>JABTTQ020001569.1:0-600000 GCA_016081115.2 Rehmannia glutinosa
TGTTAATCTTCACTAAGAGAAAATGCAATAATCAAAGCAATAAGGAAATACTGATTAATCAGAAAAATGTATAACAACGAAAGTCATAAAACTTCCACAACAAACTAATAAAGATTCAGATAAAGGAATTTGATTAAGGCATGCAACTACATACAGAGCAGAGAACTCGAAGCCTAGAAGATAATTCATAATAACAAATCCAATAAGCTTGTTTGAGGAATCTCATATTTTTCATGTATTTTAAATCCTTTGCTCCTCATTTTTTAGGCATTATGGTGGATCTCAAATACATCTTAGATGGGGTTATTTGAAATTCTTTCCAGAAATCCTCCCATCCTTCCATCTAAATGAACCTAAAGGAAAAAGGGGAAATCATCAATCTAAGAAAAGAGATTAGACTCTACCTAAAAATCCAAGCAAAACACTTTTGGGGTTGTGCACTTTTAGAGCTTCAAGAAGACCCCAAATAACGTTATGTCCTCCAGGAGATTGTCTACCACAGAAAACTACTCCTACCCTGAGACAGAATGAAGGAAAGTGAGCACGGAGTGATTTTAATTCAGGGGAGCAACATAGATCTAATTCAGCATAAAATTGAAATGCAAATGTTCTTCATAAACTTTTGATATAACTAAATATGATTAGCGAATGACCTCATTAAGTAATAGGAATGAATAGTCAGTCGAATGCATACCTAAGTGGAGGATGCTCAGTAATTACTTGAGCATCAGGAACCTTAGCAGTTGCCCTGAGGAAGTGAGCAATAGGTTGACCATAAGTGTGAGGAAAAGACCTACTTATGGTGTGGGCACCTGTGGGATCGGCAGCTGTGGTTGCATCACCAAACTCTACACGGACAGTAGTTCCCTGTCCAATTCAATGAGGGTTGTGCAAAAATGGATTGAAGACATTAGAACATGGTCTATAGACAACCAACCGACCTCAGATAAATATAAATAGTAAAATCAGCCTGAGTGGAATTTGCATAGATTTTAGCAAATATGCGGGATCAAAATTAGCAGCGACCACTTTATGCTAAATATAATCACATGAAGCTAAACCAACAAGACAATGCTTAGATGGTTACAAGAAGTAAAACACTTGAAAGCCAATAAACAAAATTTGGAATTTTAACTCAGAAATAAAAATAATGGTCACATTTATTTCTGATAGACCAGAAACACATATTAACCTCAATAAAATTAAAGTTCAACAAGCAATTTACTTCACAAATAATATGCTTTCCAATGCCAACCACCCTCTTTAGTCTATGGAGCACATGAACAACCAGTACTAGCCCCAGCACAGAATTATATGCATTCCATATAAACAACATCAAAGCTAAAAAGGCAATAATACACACTCTACACCTATGTTATTTGTAATTATTTGGAAAAAAAATGTACAACGGTGAATGGTTACAGGCTCGGAACCATAGCAAGGAAAAGTTAGTTTCTTCTCCAACCAAAATCACAAAATTTGACTGAAATATATCTAAAATATCGAATACCAAAAATCAACAGCTCCCAATGATCACAGTCCTGTACATTTATAATAGGTTCACCAAAGAAAAAAAAAGGTATTTCACACCAAGATGCCGCATAAAAACAAGGAGATACATTTCATTCACAAAGCACATAGGAAAAAAAAAAGTACAAAATAGCGTTATAGAGCAGATCCAACACGTCAGATCTATTCTCCTGGACGTTAGCATGCAAAAGCCACTCCCACTCTAGATTTCTTTGTCGCGTAAAAGTATCTTCGCTAGATCTCAATTCCTAAAATCAATCCTCCAGAATCAACAATCAAAATAACAAAAAATACACCACAACACGAACAATGAAACGGAATTAAAACGAACAAAAAGCAGAAACGGAGATACATCAATTTAAAAAAATAATAATAATAAAGACCTGAAGGCAGGGCGGGAGTTCGGGTTTGTATTGAGTCCGAAGCTTCTGCAGATCAGAAAGTTCTCTTGCAATTCCGTAATCCGAATCCATCCTGCTCAAACGATGTTCTCTGCGATTCTGAACTCTGCAAATCTCTGTGAAAATAAACACACACTCACACACTTACCAACTACTCCACACTTTTCTCCTCTGTCGATTATATATAGCATGGGGAAGGGGGCGATATTACCAACCAAGCCACCTGTTTTAACACTCTAAATTGCCCTTCTCCTCACTCTCTTAATTGACTAAATTGCCCTCCTACACTATTGACATCTTTTTTTTTTTTTTTTTTTGTGAGTACAATGAGGGAACTTGGGAAGGGGACACACACCCGTATGGGATCGAACACATGTCATTCACTCATACAACACATGTCTCAACCACTAAAGCACAAGATTGATCCCGACATCTTTTTTTTAGTACAATTGAGTAGAGGTGGCAATTTCGGCCCGGCCCGACCCGACACGGTATTTCTACCGCAGTAGGTTGTGATTTATTAGGCTCGGAAAAATACAGGTTTATTTGACCCGGCCCAGCTGGCCCCCTTTTTTATAGAGTATTTTCATAGGTTGGGCCCCAAAATTAGTGGCTCGGTTACTGTTTGGTGTGGCTTGGTCCATTTTTTGCTCTAGGCCCAGCGGATAGGGACAGACTCGCTCGACCCAATGATTTTGACAGCTCTACCATTGGGGATAATAGGGGAGGGGACACATCACACAAGCAATTCGTATAGAATCGAAATCGGGTTAATCGCTTTTACAATACAATAATCTACTACTAGAGCACAAGATTGATATATTGCTCGTGTAATACTATTTATGCGAATGAAATGAAATATATTGCTCGTGTAATACTTATCAAGGCTGAAATATGATTCCACAAAATATTATTGTTGAAATATAATTGATTTATAAATGTTAGTTTGACAATATTCGTTAACATAACAAATCTAGTTTAAATACTTTTTTTTCATAATATTAAATATGTAAGTCGGCTCCTCGACTTCAATTCAATTAGTGAAAAACTAATTATTATATATAAAATATTAAGTTACTCGAGTTATGTGTGTGGCTGACTAAATTTCGTTCAAGCTCAACTCTATTAATAATCGCATCAAATTCAATCACAATTTTTTGAGCTTGAAATAAATTAAAACAAAATTGAACTTCTACTACATTCATTTACACACAATACTAGATAATAATTTTTTGGAGTTGGATTCCATAAATTATGTACTTATTTATTTCAATTCATAATTAAATATTTTTTTATTGTAACATCAACTCTAATTTCACCAAAATACAGCAAATGATGAAAGATAGCAAATTATTAATATTAATCTGATAACTCTTAATAATATTTGCTCTAATGCTTTTGTATTAATTTAAAGTTAAATTTCATGAATAAACAGATTATGAATTATGAGGATATATTTGTCTTTTCCACTTATACCTATTTTTTTCTTTTTGAACCCATAGCATCATCCAAGTGGAATATGCTGATTCATGTTATGCTGTTTTGGGTGTTAGTTAAGTTAACATTCACTGCTTCACCAGTCACCAGATTTCATTGTAAATACATATATATTTTCATTTAAACAATAGTTCTGTAGCATTTAGAAATATATCTAAATAAGTCACTATTGTAATTATCAATTGATTCCATACATAATCTGTATACCTCCATTTTCAAGAAATTGTGGTTTTGAAAAATAAGTTACAGCTCGGTTCGTTAGCATAACAAACCAAACTTATCACATTTTTCAGTTCGATAAAATGTAAAGCTCGGCTAGAGCTCAACTCGACCTTAAAAATAATGATTTTATGTGTAAAATGTATGAAAATATCAAATTATTCAAACTCGATTTGTGCTCGGCTCGACTAAGCTCAATTCAATTAATAATCAAACTAAACCCAAACACAACCACTAGCTTGTAGCTTAAGTGGTGGTTTTTCAACTTTTGTGAGGGTGTTAACCAATGTTCGAACCCTGTATCATTCAATTTCTTTGAAATTTATCCCCTTCCCTCCAACCACTACTCCCAACTTATTTAAAAAAAAAAAAACCCAAACACAAATTTTAAAGCTCGAAAAAAATTCAAACAATCTTGAACAGTACTATATCCCACTCTACTCGACTCGTTTAGACTCCTAATAACAAGTAGTTCCATCACATAAGTGAATAGTTATACAATTTTAGATATTATACCACCATTTACCCCTCACTAAACTCTGTACAAATATTCAGTTCATGCAGTAAATCAAATCACAAAATATTACCAATATTATTCTTAAAAGAGAATGAACCATTGCACCAACTCTAAGTAAAGTAAAATAAGGAGTCATATATAAGATAAAAAGTCATCATCTAATAACACAAAAAGTACTCAATCTGAAAACCAAGTGAACACACCTGTTTCCAAATCTCCTCCTACAAAAGTAGTAATTTATTGTAATTTCTATCAAGAAGGGACAAGGAGAGGGGGTGGTGACACAACTACTAAGAAGCCATTGACAAAGGAACTCATTCATTCTCGAAATCACAGGACGACAACGACGACCTCTGTAGCAGACAACCTTAACTTCATTCTTGATCTTGAAGCTTTGCACCTCTTGCCCATCATAAATGAATTAAATAAAACCCTACAAACCTTGTTACCGGTCTTTCTTGGAGCCGCCACATTTTCCCACTCTGCGCTGTCCACGTTTTCCCGAAGACCGGCTTCCAGAGTTGAGAGGAGGTGGCTGGGCAGAATTAGCAGGTATATGATGCCCAGGAACCCAAGCAGGGAACCCAACAGCAGGGATTCTGCACGATTCAGCATAGACGATTAATACTAACTAATTATTCTTATAAGGGGTGAAAAGGCTAAAATCAATGAATATAGGATTAATCACAATCCAGTTACTTTCAAAATTACAAAATCTAATGATCCGGGGCGTAATCCTGGACGTGAAGTACCCACTTATGGTATTGACACCGCTGGAGGTTTATATTTGCTTAATAAGTACCCTGACCCCCTATTGAGGGTACAATTTGTAGAATAGAAACAAATGTGATAATTGGATTTTATTTTTTTTAATTAGAAGAAAAGAAGCAAGACTAAAGGAAATAAATGATCAAAGCCCTAAAAAGATGTATCCTCGAGATGGCAAGATCTAACGAAGCTAATAGCATTGCCACAGCACAATAGCAGTTTGAAGCACATGGATAAAAGAGTTCAACAGCACCTAACATCGAATAATTTCATAGTCCATCGTAGCATAGAAGAAACTGAAGAATAAAAATCAAAATGCATAGATATTGCTCTGTATGGTTCACCACTTTGGACTATACATGTAATTCATCCGCTTCGCATGATCATTTACAAATTGTAGCAAAGACAATCAGATGGACTAGTTTGGCTTAAAGTAAAATGGAAAGAAAAGAAGAAGTGCAAATAATTCTCAATTCAGATGGATGGTAAGATAATCAACGAAGGTTTCACAAAGAATAAAGGAAGCAGTAATGATAATCCAACATGTTAAGCGACTCATACAGCTATTCCCTGAAGAACACTTCAACATTTCATAACTCATTCATTGAATATCTTATATGGGGCATATAAAATTAGGGATAATTAAAAAAAAAAAAAAAACTAAGGTTCGGGCTGATTAAAAAAAAAACCCAGAGTTTTTCGAAAATTACAAAAAAAAAACCTTGAGGTTTGATCCATCTTATATCTTCCCCGTCATAAGAAAAAAAACATTTCAGAAACCCCTATGATATTCATAAAAACATTACAGTTACACCTTAAATTTAAGACAGGGTCAAACCTGAGGGTTTTTTTTTTTGGTAATTAGCCCAAACCGCAAGGGTGTTTTTGTAATTATTCCATAAAAATTATATAATGGCAGCAGAAAAGATTCAGTATCAGTATGATGTGGAGTAACACGAATAGGGGATTTCTATTGGAATTGCAACAGAAATATCCTAGAATGGTCGAGACAGAATAACAATGTAGATAGAGTTCAAAGTCCTTACCCAACAAGAGCACAGCAGACTCCTGCTTGGTCATGGATGCATCAAATGCCTTACTATTGTGCATGGAAAGCCGTAATGCTTGATTCTCAGCAAGACAGCACTGGAGCATAATCCCCAGCCTCTTGCATTCCGCTTCATAATACTTACTCTTCATCTCAAGATCTCTCACGTACATCTTCTTCCTTTCTCGTGATCTCACCGCTGCATCCCTATTCCTCATTTGCCTAGAATATCATATCATATAAACTAATTATGCACCTTCATATAATCAAAACTCACTCCCTTAATCTCCTTCGAGAAGATCCAGAAGGAAACCCAAAAACAAATCTGTCAAATGCTACAGGCAAAACCCTTCCAACAGACAACATATTACGTAAAGAATGTTGGGCGCAGCGGAGGCGTGTCGTGGTCCGAGATTTGATTTATCCGGAATACCCGACAAATCACACCAACAATATGATGGCAAAAAATAAATGACACCGACAGAAATTAAATGTACACAGTGATTTTACGTGGTTCGGCAAAACCCGCCTACGTCCACGAGAGTTTCCGTTCTTTACTAATAAAGAATTTCTCGGTACAAGAAAATACACCCCTTGAGTTTTATGGACCAAACCCAAGAATAAAAGACTCTCGTACAACCACTTTACTAGCTATCAAAGAACACTCTCCCCAACCCCTTTGTGTTACCCGAGAGAAAAATACCCCGAGTGTTTCCCCGCACCTATCACAATTTGACTCACCCAAATTGATCTCCCCAGGTGTGTACACTCATTTTTCCTCTCCACCCGGTTGGATGGCCAAGCAAATTACCTTGCTTGCCATGATTTCTTCCTTCAACCCGTAAGCCCTTTTATAGGCAAAGTGATGAAAGAGAAACCAAACTTTTCATCTCATCTTTCAACAATGGTGTGCTCTCTTTTCAACATTTGTTGCTTGGTTGGCTAAGAAATTTCTTCCCACTTTAATTGACTAAATTGTTTTGGTGTGCTGCACCTAACAATCTCCACCTGCACAACAAAACAATATCACCCGCAAACCAGAACATCAAACACCATTGGCCTTCGTTTCTCTGCACATGCCGAATCAGTAAGGTCCTAACTCCACCTGATTCAATCGACCAATGCACACGTGCGATCCGATCAACGCCACGATTGATCAAAGGAAAGAGGACGACCCGATCCATCCTCTCGCCCACAGATTTCCCTCACACCCGTCTGTTCTCGGAAGCCTTTAGCGCTACCACTTCCGGTAATCCTTGAGGTCACCAGACGATACAAATTCGATACTTCTCTCTCACCCCTTAGGACCCTTCCGCCATGTGTGATTTTCGGACTCCACCTCGGTGAATATCGCGACTATTGGAATCCACTTGGCACCAGGAAATTAGATTCATCCGCATCTTTGGGACATAGGCCACACCACCCAAAATACGATCCACTCCATCACCCATTTTGATTTTCACCACTCGATCCCATGATTCTACAAGTAGAACCATCACGAGAGAACAAAATTCCCGCCTCCGCAATTGAAATAAATCAAAATAATCACTTCAGGAGTACATGCATTATGCATCCCGAATCTAAAATCCATCAATCTCGAGAAGAAGTATCAATCCTTGTGGAGACCGTGAGATATCTCCAACTTCCGCAGCCTATCACCGCATCACCACCGCCACCGTCACCAGTATCATCCTTCTTTCTCCGGGACAATTTCTTTTGACGTGATCCTTCTCGTGATAACGATAGCATACAACACCCTTTCCTGGTCCTCGAATCGACCTGCGACACAGATCCACCACGAATCCCTCCGCTATTCGATTCATTTCCCGAGCAACCAAAGCATATCCATGCCCCTCCTCCTGGTTTGCCTTTTTTTATGGGACAACAACGATGCTTTTATATATGCTCCCCCTAGTGTCTCTTTTCCGCATAACGTCATCATCACGACTATCATATGAATGCGGGATAGAGGTAAGAAGTAAAAGGGTTTTATCTTCTTCCTCAACCTTTACACCAACTTCCCCGATTGATCCAGATTTGCCCACTGTGCACCTTTCATATCTGTCAATTTTTCCCCCCTTTCCTTTCAACGCCATTGCCAGGCCCCGTTGAACTAGGAGATCCTTCACCCTTTATTGCCAAGGAGTGAAATTCCCTTTTGCCGTCAAATTGTTGCACCTTGAATGGATTTGTCATGCCCACGGTGTCCAGGGAAAAATTCAAATCTCAATTTTCTACCTTGCCCGGCTTACCAAGTAGCTACGATACCACTTGTTGGGCGCGCGGAGGCGTGTCGTGGTCCGAGATTTGATTTATCAGGAATACCCGACAAATCACACCAACAATATGATGGCAAAAAAATAAATGACACCGGCGTGAAATTAAATGTACACGCGGTGATTTTACGTGGTTCGGCAAAACCCGCCTACGCCCACGAGAGTTTCCGTTCTTTACTAATAAAGAATTTCTCAGTACAAGAAAATACACCCTGAGTTTTATGGACCAAACCCAAGAATAAAAGACTCTCGTACAACCACTTTACTAGCTATCAAAGAACACTCTCCCCAACCCTTGTGTTACCCGAGAGAAAAATACCCCGAGTGTTTCCCCGCACCTATCACAATTTGACTCACCCAAATTGATCTCCCCAGGTGTGTACACTCATTTTTCCTCTCCACCCGGTTGGATGGCCAAGCAAATTACCTTGCTTGCCATGATTTCTTCCTTCAACCCGTAAGCCCTTTTATAGGCAAAGTGATGAAAGAGAAACCAAACTTTTCATCTCATCTTTCAACAATGGTGTGCTCTCTTTTCAACATTTGTTGCTTGGTTGGCTAAGAAATTTCTTCCCACTTTAATTGACTAAATTGTTTTGGTGTGCTGCACCTAACAAAGAAAAGGCACTAATCAAAGTACAGGATTTTACATCTAAGCTCATACGGATATCATTTCACAATCCAAAAAGAAACTAACAATACGTGCAATGTTTGGATAGAGCATTTGACTTTCAAATTCAATATTCTAGAGTTGCGACGGCATTTTGTCAATGCAAATAATGCTCTCTTGCGACAACAATCCGTTACAAATATCTTCAATACAAAACCTTCAGAACATTTTTGCCGCATTTTCTTTTGGAACGAATAGTTGAAATTGTCGTCACTAATCTTTGCACATACACATAATACAAGAACAGGGATGATATTTATGGCGTGAAGTGCTACACAACATATCATCTACGCTTATTGTTATCAGGACATTAAAACCATATTTCTAAGCTGCTGATATTCTACTACTTCATTGGGGTTGCCAATGATTCATTTTTGCTAACCATCTCTGTTTCATTTAGTAGTATGGCTTGACTGGGGCCGTTTCTTGTATCATTCCCCATAATACATAAACTATAGCTTCATACATACAATATCTAATGTGTAGGATAAGTGGGAGTATAGGTGTCTTTTGTTCAATTTTCAGACCCAAGTCAATCGGTACTACAATATCATAGTATTACAGATTAACAATTTTTCGTATACTAACAGTAACAGAACTTGATCTATAAGTCAGCAACAACAAATTGAAATGTCCATTACGCCAAACAAAAAAAGCAATATAAAGCAGGTTATCCTTCTAGCACAACCCAAACGCATAAAAATGAACAATGATCAAACATCCATTTTCAGCAGAAATCAAGCTCAGAAGTAATACCTTTTGCGTTTTTTCGCAACGGGATCATCACCATCACAATCATCATCTTCTACAACATCAACGCCGCCACTCTCCTTTGTCTTCAGAACATCCGCACCATTCTCATGGGGCTTATCTTTCCCTTTCTCCTCTTCGTCCGTCTCAACCTCCACCGCCGACTCAGGACTTGCCGAAGATTCCTTACACCGATCCGACCCGGAACCAGAACCGGACCCGGGCGAAGAATCTAGAACCACGTCCGAGAAAAACCCATCGGCTACTACATTCTGATCTTTCTCCTCCGGATTATTGGACTCATCGCCCATAAGATACTGCTCTATGTCATCAATGGACAAAGAACAAACGGAATTGGGTGAGGTTGAGAACCCATCAACGATCGGCTCATCGCAGAAATCAAAATTCAGATCATCGGGTAGATTATCTAACAGATTGTCCCAATCGATGTTTAATTCACCTTCCTCAAACCCACGATCAACCATTAGTATTACCTCTCAATTGAAGACAAAAACCAGCTAATTCAAAACCGGAAACAAAAAGGAAAACTAAAAAAATTGAAAATTTAAAAAAAGGGTCTACACAGCGGAATCTACAAGATGGAAGTAAACAAGGGTTTGAGTTTTTTTTGCAGGTTTTATGGAGACGAAGCAGTTGGGAGTATCTGCGTGGATGTTTCCTCTTGCTTCGTGGGTAAGGAGAAGCGTCGGATGATCTGAGCCGTCGATCTTTACCTTTTTCTTTTGGAGTGAACAACGTCATTCAGCCAATCAAAACTCGAGGTTTCGAAAAATGGCTCCCCTGGTGCACTGCACAGTCTGCACCCACTAGTTAACCCTTTTATACTATTTATATAGTATTAAATATATTTTTCTATAAATTAACGATTTTCAATTGCCCCATCACGTTGAAAAATTTTCAGAAAAGAAAGAATAATGCATTTATGTTTATACAAACTTTATTTTATAATTTTATAGTTTACACACTTTATACAAATTAAAGTTTTTATGCATTACTAGTTTAGTTGTTTATTTTATGATCTATAATTTATTAAAAGAGAATAATCAATTTGAGCCAACAATTTATTCAATATTAAACGTTATTAAACAATATTTGTGTTTAATAATAGAATGACAATAAACATATCCAATAGAAAAAACACTTCAAATGATGAAGCTTCAAGGGGAAAAAATAAGACATATTGTCATTCAAAAATAATTTTAAAAATTAATTGAATAAGGTGCCAAGCTTTTATCTTTTAAACATTTATTTAAACCTTATTATATATGTACATTAAAATATTAATTTATTACATTGTTTTATACCATATATTGTCTAATATTTCATCTTTTAAGATATCTTGTGTTTATTTACATTCTTTTATTTTTATATAATCTAAAATTATTATTTAATTAGTATATTATTTTGACGTAATATAGATCATAATAGGATTAAACTAAATTAAAATACTATTTTTTTTGAGTTACTAAATTAAAATACTATTAGTTAATGCATAAAAACTAATTTATTAAAATTAATTGAGACGGGGAAGGTAAATGATAGTTAATTTATTAAAATTAATGAGATGAGGAAGGGAAATGATAGTTTAATTTGTAGAGATAATATTTGATACAAAATTGATAGTAAGAGAGTTAACCCATTTTAAATATGAGTAAATTATATATGAATAGTGATAATAATATGCATGGACGTTAAATGTATGGTATATTTCGTGTATAAATATACACGTTTTACACCAAATGTATCTACATTTGGGGGTATTCTTTTTCTTTCTCAAGGGTTTTCCACAAGGGTAGATTTTACCTTGGGAGGTTTTAACAAGACCCCTACTTCAGGCTAGCTGGTTGGCCGTGTAATCAGCACCTCTGCCCTTTTTTGTTAATCTTATTTTGGTTTGAAAAAAAAAAGAGTAGCATCTACATGACCAAACATGAATGATGAATACCATAAACAATCAAAAGGTACACTTGCACTTGAATTTTTGTACTCAAATAAATTCTTGTATACAATTATGATATCCTTTTTTTTTTTTTTGAGGAAGTATACAATTATGATATCTTAGTTTCGTATGTGTGTATATATATACATATATAGACATATGGTATAAAATTAAACTAAGCTTGAGCAGAATATATTTTCAACCATAGCGTACGATACTTTTATAGCTAGTTTATGCTCCTAGAAATCCTATTGCAAGCAGAGACATAAAAGTTGCATCATACAACTAGCATAATTTATTGAAAGCAATGCCAAAGAAAATTGGATCTAAATTTCTTGTTCCACTTTCATGTTACATCATTAAGATAAATGACATGTGTAGATATATTGAAACAATTAACAACTCATATTTATTAGAATGACGCATGCTATTCATCCAGTTAAGTCGAATAAGAAGTGAAATAGGAAAGTGGAACAAGAAATCTAGTCTCATATGCATGTAAGCTGGAACACAAAAACCACCGGTTCCACTTTCCTGTTCCACCATCCAGATAAATGACATTTGTATATATATATATATATATATATATATATTAAAATAATCAGCTGGACCTATATACACATATTTTAATATCAATCCTTTCCCCAAATCCCCTCCCCAGATTCAAATCCTTCCATCCAAATGCAACCTTATAGAATTATGCAGAAACTATATACACATAATTTTATATACGCATATTTTAATATCAATCCTTTCCCCAAATCCCCTCCCCAAATTCAAATCCTTCCATCCAAATGCAACCTTATAGAATTATACAGAAAAGAAGATCAGAAATCAAGATATTGGGATACAAAAATGAGTTGTGGTATATTAAAATAATCAGCAACCCATATTTATATGAATGACACTTGTTATTTATCCAACTAGGTGAAATAAGAAGCGTAATAGGGACCTGGAACATGAAATCTAATCCTGCAGAAACTATACATTGCAAGACGTGACAAAAAGCAAGTTCTTTAAAATGAAAGGATACGTCGAAACCAAGGTCCATGTTCCATATCCAATCTCACCAATGCGTTCTCCGGTCATTTGCAAATAGAATTCGAAACTTCTTATTCAGATAAGTAGATTACCTTTCAGGAGAAAAATGATAGTGCGGGGATTTCAATATCATCATTCGAACCCTTTTCGTTCTAAAATCTGGAAAAAGACAAGGGAAAATAGGAATCTATGTGAATCCAGATAAAATATCCACCATGTATGATCTGAAAAAAGGAAGAAAGAAGAACCAAACACCACGAATGCTTGTGTTGTCTCTTCTGCAAATTCAGTAACAGATATGGACTTGTGCTGAGCTAATAAGCAAATTTGGCATCTCTGACGACGAGGATCTGAGTAGTTGGCATCAATACCAGACTAGAAAAGGTATGTCGGTGAGAACGTAAACAGCCATATATGTTGCATGTTACAGCTGATTATAGAACAGACAATTCAGAAACTGGTCAGTTTGAACAGTTTTAGATCAAATTATTGATTTTCAATGGGCATCCTCAATGCCATGTTTCATGCAGGTAGCACACGTGTATGTACATACAACTACGCACGTTTTATCCATATATAAAGAATAATTTTTGACAGAAGTCCCATAGAACATAAGTTGACTATTGACGATGAACAAATACACTCTTCTAAGATCATGCACTCAGATTTCTGATGCTCAACAGCTTACAAAAAATAACATAATATAGCCAACTATTATTGAAAGAAGCTTCCAGGAAGAAAAATAAAATAAAATGGTTAACTATCATACAAGTACGATGATATGGCAATCAAACTTACCAGCAAATGGACCAAAGCAAGATTTGCTGATTGCAGGTTGCTCAGCTACAGGTCACTTTGAAATTCACCCCAAGATGTATTTGAATGAACCACCACCTAGTTTTTCAGTCCCCAATAAGCTACAGTGAAACTTGACTTCAGAGGGATTTTGGATATTGAGGAAGTATTTTGGGAGAACGATTTGAAAATTAGTATATCGGAAAATGTGAGAATAAGATGGCAAACGTATTGAGAAATTATATATGTTTGGATGTGTTTTAGGAGAATGAGATTGTTTCGGAGGAATATAACCAACGTAACCTAATGCTTATTCTTCAAAGGCAATATGCATTCATCATTTTATCCTCCATAGTTTTACAGCATATAATGATATTTTTTATTTTTTTTTTTCAAAATAACACCCCAAGGGGTGGGGGATTGAGGCGTGATCCCCTACCTGTATATCAAATAATCAAAATGTCATACAATGTCATGCCCGTCAAGGCAGGAGAAAATCAAAGAACAAATAGCCTATCACTACGATATCTAGAAAGAAAAAAAAAAAAAAACTATCATATAGAGAAATCTAAAGAATAAAAGGAGAGCGAATGATCTATGAAAATCTGAAGCTCGGATATCCTAGCTGGTCCATCCGAATGAGCGCAAGAAGGTGGTGAGAAGCCGTGCCCTCATCAACAATGTGATGCAAGCGGCAGACTCCCAACTCGCTAGGTGATCTGGTCGATTCTCCTCTCTGTGTATGTGGGAAATCGAATCGAAGGTCCTCAAAGATGTTTGAATGCGAATCGGGGTGTCTTTGAACTGCCAAGAGCAAGGCCACGAAGTGATCGTGGTGACCACCGCCGCCGCGCCAACTCGATCCAAATCAAGAGAAAACCGACGGGCATGCCGCAATCCCATCTCCGCTAGTAGCTCAAAGATGAAAGCTAGACACTTTGCGCTGGAGAGAACAATGAAAAGCCAACATAGTCGCCGAATGATCTCGAATCAATCCCCCTCCGCCAAATCAAGGTATCTCGATCAAACGAACCATCCGTGTTCGGCTTGATCCGAGGAGACCGAGGGGCACGCCAAATCACCAACCCAGCTGCGTGAAACCCGTGGTGGAGCATTCCCCCGCAAAAAATCACAAGAGGGAGACATCCGGACCAATCCGAAGGGCTCAAACGCCGACCGAAACAAGAATCCAGAGATACCGCTCCACCCGCCAAATAATGTGAGAAGCAAGAAAGGAATGTGTCGATGCTTGTGACTTTGTTCCTTTCCGTCCCGACAAACCATAAAATCAAGCAGGGAACCAAGAAACTCAAGTGCCTCGTGTGTGATCCGTGTGTGCGATTCCTCCAAAATGAAAGGAACAATATCATATCAGTTGTGTGTGGAAGTGTAGTGTCAAACCAAGGAAGAAAGTGATTCCACACGGACTGAACAGTATCATTCATCAAAAAGAGGTGAGAGATAGATTCGACCTGAGGAGAAGATATTTAACATGTCATCATTCCTACGATAAAAACAACAAAAAGTTCCCCAGTATGTACGCCACGCATTCCAGAATTTGTAAGAAATGTTCTTTTTCACCACATCAAGTACAAGTTCATTAGCGAAAGTAGATATGGTAATCGCTCAATTCAAGTATCTCGTAAAGGATGTGGGCATAAGCAAAAGCTGGTACTTAACAGGGGAGATATTCAAATGAAAACAAATTCATAATGAACATAAAAGGACTTGAAAAATCAAAAACAATAAAACAACCAAGATAAACAGCAATGCAGAACAACAATAAACATATAAGAAGCATAGCATAGATGGAAGCATGTTAAGACCTCATAAAAACAAAATTCATTTTAGAGAAAATCGAATGCTCATGGTTATATCAGCTAAATCATCGATCAATATTCCCATAAAACGGAAACAGAGCCCTAAATTTATAAGCACATGTAATTTCTAACTAGCATTCTACACTACAATAGTACAGCAACTCCAAAAGGAAGATAAAAATCGACGCAAGTTACCATTCCAACAACATCACTGCCCCTTCTCCTCCCTCTCCCGATTCCACTGCTCGATCCTAGCTCTACGCTCCTCACTCCCTTCCCTCACCGGGCTCCTGCTCCTCCTCGGGCTCCCTCCATATCGTCTCCTTTCGCTCTCATACCTTCCCCCATGCCTGTCACCTCCAGTCCTCCTCCCCCCACCACGGTGATCTCGCCTGTCATAATCCCTCTCCCTGTCTCTCTCCCTCTCTCGCCTATGGTGATGCTGCGGGGGACTCACACTCCTACTACGGCTCCTAGTCCCCCAATACCTACCGTGGTGGTTGTGCTTACCAAACAGCTTCCTCCTCAGCTCCCTACCGATCATCTTAACATGCATAAAATTGCAATACCCGCCCCGATTACAACTATTCTCCTCAGGGGCGGATCCAGGAATTAGTAGTAGGGTGGGCTAAGAAGTAAAAATTTCAATAAGAAAATTATCTATATATAGGGATGACAATATGGATGGGGCGGTTCGGGCCAAAATAACAAGAAGCCAATAACTAAATATAAAAAAACTAAAAAAAATAGATAACTTTTTAATTTCATACTTGATGATGGCACTTAGGGGTGGCAAATTATTCGTGTCGGTCAGATAAATAACAACTTGACACGATAAGTTCAGGCCTGAAGGCCCGAATACAACACAAAGCTTTATTTGGACTAAATATTAAACTCAAACGCGATGCACTAAAAACATGAGAAAAATATGGTACGACACGATAAACACAATAAGCAAAACTGTTAAGTTGTTTTAGTTAATTAGGACCGTTAGACGATTAACTAATAAAATATATGACGTCCTTAATAGATTTGATACTTAGATAAATATTTTAATAAATTACCAATACAAATATTTAAGTACATTATAAAAGTAATGACATGATAAGTGTACAGATGATAAATTAAATAAGGATCACAAAATAGTCAAAAATCACAAATATATTAAATATAACATCAATCTCATGATAACACAAAAGTTTTACATTCCTCATTTTTAAATTGAATTTAGACTTTGAGGTGGACTTGGGTTTTGCATTAAATTTTGGGTGGGCTAATTAAAAATATTATAGAAATTCTAATACAAAAGTAGAGTTTTTGAAAATTTTGCACTGGGCTTGAGCCCAGTGCTGGCATTACATACATCCGCCTCTGATTCTCCTCGTACTGCCTGCAGGTGGCCTCGCGAAAATCGGTCACGGGCGAAAAATCGGCGATTATTGGACGGCCAGAGTAAAACCTCCCCTGCAAGGCGTTCAGAGCAGCAGCAGCCTGATCCTCCTCCTTGAACTGGACGTAGACATTTCCGATCATGTGGTCCGCGAGGTTGTCGCAGACGTTGAGGCTCTCGATTTCGCCGAATTTCCTGAGCTCCTCGTAGATGTCCTCGAAGAAGTCCTCGAAATGCTCCTGGATCTTGCGGGCCTCGATCGGCTGACCCTGGGCGTCGACGCCAGGGGTGATCATGTCGGGGCGCTGGTACATGTTCGACAGCAGCAGCGTCGGAGATATCGTGGGACGGTTGTGGAGGCGAGAGCAGCGGTCGCCGTGGCGGCAGGCGCCGATCTTGAAGTAGAAGGGGCAATTGACTCGGTCTTTCTCGGTTCCGAATATGGAGGCCAAGTGCTCCGCCATTATTTATGGACTAACACTATACTGAAATTCGGAAGAAGATGAAGAAGAATTGGATTTGTATAGGGTTTTGAGATGAAGTGCAGAAACCCTAATTTTAGTGAAGTAGAGAATGGAAATGGAAGGTATAGTTCCAAAGTTGAGCTAAGTTGAGTGAGTACGGGGAAGAAAGCTGGAAGCCTGGAAGCGATTAACTGACAGAAATACCCCTCCCTCCCAATCTTTTATAATAGGCATGTTCAATCGAACTTATCCGAAGCGAGTTTTTGAGAGTTTGAGTTTGACCCGTTTATTATCGAGTTAGACTAAAATTTGAATTTATCAAAGATATTGATGGCTCACGAACTTCATCGAGTTTAATCGAGCTCAAACAAACTTAATAAATGTCAATTATAAATTAAATTATTCTTCAATTTAACAAAAATAAAATTATTGAAACCTATAGTTTATTCAATCAAATAAGTTTATTTAAATATTTGTATATTTATTATAAGTACACATATAAAAACTAAAATTAAAGTCAAATACTAACGAATCTGCTTACGAGCCGAATATCTCTAAGCTTGATTTTAGTTCGTTATTTTAACGAGTCTCATTAAACGAATTCAAATTAGCTTTTATCGACTATAGCTCTGAATAGTTCACGGGCTACTTAGTTCATTTGCAGTCTATAATTCTCTCAATTTAATATAAATACTTCTTTATATTATAAAATAATTTACATTATATTTTCTTGACTAATCCATAAACACTTCCAAAACCAAAAATTATTATATGTACGGTTGCAAATTCTGCATTGAGCTAGCAAATATAACACTTATCTCCTAAAATTAAATATTTGAACAAAATTATCGATTTTCTTGTTAGAATTTATATAATTCTGAATGTATTTCGACCTTTTTTTTTATCCTTACTGAATTTCAATATTTGTCTTAATTATAATATATGTAATTATAAAATAAGTATACAGACTGTAAATGGACATGTTTTCATTTTTTTGAAGTGTTTGGAAAAGTTTATCAAGATAGGCGTTTGGTTGGCATCCTTACTAACCATTGCATAAGGCTTGGATATTTCTTTTTTGAGATAATATGTTTTTCGTAATAGAGTTCGAAAATGTGATGAGAATAAAAATGTGTTTAAACTTTAATGATCTTAACAAAAAAAAAAAGAATATATTTAGAGAAACATTATTGCTTGTTGATATCATTACTAATTTTGTTTGCCATACTTAGCCAGAGACATTTTCAATTGTATGTAGCTTGTCTTGTCAATAATGTTTTACTTTTCAGTCGGATATAAGATTCGGATATTAAAAAAAAAAGGACAAAAACTCATGTGAGATGGTCTCACGGATTAATTTCGTGAGATGGATCCTAAAACGATCCGTATTAGTCAATCCATTTGAATTTGGATCTAATTTATTTTGATTTGTAAAATGCGTTAGGTCCATCTCATGAATTAAAATCCATGAGACGGTCTCACATAAAACTTACTCTTAAAAAAATAAATTTTGGGGAAAAGAAACAAATTTCGAGAATGCTTGGATACAAGATGAATATGTTTGGATGCAAATATATCTGGTGAAGAAAGTATGTTCTAAATTTACAAAAATAAAAAACTCACAACCAAACAAATCTCATTTCATATATGAAGGTTGCGATTGAATATGAAAGAGATTTCATTTTCGTTGTGCTGGAGATTTTTTTTGTCCAATGCGATTGTTTATGAAAATTTTCAGAAAATATATAATTCTCTCACTTTTACTTTATCATTTTTTCTCTTACCAATTATATCTACACATTTTTTCACAAAAACCTAATTATAACTACCAATTATTTATTTTACTATTTTTAAATCAAATCAACTTTCATCATTACTTTTTCATCTCACATCCAATCATACTATCAAAATTCATTTTTTCCCTTCAAGAATTTTTTTTACCACTATTCTCTAGCAAAATGAGAATTTTCAAAATAAGAACATATCCAATCGCCACAAAAATTGCTTAAATTTTTCAAGAAGCAATTAGTGTCTTTCCTATCTCTCTTTTCTTCATCTTTTCCAAGTATGTACTTTCTATATCAACTTCAAATGCACTTTTTCTAGAATACTTTTCTCCACTAATGAAACTTAAAAAGAAAAACAAAAATCATAATACATTATACTCAATTTTAAGTCATTACACTCACTTATAGAGTGTACCACACAATCTATAATTAGAAATGCCAGTTCCCATTGTTATCAACTTCCTAGTGAACCATCCTTAATTCATATGTAAAAAATACATTATCAGTAATACAACAACATAACAATTTCCAGAAAAAAGTTACTTCCCTTGAAACAACTGAAATAACAAGATCAATGCATGCAACAATGGGTACAATTTGCACACAAACAAACAGACTAAAATTAAAGCCACCAAATAGAGATTAGAAATCTCCAACCTCATCATCAAGAATTTATGTGGCACTCAAGACAAAGATGACATAAAAACACAAATATTTCTTTTTCTCACTTGACAACAACACAAAGATACAGATCAAGCTTAAGAGTGGTAAGCTGAACCATCTAAGATGAATATGAAGACGCGTACATGGATGGGAAGTTTTACGATTATCTGGGTAGAGAACTTGGAGGAAAATTACGCAGCGGATTCTCCTTCAGTAGCTCTGTTTCTCTGAAACGACAAAAAAAAAATTATTAGGAGTCAATAAATAATAGCAATATAGCATCACAATTGAGAGTTGGTGTGAACAAAACTGCTTCTTACTTCTTAATATCTCTACCATCCCCAGGTCTGAGCTGCAGAACTGAAGACTTTTCCCCGTCGTTGTCTTGTTTATGTTGTCTGTAAGAGATCGGTGAGTTCATCAATAACAGTAAGCAAAAATGTAGAACGCGTAATTAACAAAGACCATCTCATTTCACTTCGTTTCAAAGAATTATTCTATAGGAAAAAAATCCAATATTTTATTTAGATTGATGAAACATAATGAAATGTTATGCGATTGGTTGGATATTCTTTCATTTTGAACTTTTATTTATTTATTTTGTTGCTAGAGAATAGTGATAAGAAATGAAAGCAGAAAAATTAATATTAAGAGAGCGATAGGATATGAAATGAAAATGTAATGTTGAAAGTTGATGTCAATCACGTGGTATAGAAATAGCAAAATAATGATTGGATATGATTAGTGAACGAAAGGGTAGATGAATAGTGGAATTTGTGTAATATTGAAACTTGATTTGAACTTTTTTTAAATTTATAAAAAAGTTGCGTCAGGAAGGGCATCCGGCGTAAAACTTTGCCACTTTGCTTTTTGTGTGAATTTGTAGTGTTAACTAATTTTAGATAATTAAATGCCACTATAAACTTCACACCACCGACCCCACATAGTGGGATAAGGTGCGGTTGTTGATGATGATGATGATGACGACGATGATGAAAAAAAGGGTAGATATGATTAGTGATTGAAAAAGTGAAAGTGAGTGTATTTTTCTAAAAAAAATCATAAGCAATTAGCATAATGGGTTAAAAAAATTCTCTAACGAAATGAAAATGAAAAATTTTGGTGGGCAATCGCAATTAATTTAATGCTCATCAAATATCCCTTAATCTATCCAAAAAAATTTGTGGTGTCCGCATACTTACTCTGAGGATTCTTCATCCACAAAGATCTCAATGCTTGGCCCTGGGGGTGGTCTTCCTATTCTTTGACCAGGTCTATGAGGAATCTGTTAAAAAAATCAGTTGAGCATAAGAAGCTATGATGGCATGATGTAGGAAGTATACTAAAGTTCAATATTTACCTTATTTGATGTCCACTTAGAAGGAATTGAACTATTCTCTTTATTTCTTTCTGCTCGAGCACCGAGTGAGTGCCATGGTTTTAAGTCTAACTTGGACATTTCTGACTGATGATATGTTAGTGAACTACTGCTACTGTCTTTGAAAATGGACAATGCAGATCCAGGAGCCCTAAAAATAAAAGAAACTGAAAAATGTAAACACATTCCAGCTTCTGTATAGATACATATTGTTTACAATATTGTTTGCAGCATATTAGTCAAAGATTTAGACATTAAGCAATCTATATAAGCATCAGAATAATCTGATAAGTCATAATTACTTCCACCGGTTACAATTGTAAATTTTATCCCCTATTGGCTTGGCTATCTTGGCCGTTCAATCAATTTTAAACGACGCAAAGCACTCAAAAGGTGGTATGCAAGTCCACTGTCAAGCTACCAGAATGACAAAAATAGGTACCTATCTGCAAAATCGGTCCTTTGCAAAATGAAAAATAAAAGCGAGGAGCCGAGGATAAAGCACCCTCCTACAACCCCCACCCCCCTCTCTGACTCATGCATATATATAATTGTATGTATTCCTGCTTCATGCCATGTCCAATGCAAAACCCATTAGACTCCATAGTTGTGCAGTCGTTTCACCAGTCACTATCATTGGAGCAATGCAAATAAGAACACAAATTGATCTTTAATATTGATTTATTGTAGAGGTGGGGGAACCAGCAAATAGGTGAAATTTCAAAGATATGGAGATTAACAATGTGGTTGTAGCCTTAAAAGAAAGAAAGAAAATGGTAATTGGTAAAGAAACGGAAAAGGCCATTTTTTTGGTTTTTCCCCTTTTAGTGTAATTCAACGAAGCAAATGGGAAAGGCACTTATTTAAACTGATGCGATGCATGACCAAACAATTTATGGCTATCAACAGTCCAGTTAATTAAGATATTCAGCTGATATCAAGAGATAAAAAGAAGCTTAAGAAGCATATATAGTTCTAATCCAGTATTTACATGTCATATCAAAAATAACGAGCAGACATGAAGCGTTGGGGGAGGTTTAATTATGCAATTAACCAAGGAGCTCACGACCATACCACCCATCCATTCTCACAATCATTACGAGTTAAGTTACAAGTTTAAGCAAAGTAAGTAGCCTCATCGACATATGAGCATATAAATCCTGTTCTAACCTGTCAGGCTTCAATTTTTTCCTAAAAATATCAGAACTGTCTGGAGCTTGGTTTCCTGCTATCGTGAGAAAGTATTAGCCAAAAAAAATTTATACGTCATATTCAAAACGTTTAAAATTAATAAAGCAAATAGATTAGCTCACTTGTTTGTTTAGCCAACACAGTTCCAAAGCTTCGAGCTGGTAACTGGTTCTCTGTTCCATCCTCCTGTATTAGGGCAACAGGTCCACCAGATTTATCTAATCAAGCAAACGGCAAAGACAAGAAGGAAAAAGCATCCAAAGAGCAAAAAAAAAGTTGCTTACATCTGTAGCTTTCAGTTGTCTCATTGAACGAGTAAGAAATTTCTTGTACGCTGCTGTCAATTTTTCGACTGGTTGAGCCTTCCTAGTATCCAGAAATTAAAGATCATTTTGTCAATTGTAACATAAGGATTATGATAACCAAAAGACATGTCTTTCCTTTTTTCTTATTCTAGCCTAAGCGGCATGTGAAATACTTGGAATTGATAAATTAAGTTGTATATATAAATAACTAAGGGACGAAGTAATTAATTTATCAGGTAAATCCTCTGAAAATTTCCTTGAATTTTTCACCTCAGCTATCTACTCAAGATTCCATATACACCAATTTCTTCCTCAGTTTATCTAACTTAAGTTGACCATATATATATGATGGAATAAAGAGGTAACTTGCACCCTGAAAATATTGTACTCTTTCAAAGTAAAAGGTTTGGTGTATAAACAATATGTGGAAGACATCAATTCCTTGTACGATAGGACCATGAAATTAACGGTCACAGCAAAAAGTTATTTTAACAGATTTTTTGACTATAATAAGATTTAATTTATTGATAACAAAAACAAATGATTGGTAACACATGTACATTTCTTAAATCATATGTTCATTGTAAAAACAAAAAATTGTTCAACAAAGGATTACCAATACAAGACTAAAAAACACATCAAGCCTGATTTATGTGTATCAGCGTATGCATCACAGATAAGAAATCTCTGAATACGAGAACACGAAAAGTTCTTCTTCTATGAAAACTTTCAAGCATTAATTATGAACTACTGGGTCTTAAAAAAAGACTTACATGGATAATCCACGATTGAAGATTTCATTTGCCGTTCTATTTTTATTCTTTTGTTCCATGTGCAATGCATAGGAGATGTAGAATGACGCATGTGTCACTCCAATTTTGTTTGCTTCCAAAAAGTTATATATGACTTCAGCATCAAGACAATTTTCAGCCTATTTTACCATTTCACATAAGTAACCATCATTAGCATCTAACACAATGTATATGCACGGGAGAGAAAAAAACAAAGAAGACACTTACATACTCCAACCATACTTTCAGGTATCGAAAGTCATCCCTATAACGGTCTTCATGCCAGAATGTGCGCACACATTGTTCATAAATCACAACTAAACCTGAGCAGTCACCACCAGGAGGGAAAGCCTCCTGAACCCATTTGATGCACCTTTTAGAAATTTACAAGTTAAAAGAATGATAAAAAAAAAAAAGTGTACTCACTACTCAGTAACTTGCCTAGTCATTTGAATAGAGGGAAAAAAAATCCACCTAAGTTACATGACAAAAAGTAGATTATCATTTATACAATTGCCTCTTGGCATTTGCACAGAGATCATCAAATATGATATGACTTGCAACCAATTTATGTGCCATTTTAGTTCTTGACATCATGTCTTTCTTTTTGGCCTAAGCATGGCCCCTGCTTCATACTTTTTCAGATAAATAAGAATGCAGGTCTGCCTTCATCTTTTGCGAAAAATTGATTTTACAACAAGTCCATCAACATTTGCAGAGAAATTACAAAAAGTAAAAGCATATTTGCTCATCATATAAAAAGTTACGGGGTCAGTCAGCAAGGCTGTCAAAATTCATTCATGCAATCAAAATGACCTTCTTTTGTCAAGTACTAATTATAAGGTCTATGTAAGCCTTTCAACAAGTTAATAAAAAAGTCCATATAGCCAGCATAGTTACTTCATTTGCTTTAATCACTCAGCTAATGAATTGATTTATTTAAAAATGACCACTCTTGATCTAAATCCAAGTGATTGATCCAGCTAATGGATTTGTAACTCTCCTGTGGACAGACTAATGGTAATTAGTACTTCTAAATATGAGCTGCTTATTGAGCTGTTTACGTTCCATGATTTCAAAGTGTACAAGTGTATTCAAGACAAAACTAGGAATACAATGGAAAACATGCATGGTATACCAATACTCCAATAGTTTGTCTACCACACTTAGATGTATGAATAATTATCATGTGATTAAACAAATCAACATTATGCTTCTAATCACCAAAGGTAAATACATGATATTGAAATTGCAATTTCTCTAAATTATTTATATGCTCTTAGAATGGCCAATCAATGTGTTACAAGTTACACCTTGACTGTGCTATCCCATTCTCTTAGATTTTGTTCCATTTGAAACCGAAGCATCAAAAATGAGAAAAACATCTTCTACCGAGAGAAAACTTTAGAATGATATTCCAGTTGGCCAATATAAAAAACTCCGGCTATAATGACATAAAGTTACAACCAAAACCTTTCCAAAACAGATGATAAATGAATAGACGGACATAAAACGCGAAACAACAAAAAAAAAATCAAGTTAGAGAGTAAAACCCTAACTCTCACACAGAAAAGCCAAATCAGATTAATTTATACAGTTTAAGTTCCATTAAATGATTCGACATAATCAAGATACATCGAGTAATGATTACTCACTCGATCCATGGCTGAAGCGGGTCGTCGCCTGCATACTCGTCAATGGCCTCAATCAACCTCCTATTCGTTCCAGATTTAACAATCAACCCTCAGAAAATCGAATATAAATTAATAAACGAACAAATAAATAAGGTTTTGACACAGCACCTCCGGTGATGTAGAAGCGAGTTCTTGAGTTGGGAATGGGAATGGGATTTGAGGGCGTGGTTGAGAAGACGGACGTTACGGCCGCGCTTCAAAGGGCGAACGTTTTCTTTGAAGAGTTCCCACTCGTTACCAGTCTCTTCCTTGGACGCCAAAAACTCCGTCTCTGGATCTAACAACATTATCGGCTCCTCCAATTTGCAGCTCTCCATTACTTTCCTGCAATTCTTCTTCCTTGTTTGTTTTTCTCCTCTGTTTTTGGTTTCAGATTTGAAATTTGAAATGACTACTCAAATTCTTTTGTAGCCGTTAGAGGGAATATGATGAATTGGGCCTACAACTAATTGGGCCTCAAAGCCGTTTAAAGTTTAAACAATGTTTTCCTTTTTTAAGTCTCCCACTAAAGTCTAAAAAATAAAAACCCAAACCTTTATTCAAAGTAACACAAACATGTATTTTATAATAGAGCTATGCAAACTTATGCACTTTGTTGTACAGATAAATAGTCTATTACGACCATGTCAATCCATTGTGCTCTTGTCTAAAAAATTTATAATTCATTGAGTTTATACTTTATTATAACAACACTCGTGTGTTACACGAATTTATCAAAAAATAAAATTTGTGTCACAAACTCTGATAGTTATAAAGATTCAAAATACTAATTAACAATACTAGAAAAGAAATTCAAAATCTAGAAGAGTATCATACAATCGTTCACTTCAGATTCTAAAAAAACTTCATTGTAAACTACATTATTTGTTTTATTTGAAAATGTAACATCCTCGTCACAACAATGAATTTTCAAACCGTATTAGTTTTAAATGGTTGAAAGAGTGCAATTTCAATCTTTGAATGTTTTCTGTAAAGGGAAAAAATCTCTATAAAATTGTTTATTTGTCCTAATTTCAAATACTTGGCCGCAGTTTGCTTTTGCACAAAAGCTAATAAATTAGTTATGGAAAAAATAATGTCATTGACATGTTTAAAAAAGATATTTAATATAATTGTTATACCCCCATAAATAATTTAAATCTCAATTAAAAGTATAATAAGTATTAGAGATAATAATTGAAATTATATCCTTGTTTTTTTTAGCATAATAATATTTAAATCATAATTAATTTGAAAACTCAAAAATAACTTTCTAATTTTATATCCTTGATTTTTGGGATTATTTAATTTGCTAATTAAATATTTGATTGGATTTTAATAATTATATATGGAAATATGAAATTTAATTATTAAGTTGATGATAAATTAATAGTAAATTGATATAGTAAATTAATTTATAATTGGAAGAATAAGGTGGTGGCATGGTTTGCCACGTGGCTACATATAAAGGTGACACATTGATTTGGAAGAATAAGGTGTTGACACATGTACAAAATTGCTCAGGTAGAGACACGTGGCAACTTATTTTTTCTTTTAGGGTTGATTTGACATGAATGTTGCCGGTATTCCTAGGTGGATTCTAGGTTATTCCACACAACCCAACCATGTAAAAATTTACAAATGCTCCTTGTTGGAACCTTAATAGGCGTCATAAAGGTTTATACCAACCTATGAAGCAGTAATACGAATATCAGACACATATACGATACAACACGGATATGAGTATAATATTTTTGAAATTTAAAGAATACGGGTACGTTATATATAACATATAAAATTATATAATTTATATTATTGAAACTACATGTGTATTAAGAATAACTAAGGAAAACAATGTTTCAAGCATAAAAACCTAAAATTTCATAAGTACTTGGTCGATCCCAAAATTACTCTGCTCCTACGAATTCATGCTCCGACTGGACTCCCTCGTTAACCTGCACAAAAGGGGGGCCGGAGGGTTTCTCCGGCATACCCTCTCCGACGCTCAAGTCAGAACTCTATCCCAGAAATATAATTCATGTCAAGAAGTAAATGTATATGAGAAGAGAATAGAATACTCCCTTTATATTTTTATTTTAGGATTTTACCAAGTAGAGCCCTAGTAGAGTTTATATTCATATTTGTATTTGGGCTCATCTCTAATATTGAGGCCCAAATTCTATTGACCCAATTTAATAGGCCCAATTTAGGCCGTATCAATTAGTCCCCCCACTCTTGTTGTTCACAAAGTGAATTGCAAGAGTAGAATTGTTTCTCATAGCATATTTTAATAGGTGTTCAAAATCACCATCTAGCTCAGTTTTCACGTTGTGGCTACAGTAGGTCTTCTGACCTCACTAACCCAGCTCTCATGTTGTATCAAAAATAGACAAACTTTATAGATCAATCGAGTATATATAGGAGATCATGGGTTGGCAAGTCCCCCAAATCTGAAGACTGATAAATAATTTGCACTAATCAAGTTCATAAAAGATTGTGCTCACAATAATCGAACTATTCAAGAAATCCAAGTTGTAAGGTGGCTAAATAATTTAAGTTATATATAATCACCAAATGTGCCAACAAATCAAGGCATCATCAAAGGACTCACAAACAATAGCTACTAATAATGCTTAATTTATCGAGAAATCCGACCCATCAATGGGTTAATGTTAAATCATAATCAATAAATCCTCTAGAAAAATTAATGTATAATCGATATGTTGTTATAAATCAAGCCATAGCCTACTTCTAATTGACAAGTGAATTGGTATTTTTCCACAATTTGGAGATATCAATTTTTGGTTCATGTTAAACTAACCAATTAGAAATGGAGTAGTATGTAATGTTGATATCCTTCAGTCAAGTGACATGTACGCACACGATATATATATAGGTAATCACTTAATCAAGAAATCAATTGGCCAAATAACTCTATATATGACTCATTACACTATGGCGCTTAAGTATCAACAAGTCAAAGTTAAAAGTCGCTTTAAACCTGGAGACATAAGAGAAGCATGTCCTTCAACTCCTAAACGATTAGCACTAATCTATGTAATATTATGGGAGATATGCACGAGGAAGCATTAAGCGTACATGCTCATAAGTTTTATATCATTTATTTCTCTCTTAATGAATACAACCGAATAAAACTAACAATGTGCAAATAAATAGCATAAAATTTTGACTTTTTTCATGGACACAAAAAAGAGTCAAACTTATTATCTAGTTTCAATGAAATATAATTTGACCTCACAAAATTAAACGGTATTAAAGTAGCGTCTCAAATTTCTTTTCCACTAGATGAAAACAAAGTAATAAAGAATTCCCATATTATCTGTTGACGTGCGTTTTTGGTCAACAAGTAGAAATACGTAAAAGGTTTAACACGTGGAAATGAAAACGTGCGTAACGTCTCTTATTTTCTGGCTAATTATGCCTTTCTTTGTATTTTTTCGTTTTAGGAATATTGGGGTCGGTCTTTTTAACATTTATTCTATCTACCCCTCTTTCTTTTCCCTTTTCGAGACTTTTTATACCCCTTTTGAGTAAGTGGGTTTACAATAGTCATCTTTGCACTAACTATTCATTAATTAATAAAATAGCAAAAAAAGCGACACATGTCCTCTATAGTTGTGCATGTCGTCAAATTTGTCACTTGTCGACTTCTCTTCATAATTCTCTACGACATGTGGCGGTTTACGATCTGGATAAAGTACTAAGCATGGGCGTGTGATTATTTTTACGAGGTTGTCGCGCGTGTGCTTCATATTGAAATACGGGCTCGGGGCTCGGGGCTCGGCGGCCGTGTTGTGGTTGGGCTCGTGCTTGATTGGGCTCATTGGCCGTGAGCCTAATTCGTGGCGTGTCGTAAATGCGTTATTGTTGACGTCACTTCGCGGGTCGCCTACTTCGGAAATGTGTTATCTTGATGGCGTGGATTAATTTCTTCGGCTCGGCTCGGGTGTCATCAAAGGCCCCCAAGTTTGACTTGAGAGAAAATTCTTTGGCGTCGGAGTTAAACTTTAATCTTAATGATGAACAATTAATGGGAAAACGGATTTTTCAAAGGTTTTGTTCTTTCCTGGTACCTGTCGCGTAGCAATTAATGCTTGAAACGGCGCATTAATTGGGTTGCCATAATGACAGACACGTGGCATCTCGTGGTTGGACCAATCTTGCGAGAGCGAAAATTCGTCGATTCTGTCGCGGGCGTGGGGACACGGCGTTTTCGTCATGTTTGGCGGCTTTTGAGCTTTTAAAAGGGCGTCTTTCGAATAAGCGTCCGTTTATCGAGGAAACTTATCTATAAATACCTTTGTCTTCCTTCATTATTCACTTTCGCATCCTTTAACCCTTGAGCTAAAGTAATTAAACCGAAGCGAGAAATTTTGGTCGGCTTCCCAAGTTCAGAGACTTCGAACTTAGGTATTTTTTCGAAATACTCTTCCTTTACCTATAAATGTCTTCTTTTGAAGATAGTAGGAGTCGTAGCTATAGTGTAGAAGTTGAAATTGAAGATCCTCCATCTGAACCCTCTGTTTATTTTTCACCAGCACGGCGATCTCCGTCCCACAGTCCGAGTATTATCCAGATATCTTCTCCGATTCTTCAAGAGGTGGAACGTCCTTGGAGCGGACGCACACTATCTTTGACGACGCTTGATGACCGTTTATAGAGAAGGAACGGTGTATCAACCGGACCAGTACAAGAGAATTCCGGTGAAGAATCGCCAAGTGTTGATTCAAAGCGTGCCCGGCCCGGAAGAAGAAGATATGGATCCATCTCGGCCGGAGCGTGACAACGTAGAGCGAGTAGATGAACTGTCCCAGGGGATTCGAGGTAGGAAAGGCACTAGGGCCCATAGGCCACCGTAATGGCGACGGTCGACAAGGAGGAGGACCCGTCTTCGTGTCGAGCCTCGTTGGACGCCGAGTGACATAAGCGATATCCCGAGCATGTTGATGATTCGGGAGGTGGATGAGCTCCGGCGGATGTACCGTATTCGAGCGGTATCTACTTTTGGGTACCAGGACGGCACGGAAGTTCCCAGTACCCACCGAGAGGTTGCACGGCTGTATTTGCTCCTAGCCTTTTATATGGTTTAAGATTTCCACTTAGGCCTTCCTCACGCGGTGGTTTTGCAAGTGGGGTATGCATCCAGGCCAGTGCACCTATTTCTTGGGGAAGGATCATCGGTCTCTGGTGATGTTTCACTGGAAAAATATCCTCGCCCAAATTTAAGGAGATGAACGAGCTCTTTGTATGGCGGCGACTCCTTCGTCTCGGGGTCGACCATCCAGGATGGTATTACGTCTGAGACCCGATTGCAGGGTATCGGACGGTTTGGTGGAGGGTCTCCTTCCTGCGAAGGAGTGGAAGGATAAATGGTTACAGGTGAGCGAGTGGCAAGCTCGTGTGGGGGATGGAGAAAATGAGACCGATTCTTCATCCCCATCAAATTTTGTTTTTAGTTCTGATGAAGTCTTATCTTTTCCCTTTATCTGCTTTTCTTTGTTTTATTGTTTCCTTTTCATAATTGTCCTTTCTTTCCACCTTTCTGAGCTTAGGGCATCAAAGGGCCTCTGTCGCCACTTTATTCGGAAGGTGGAGAACATCCAGGCCCGGGAATCATGGACGGCGGATTGAGAGGTTGCCAGCTGAGGCCAACTTGGCCGTTTAGTTTGAGGTTTGCTTTCTGCCCCCGACCCGACCCGGCGGCGGCTCGGGATGGCGGCCGAGCGGGAGGTGGATGTCGAGAGAGTGCCCAGCGAGAATCCTCTCGTTAATGAAGAAATACGGCCCCATTCTCCGGGGATCGGCCGGCGAGGCCCGAGCAAAGGCTGCGCGCCTCCTGCGGCGACTAGTCACGTAGGCGAGCATCTGCGCCCGTAGAAAGAACCACGGAACCGGAGCGGCGTGAGTGCGGCTGCCGTTCGAGTAAAGACATCGTATTTCTTCCATTTCCTTTTAGAGTTGTCTTTTTGTTTTCTTTTGATCTTTCTTCTAATTGATGGTTGCTTTATGCGGGCGTGGCTGGATTTGCGTGCACGCCTTCGTGATGTGAGGAATACAAAGACGGCGAACTCGGCGGCTGCCGATCAACTGCGGATGTGGAGGCGGCTCGGAGAGAAGATATCGGGCAGAAGCGTCCGGCGATGGAGTCGGGAGCGGTCTGTCACGGCCGCCTCCTCAAAGGAGAAGAGGGGAATTGTGATGGAGGAGCGATCGGTCGAAAGGGTTGGTCGGCGGCGCGAACATCTGAAGCGACCCAGGAAAATGAAGGTCGCGAACTTTCTCGGATGACCTCGGCGAGGAAGGTCATTTCATTCCTCCAAACCAAGAAAGAGATGAATATTGCGGGAATGGTTGGACTACGCCCTCGGTGGTTTGTGGAATTCGTTCGATGTGCCACGCCTACGGAGGAGCAATCAAGGTCTTACCGGAGGCGGGTCGGGCGCATGATGGTATCCCGGCCGTGCCTGGACAAAAGGCATCGAGCAAGTCGCTCGTAGGCGGCCGAAGAACAAATTCAATATCTTTATGGCCATATGCGGGGCGGATGATTGGCTCTTATGGCATGCGGTTGGGGAACCGCGAGTTGGAGAAAAAATATGCCGACCTGGAAAGGCGGCACGGGGATCTGCGGGAGGCTATGCTACCCTCAAGGGTGCAAGAATCTTTTAAGACTCAGCGGATGAGTATATAGCTCGGGCCAACTCGAGAGAGGCTGCTGCGGGCCGGCGCGAGCGAGATCGGGCCCGCAAAGTGAAGAAGAGCTCGGGGTTAAGGTCGCCGAGCCGAATTTGGAACGTCTTGCCATTGCCGGTGAGGAAATGGAGCGCCTATCCGATGTACGCGAGGGAGGTGAAGAAGCGCCCGCCGACAAAGCGAGGAAGTTCGTAGAGAGGCCATTAAAGCTTACAAAGACTCAGGAGTATGCATTCATGTTAACTTTGTGGCCATGCGACTAGTCTCCAAGAAATTCTTGATTTACTTAAGGGGCGGGCGTCTTGTTGCTCGGCTTGAGGAAGATTTGGCTCTTTCCGGAGGTGATCTCAATACCACCGGCCGAACTTTGCGGAGGCTTCTAATGCGCGGGGCTCTCCTCCGGATGTGGAAGAAGTCGCCTTTAGCGGTGCCGTCGATATTCCGCCCCTGCTCGTCTTGATACTTTTATATGTAGCCCTAGGTAGGTAATTTGGCTTCGTGCCTCGAGATGTAACAGACTCCGGCCTCCCTATGTAATTATTTTTGAAGTAAAAATGAATTGTTATTTTCCTTTCTGTGTATGTATTTCAAGCTTTTTGTGGATGCTCGGCTCTTTCCTTTTTGTAAGAGTGTTGCTGTCTTCTTTTTCCTCTTATTTTCAAGTCACGGGGCTCGATTTTGGTCTTACGAGTGAGGGTCTGCTCGCCTTAATCGATTCTTGCACTCGGGGATATAAACTGTCCATTTCGTATTTGAAATTTCGTGTATAAATTGAGTCTACGATTTGCGCAGTGCGTAACCAAGTCTTGGTATTGTGCTCGGTGCGTAACCAAGTCTTTGTATTGTGCTCGGTGCGTAACCAAGTCTTTGTATTGTGCTCGGTCGGTAAGCGAGTCTTGGTATCGTGCTCGGTGCGTAACCAAGTCTTTATTGTGCTCGGTGCGTAGTGCGAGTCTTGGTATTGTGCTCGGTGCGTGGCGAGTCTTGGTATTGTGCTCGGTGCGTGGCGAGTCTGTATTGTGCTCGGTGCGTGACCAAGTCTTGATTTTGGTGCTCGGTGCGTGACCAAGTCTTTATATTGTGCTCGGTGCGTAACAAGTCTTTATTGTGCTCGGTGCGTAGCGAAGTCTTTATCTTGTGCAGTGCGTAACCAAGTCTTTATTGTGCTCGGTGCGTAACCAAGTCTTTATTGTGCTCGGTGCGTGGCGAAGTCTTTATTGTGCTCGGTGCGTAGCGAGTCTTTATCTTGTGCTTGCAGTGCGTAACCAAGTCTATCTTGTGTCCAGTGCGTAACCAAGTCTTGGTATTGTGCTCGGTGCGTGGCGAGTCTTGATTTTTGGTGAGTAAAAACCGTTTTCCTTTAAAGAGCTCACGAAATACCGGATGAAGGGATAATTCTTTGGAATCTATCGGATCGTAGATCGAGATTCTTTATTGATAATACCGCCAGGTATGCTACATTCCATGGATGCGTAAATTTTTCTCCACTCAAATATTCTAACTGGTATGCCCCCGGATAAGGCGTGGGCGATCCGAAGCGGGCCCTCCCAGGTTGGCTTCAATGGGTTCGGTTGAATGCCCGTTATCTTTTTCAATACAAGATCGCCCGACACGAAATCTTCTTTCTTTTACTCTCGAATTGTAGTACCTTTCACTCCTTTGTTTATACTTTGCATTTTTCATCTCGGCCTTTGCACCTTTTTCTTGGCGAGTCTAGTTCGGCTCGGGCGCGGCCTCATTCTGATCTTCTTCAAAATTTGCAATTACGAAGGTAGGGCTCCAATCTCGGACGGGAATCACCGCCTCGGCTCCATAAGCTAAAGAAAAAGGTGTTTCTCCGGTGGTTTACATTCGATGTGTCGATTCAGTGACCATAGTACGCCAGGTAGTTCCTCCCGCCAATTGCCTTTAGACTCTCCAATCTCGCCTTCAGGGTATCTTGAGTATTTTATTAACGGCCTCAACTTGTCCGGATTCATTTGGGGTGGTATGGAGTTGAGAAATGGTTTTTATGTGGAAACCTTCACAAAAATTTCGGAATCTTCGGTTGTCGAACTGTTTCCCATTATGCGTAATAATTGAATGTGGTATCCCAAATCTACGGATGATAGATTTCCATACAAAGCTCACAACCTTTTCTTCATCTATTTTTGCGGAGGCTCGCCTTTCTGCCCATTTTGTGAAATAATCCACCGCCACAATGGCATACTTGCGCCCGCTTTGCGATGGGTAGTGGTCCGATGAGGTCCATTCCCATTTGGCAAGCGGCCATGGGCTAAATAAATCTGAGTAAGGCATTCGGGATGATATCGACTGTGGTGCAAACCCTCGGCATCTCTCACATCTTTTGACGAGGTCGGTTGCGTCCTTTTCGGGGATGGCAGTAGTATCCTTAGTATTAATTTATAGGCCAACGCGTTTGGCCCCAGCGTGGTTGCCGCATATTCCCTCATGAACCTCTCGAAGTGCATAATGCGCATCTGTCTCGGAAAGCGGCGTAGGAGTGGGATGGAGTATCTCGTTTGTATAGGATGCCGTCTACTAGTGTAAACCGAGCCACTTGAGTTCGTAGTGTTACGGCCTCGGCTTTGTTTTGGGTTGAACTCCTTTCTCTAAGTATTGGATGATTGGGGTCATCCAAGTGCATTCGGCGGTTTCGGTTGTATATATTTTCTTTGCACCGAGTGACGGGGCGTGTGACGATAGTATGATTTGTGACATCCGTGATGGCATCCGTCCCCTGGACTAAGAGCCGAGCCGAGCTAGGGCATCGCTTGCATGTTCTCGGCTCGGGGCACATGTAAGACTTTTGTCTTAAAGTGTGACAACCTTTTCTTGACCAAATCCAAATATTGTGCAATTTTTCGCTCTTTTGCTTCAGTATTCGCCGTTGATTTGATGAGCGACTAAGCGAGAGTCTTTGTGCACCAATAGTTGTTTTAGGCCCATAGAAATTTGCCATATCTAAGCTTTGCTTAGGAGCGCCTCATATTCGGCCGTTGTTCGTTACGGGAGGCGAAATCGTGCGGCCGAGCGGTAGCATTTTCATTTGGATCGATTATCACGATTCCGCCCCCTGCTTTCGCTGCGGTGGAAGAAGCCGTCGACAAATAATTTCCATTCTTGGTCTTCCTTGACCTCCAATTGTATGGAAGGCGTGAATTCGGCCACAAAATCGGCTAAAGCTTTGTCCTTTTATTGCGATGACGTGGTTCGTATATAATGTCAAATGGCTAAGTTCGAATGCCCACTTAATCATCCGACCGAGGAAGTATCGGTCGGTGTAACACTTGTTTCAACGGATAGTTCGTCAATACTATAATCTTGTGTTCTAAGAAATATGGACGGAGTTTCGCCGCGGTAATTAATGAATAAGCCGACTTTTCCATTGGTGGGTACGGAGCTCGGCATCATGTAACGCTTGAGTGGTGTAATACACTTTGGATGTTGAATAGAGCCATCTGCTAGCCGATTAACACCGAGTGATGGCGTATTCGGATACCGCCAAGTACAAATACAAGTCTCCCCTTGGGTCGGTTTTGTAATATAGGGATTGAAGATAGGTGTTGTTTGAGGGATTCAAAGGCCATACGTGCCTGCTCGGTCCACTCGAAATTTTTGTTTTTCTTTATGATTTCAAAGAAAGGTTTGCACTTGTCACGTGGACCAGAAACAAATCGGTTAAGGGCGGCCAATCGGCTGTTAGGCTTTTGTACCTTTTTACGAGTTTGGGGATTCTAGGTCGGTGATGGCCTTGATTTTGTGCAGGTTAGCTTCAATCCCCTTTGGTGACCATATACCCCAAAAATTTACCCGAGCCGACCCCAAATGTGCATTTTTCGGGTTTAACATCATCTTGTACTCTCTCAAAACAAAGAAACATTTTATTAAGATCGTTTAGATGATCGGACATGTCTGATGATTTTACTAGCATGTCATCTACATAGACTTCCATAGTGTGACCTATCATTTTCTCAAACATCTTATTCACTAACCTTTGATAGGTCGCACAAAGATTCTTCAATCCAAAGGCATCATCTTGTGTGAGTGAATCCCCAGAAGCGAGAGAAAAATGAGGTATTTTCTTCATCTTACAGGTGCATCCGTATTTGGTTGTAACCCGAGTATGCATCCATGAAGCTCATCGGCTCGTGTCTGCTGTGGCATCTACCATGTAATCGATATTTGGCAATGGATAAGCGTCGCCCTTAGGGCATGCTTTGTTGAGGTCGGTAAAATCCACGCATAGGCGCCCTTTGGCGGATGCTTTTCTTTACCAAAAACAGGATTGGCGACCCATCGAGGATAGAGGGCTTCCGGATGAAGCGATTGTCTAGTAGTTTGTTAACCTCGATTTATTGCCGCCGCTATCGGGGCGAGTTTGCGCGCTTTTTCGGATGATGGGCGGAGCGTTAGATCAATGTTAAGGCGGTGCACGCATACTTGAGATCAATTCGGGCATGTCTGCATGAGTCCATGCGAAGGCGTCAAGATTATTTCCCAAAAACTTCGACCAACTCGCCGATATGGTTACGGAAGATCATGACCAATACGTAGTTGCGCCCCGCAGCTTACCGGCATTGATTGTATCAACTGTTCTACCGGTTCGCTCGTTTTTCTTTTCTTGCTTTGCCCCTCCTTAATTTGCGGGGGCAATTCGTCTTCTCGCGGCGGCTCGGTTTCGATTCTTGGCTCGCCTTCTTCCATCATTGGCTCCTTCCCAGGCCGCGACTTGGATTATCCTCCGAGCGATCACCCTTTCTCGCTCGGATTCCTCTTCGGGCAAGGGATTATCTCGTGTGATTCCACTTTGGTTTGCTCTTGTTACGCCACGTTAATCTCCGGTCGGAGTTTAAGAGAGCACTCGTGACTCCTTTGATTCCTTTATGTATAGCTTCGCCATCGAGGCGTTGGAAATTTTATACAAAAATGATATATTGAAGCAATTTGCTTTTATATGATAAAGCAATGGCCTTCCAATGATAGCATTGTACTCGAATCGGCATTGATTATTTTGAATGTTGTCATGACAGTCCGTTTATGCAAACCTTGTCCCATTTGGATGGGCAAATCAACTTCTCCTAGTGGGACTATCCTTCCTCCTCCAAACCCCAAAATCTATCGTTACATGGGCGGATATAACTATCATCCACGTTTAATCTTGAAATGCTCGGACATAAACGAGTCGATGAATAGCTTCCGGAGTCAATTAAAATTCGTGAACTGGAATACCCAGAATCGGTGCCGTGATGACCGGAGGTCGAGAATGAGGATGGACCACCTGGTCGGCATCCGCATCCGAGAACACAAAGTGGTAGGTGGGTTGGCCTTCCTTGATTTCGGCCACCGAACTTGTCTTTCGGCATTGGTTGCTGTCCTAACATCGACTTTTCTTTTCTGTTGGAGCGTCTATCCTCCATTGTGTTGGTATTGATCCGACTAACACTTGACATCATGAGGATTTTCTCCCCTGGTTTTCGGTGGGGCGGCGAGGAGAGGCTGGGTTGATTACGCGCTCGGGTTGCGCGCTTGAGCGATCTTGGTGGGGGTGGTAGCTCATGAACGTATCTTTTAAGGCCGCCTGTCGAACAACCCGCATAATTTCCCTAATTAGATCTCGGCACTCGTCGGTGTCGTGACCTATCGATTTGTGATAGGCGCGAGAATCGACGCGAATCTAATTTTGATGGCTCAATTTTGGAGGCGGCCGGAGGCAACAAGTCGGACCATACTTCACTCCATATGGCCGACGAGTGTGGGTCAAAATCTCCTTAGCGCGGCGACTTCGGCTCTCGCCTCTTGGCGAGCTCTAAATCCGGTGGTCGGGTTTTCCGAGAATGGCAGGAAACTCGGGCCCCCGCCCACCATCGGTTCTTTCCTTCCGTCCTTTCTTACGTTCCCTTGTCGGTGCTCGGGCGGTTAGTTTGCCATGGCTTCTTCAAGCACAAATATGGCGTTCGCGCGGATTAGAAACTCTTGATACGAGGTCGCCCTTTTTGATTCGTGGATGGAGTAATTAAACCATGTTTCGGGAGCGATCCGGCCATGGCTGCGATTAAAATGGCGTCATCGACACCGGTTCCATCTCTCGAACTTGTTTGTTAAAGAGAAATATAACTCTTGGGGCTCGTCTTTCCCTTGTTTGATGTTTACAAAGGAGTCTTTAAGCGCGGCTCGGACTTTGGGCGTTAAGAAATGTCGTAAAGGCGGGAGGCTAGATCCCCCATGCTTGAATGGATCCCTACGGCGCAGGGTCTAAACCAGCTTGACGGTGGGCTCGGTCGCCCAAAGTCGGGGAAGGCCTGCGAGAGGATGGCATCGCTTGGGTGTATAGTTCCATCCATGCTAAATCTTGTGAACATGAGTAGTCGGGTCGGTTTCCCGTTATAGAGGCCGACCCGGGGATTTTCAACTTTGGCGGTAGCAGGATCGCCGAGGATTCCAGGAGAAAATGGCGACGGAGCAAATTGGTGGGGCTCCATACTTGGGGCGGTCTTCGAGGCCGTCGCCATCCAGGACCGCCTTCCAATTCGTTCGGCGGCGGCGTGGCGGTGTATTTCTACATCCCGTTCTGCCATAAGCTAGGACCTTGGACTTGATCGACCCTGAGTTGTTCCTTTCGTCCAGGAAAACCCGGCCGGGAACTTATCGATCAGCGGGCGAAAGGGATCAACTCGGTCGTCCGCGAACATCGAGTGGGCACGGCGATGTCGTGTTTGCTCCGAAATGACTCTGCGATCGACTTTGCTCTTCCTCATTTTCTCTTTGTCGTCTTCATAAGCATGACGGACATGTTGTTCATTACCGGAATCTTGGGCCGTGGCGAGGAAGCGGGAATTTGAGGATTAATGTTAACATTTAGTTGTGGGTTGAGTGGGTTAGTATTTGCAAGGAATGGAGGGGTGCTTGAGAGTTCGTGGTAGCGAGAGTTTGTGATATGAGTTGGTTCATTTGTTGTACAAAAGTTGGGTTGGCAATTAGGCGAGCGAAGGGAAACAAAGTAGTGCTCCTGCTTAGTTTGGGGTATATTTTGGCCATTAGTAGTACGGCGGTTTGGTTGTTCAAATGTTGCTCTTGATCATACGAGCATTTCTCATTGATGACTCATTTTTTATGCAGTATGAAGAAGCCAAGCGTTAAATTTTACCTGGTTTTTACTTAACTTGCTGTGCTTGGAATTACATTTGGACCAATACGGCCCTCCTTCTAGCGCCAATTTGTTGACGTGCGTTTTTGGTCAACAAGTAGAAATACGTAAAAGGTTTAACACGTGGAAATGAAAACGTGCGTAACGTCTCTTATTTTCTGGCTAATTATGCCTTTCTTTGTATTTTGCCGAGCCGGAATATTGGGGTCGGTCTTTTTAACATTTGTTACTATCTACCCCCTCTTTCTTTTCCCTTTTCAGACTTTTTTATACCCCTTTTGAGTAAGTGGGTTTACAATAGTCATCTTTGCACTAACTATTCATTAATTAATAAAATAGCAAAAAGGGCGACACATGTCCCTCTATAGTTGTGCATGTCAGTCAAATTTGCCACTTGTCGACTTCTCTTCATAATTCTCTGACATGTGGCAGTTTCTGATACCGATAAAGTACTAAGCATGGGCGTGTGATTATTTTTACGAGGTTGTCGCGCGTGTGCTTCATATTGAAATCTGGGCTCGGGGCTCGGGGCTCGGCGGCCGTGTTGTGGTTGGGCTCGGTAGCCGGCGAGCCTAATTCGTGACGTGTCGTCGTACGTTATTGTTGACGTCACTTCGCAGGTCGCCTACTCGGAAATGTGTTATACTGATGACGTGGATTAATTTCTTCCGGCTCGGCTCGGGTGTCATCATTATCAAAGAAAAAAGAAATATTGAATCCAAGATTTTCAAGAATTATATCAAATTGCACTTAATGTAATCAATCCACTAAACCAAAAATCAAGAGCACCTAATGGTGTCATAATCCATGGCTAAATATTATTGTAATCTCCATTCGGCATTTTTAGCTTCTTTCACATTTAGTTGGTTCGATATACAAATTTGCAACCTCACTCAGTCAAATCAGAAATAAGCATGGCAAAAGTTCAGAAAATCATATTGTTTTTTGTTTTAGAAGTATTTGCCAAATGAAGGGCACAGTGATGATGGTTTGTATTCATACGGAATTTTCATTCACAATTCTATATATGTATATTTATATAAAGAAACACAATTAAGGTACCTTGCATTTGATGGAAAATAAAGTTCTGATTAGGACTCCACTCCACTTTTCTCTCTTATTCGCCAATTTGCAAAAAATTGTCATTTCCATTCTTCCACCTGCCATAGCATGGAAATATGCAAAGGCTGCATAGCATTGATAATCAAAGGAAATGGTAATTTATCTAGAAATTCCATAACTCTTATAATTCATCCAATGAATCTGAATACCACTCATAATAAGGCTCATGTTGTCCATGTATTGTTGTACTGAGAAAGACCATAGCTTGGAATGACTCATCTGGCCAGCTCAGAAGCCGCTCAAATAAGATGACTTTGGGACATTTCCATCGCCCAAAAAGAATTCATTTGGCCCAACCACGTGGCTGTTCAAACCAGATGACTTCGGGACAGTTCCATCGCCCGGAAAGAATTCATCTGGCCCAGCCTCGTGGCTGTTCAAACCAGATGATTTCGGGACAGTTCCATCGCCCGGAAAGAATTCATCTGGCCCAGCCTCGTGGCTGTTCAAACCAGATGACTTCGGGACAGTTCCATCGCCCGGAAAGAATTCATCTGGCCCAGCCTCGTGGCTGTTCAAACCAGATGACTTCGGGACAGTTCCATCGCCCGGAAAGAATTCATCTGGCCCAGCCTCGTGGCTGTTCAAACCAGATGACTTCGGGACAGTTCCATCGCCTGGAAAGAATTCGTCAGGCCCAGCCTCGTGGCTGTTCAAACCAGAGACTTCATACAGTTGTATCGCTCATAAAAAGTTTCCCCCAGCCCAGCCTCATGGCTGTTCAAACCAGAGACTTCAGGACAATTACATCACCTGAAAATGGCTTGTCTGACCAGTTCATACTGTTCGAACCAGATGAGTGTTTTGAGATTTCTTCAATTAATATGCCTGTGTTGCTCCTCATAAAAGATCCATCCCATGATTCATGGGATCATAAATAGTATCGATCATGTTGATGGATTTATAAAGAAGTCCAATCCATCTCCAATAAACTAATAAATAGATGCATTTTCGTAATAGATTCGAGAAATCTGAGCCATAATCAGGCGAATAAATTGTATAATAAATGGTATATGCTCGCATTAACGAGTTCTTCAAGAAATCCATCCATAATTAGCCGATTGAATCTGAAGTTAGCCAATTGACTGAGTTGAAGCTGAGATGAGGCCCAAGGTCGGGCTAGGTCCCCGCCGGTAATAATAATACTTGCCTTACCCCATATAAATTGTCAAGCGTGAAAGCATATCAGTGCCTGTCAAACTAGGTACTGATCAATCTCAATTTCCTGGGGAGCTTTTATTTGATTTTGCCAATCAGAGAAATTTGATCAACAATCATACGTAAATATGAAGCTTTCTTCCCATGTCCTTTATGGTTTATTTCACTGCCTGTGAAGACATCCAGAAAGCCATAGCCCCTCTCAATATAAACGGATTCAGGACCTCACGCATTCCTCATGAATCAGTACACCATTGAAAGACCATTTTTCATCCTTGGCCTACCAGCATCATCAATATATAAAAGCTTATACATGTAGAATTTCATGTCGACACAAAAGTAAACATCGGGTTTGCAAAGAGAAATCTCATTTATCCACGGTGTGATAGGATCACTTTTAACATAAGTGGTTTCCAAGTTCTGTCTCAGCGGGTGAGATTCACGGAAACAAGCATCATGATCACGAGAATATCGATACTTGCACATTAAAATTATAAAAATCAAAGGTCAAAGTCAACCCAAACATCCAAGTTAGGGGAGGCATATGGAATATTTATGCATAAAAGATAGAAAATTGCCTGCTAGGAACTGCAATTTAAATAATTGTATGCACTGACATCTCCTCTTGAACACTTATGTATCAACAAGAAATTCACATCATAATTATTGAACATAAATAATACCTCGCACTGCATGGACTTTTTTGGAAATTCACTCCAAAATCCATAAATAAACTCATGAATGATCCATTCTCATAATTAATAAGCTGCTCATTAGTAGTCTATAATTAATTAGCTTCTTAAACAGATAATCGGATAGAAGCAAGCATATGCTCTTCTGTTAAGGCAAATAAGATCCAAGAAAATAATGATCATGTAATATATGCATATAAGGCATGTAAGGCATTTCTCTGTAAACACAGATTTTGGCCCTGCAAGCTGCAGTTGTATGCATTAACTGATTCGGGGTTACCTACTAGAATTAACAAATATTTGAATTTGGTTTCCTTTTTATCTGTATATAATCACTCCCAGTAGCAAGACAGTGGTGAGAGAGATAATGACGGACACAGACAATCAAAAAATAATTACAATCCGCCGTACAGGTGATTCTATTTCAGGCTATTTTAGGCAGAAAGGAAGTATGTAAGGCATGAGGTTTAGGCGGGGAGAAATGCTAAGAGAATTTACCTGTGACCTATCTTCATTAGTTGTAAGGCAACTGATGAGGGTGTTCAATTTTCAACTCTTAGAATAAGCATCTTAGCAAGAATTCTGAAGTTAATGTTTGTACCTCAAAAGAGAATATCTCATTCTGATTTGAGCCCCCAGCTGCATGGTTGCAACCTATTTCAACACGACTTAACTCGATTTTCCACAGACGGCGCCAATTGGTCGATCCCAAAATTACTCTGCTCCTACGAATTCATGCTCCGACTGGACTCCCTCGTTAACCTGCACAAAAGGGGGGCCGGAGGGTTTCTCCGGCATACCCTCTCCGACGCTCAAGTCAGAACTCTATCCCAGAAATATAATTCATGTCAAGAAGTAAATGTATATGAGAAGAGAATAGAATCTCCCTTTATATTTTTATTTTAGGATTTTCAAAAGTAGGCGCAGTAGAGTTTATATTCATATTTGTATTTGGGCTCATCTCTAATATTGAGACCCAAATTCTATTGACTCAATTTAATAGGCCCAATTTAGGCCGTATCAGTACTCAAATTTGAAATGTGGTAACTCCGTTGACGCACAAAAAAATGTTGAAAATATGAGCAATATAATAAATCTTATCTATTTTCATATGTAGATGTATCCATAAAGTATCCATCAGGTATCGAATAAAGTATCGTATTGAATATGTATCCGGTATGAGTACATCGTTCTCATAAAAGTATTGGTGCTTCCTAGGTACCAACACTATGAAAGCCTCTCAACAAAATGTTAAAATCTGTCAAATGGGCAAGGGCGTGCTGGGCCGTTGAGGCAATGAGAAAACCAGCTCGTGTTGGGTCGGCCCACCGAGTCGTCATCCCAACCCGACCCCTATGTTAAAAATACATGTAAAATGTGTCGGGCCAATCGTTCACCCGAGCCAAATAGGTTCGGTTTCTTCCGGGCTCCTAAAATTGCAGTCCATTTCGACCCTATCACCAAGTTGGTTGGGTCGGCCCATCAATTCCACCCGTTTTTTACAGCTTTACAAAATGCAGTATCTATGGAGATATATTTAATGCGATTTTTTTTTGGGACGGATGTATTAAAAATGAGTGTATTAGTAAATAAATATGTTAAAAGTGTAATATATATTTTGGGAGAAGAATCGAGGAAATAGATTCCACTTGGGCCCAAGATTGTATTTGGTGCAGAAGTGATAATAGCAAATTAAGGTCACGGGCAAAAATGCCTTTGGCAAAAGAAGAAACAAGAAGCCCATGAATTCTCATTTCTAAAGTCTAGTGTTCAACTTTATTCTATTTTTTCATTTAATATATAATTTATTTTAAATATATATAGTTTGCACGAATTATAAAACAAGTACAGTAGTTATATCGGCTGGCAGCACCTACAACGTAGAGATTCAAATCCTTCTGATAACATGGTGAAGTAAGATTTTTTGTGTAGTGACTCGGTCTATGAAAACTTAGGACTCTGACTCGTTGAGACACATCATGTGATTCACCTCTTCCATAATACTCTAGGGCAAGGACAGTAGGGGTCATCTGTATTTTTCTCTTTCTCTCACTACCTCTCTTTTCTCCTCCCACTCTCTAGAAAACCCTAAAATTTTTAACTCTTCCCCCTCCCTCCCCATCACAGCCGCCCCCTTCCCCTCCCCTCCCCTCCCTCTCCTCCTCCTCCTTCCCTTATCCCCTCCCCAACCATGTTTCATGATGGAGCCAATGAAGATATATCCCTTGTGTTATCCAGAGGTGATCGGTTTTCCAATCGAGTAGAGGCAAGTCGAAGGTCGGAGCTACAAAGAGGAGAGTTGGAGCGGGTAGGTGATGGGTTGCCGATTCTGCGGTTGAAGATCGGGTGAGGAGAGACATTTTTCTTTTCCTTCTTTTTATCGATTTTTTCTTTTTTTTGTTTTTTTTTTTTTGTCTTTTTACCAGGTTGATTTGCGAAACTCGTAGGCGGTCGGTAATTTCGGGCTTGCGGTGCGTGTAGTAGCTCGTGCCGGATTTGTTCGAGTTGGGTAGTCTCCTTGCGGAGTGCCTTAGTCCTCCTTTCGGAGGTGGTTTAGTTTCCTTTGGAGTTTTTAGTTTTTATTTGTTTTTAGTAGTTTCTTGTTTTCTTTCCTCGAATTACGGTGGTTTTACCTCTCGTGCGGAGTTCTCCCTTGACATGTATCAATGTATGTATGTTGAGGTGGCCATTTCTTGGGTTAATCGAGTGTAAGTTTATTTGATTAATGAATATATTTCTATGGTTTCGGAAAAAAAAATAATAATAATAATACCCTACTCCGAGAGACGGGAAAAAAATTAGAAACAAAAACCCTTTTCCAATCTCTGCAATCAGATCATGGCTACATTTTCAGCCCTAACCGCCCTCAATTTCAAGCCATCCCAAAGCCTATCACCATCTTCCTCTTCTTCGTTTTCATCGTCCGGCCGGAAAAAGGTGGTGGCTAGGGCTAGATCGGAGATGAAAATCTACAAAGGCACGCACATGAGAGAGCAGCGGCTGGCGGAGATGATCGAGAAGAAGGTGATGGAGGCGAAACAGGTGTGCGGCGAAGACGAGACGTCCGATGAGTGCAAGGTGGCGTGGGATGAAGTGGAGGAAGTCAGCCAGGCCAAAGCCGATCTCCGCCTCAAGCTCCACCACTTGCAGCAGGATCCGCTCGAGCACTTTTGTCAGGAGAATCCAGAAACAGATGAGTGCCGGATTTATGAGGATTGATTATTGATAAATTAATTGTTATTGATTTCATCGTATCTCCTATTTGCAGTGTTCTTCAGATTTTCTTCTGTATTGTCCAGTTTAATTTGTTTACTTGGATTGTTGGCTTGCTGCTGGTGGTGTAAATTATCAAGCTATTAGCTATGTAATGTGTAACTTTGTGGGATTTTATGTCGTCAAATAAGCTTGGAGTTAGTGGTATTGTAAAACATATAAAAACCAATTTTCAAAAAGATATTAATCGGGGTTTAAACTTGATATTTTTTAATTTATTTGAAGTTTATTACATCCCTTCTAACTAATACTCTCAACTTATTAAAAAAAATATTGATATTTACGTGTATGCAAGTTCCTTCTCTACGTGTTGATATGGGTTCGAATTCGGTATTTTTCAATTCCTTTGAAATTTATTATCTTTCTAGTTCTAACTAGTACTCCCAACTTATTAAAATAATAATCATATTTACGTGTATGCAAGTTCTGAGATTGATGTGATTTCCATGATGTTTCATCTGTTTATTAATTAATTAAATATTTTATACATTTTAGTGAATATTAAATGGATTCAGATTTTTTGTTCTAAATTGGTGCTCCACTTTTTGTTCAATTCATCTGGTTGAATGACAAATTTAAATATTTTAAATAATCAGTAACTGTTGTTTATTTCACTGTTGTGTGTCATTTATCCGAGTGAAATGAAACAGAAAATGGAATACCAATTTGGAATAAGAAATTTAGATCTGTTTGCATATTAAATAGGGGTCTAAAATGAAATCTATAGTGTTTTTTCCTTGATAACCCGAATATTTGGGTGTGTGTGTCCAACACCCGACTAATTATGAATTTTGTCAGCCAGCCACGAGAGCCGATCTCCGCCTCAAGCTCCACCACTTGGAGGATCCGGTGTTTTGTCAGGAGAATCCAGAAACAGATGTGCCGGATTTATGAGTGGTGATTATTGATAAATTAATTGTTATTGATTTCATCGTATCTCCTATTTGCAGTGTTCTTCAGATTTTCTTCTGTATTGTCCAGTTTAATTTGTTTACTTGGATTGTTGGCTTGTTGCTGCTTGTAAATTATCAAGCTATTAGCTATGTAATGTGTGACCCACGGGATTTTATGGCGGAATTTGGGTTTGTGTAGCCCTCTTTACCACTCGACCATGCTCCTGGGCAAACTTATAGATTTTTGCACCAGCAATATTTAGGGCCTCCTTGTACCACTAGGATTGTAATTCTAGTAACAAATGTTGAATATGTTGAGGTTGCATTTTTCAATTCATTTGAAATTTATTATCCACTAATAAAACTTATTAAAAAGTAATGCACAAATATCAAAATTCATTGAGGTTATCGATCGTATGCAAACAAAGAAAGATGTAAGCATAATATTGCAATCTGACTCAAATTGTTTGTGGGTGGAGACAAGGGGTTAAATATTTTGCTAATCAAATTGTTTATTTCTGTTGTGGCATTTATGAATGAAAGCTAGTGAAAATTTGGTGGGAACTCATCTTGAATAGCATCCGTGTGGGTTCGATTCGGGAGAGATCGTTATTAGTAGATTGGGGGTCGAACATAATTGTTCTCTTTACAGGAGGATACGTTTGTCGTCAGCCGGACCCGTCGAAGCGTATTTGGTCGGTGCGTGCACATCCCGCGGTTTTACCTTGGCGGCGAACCAAATGAGGAGCACGAGTTATTGTCCCTCAGGTATAGTCGTGTAGCCCTTCGACCATGCTCTTGGGCAAACTTAAGCGCGGAAACCGAGATTTATAAAAAAAAAAATTGCAATCTGACCAATCCTACACATCGCAACTAAGAAAATCTGTCAAAGCATACCAGGTTAAAGTTAAAGCAACATTTCAAGACTCATCTTAGATACACACGAAGAATAAGATAAACAAGAGATAATCTCATATATGTGTCATGGTCCGACTCCGGCACTTCACATGATTCCCACAGGAAAGTTTTTCCACACCGTAGAATGATGCCAAGTGCAAAGGTGGGATCACCGACGTAGCCAGAGGGGCAACCTGGCTCGGGCCCCCTCTTTTTCTTTAAAAAAATAAGAATTTATATGATTTTTCTTGATTTTTCTATTCGATCCAGTTCTTTACCATGTCCTAGTTTGGCCATTGGGTGGGAGAATGAGATAAGATCTCCTATTCCGCTTCATATTCATATATTGGATAAATGACACGTGTATAATTATGATATCATCTTATATACATGTCATTCATTTCATATGATGCAATTAAACATGAAGTGGAACAGGAAAGTAAAACAATAAAATATCAATCCGGGATAGTGGCTCTCAGAAGGAATGAAATTATGGAAGTGATATCAGAGGTCTTAGTTTTAAAATTTTAAATTGGTTTGATGCAGCGACGGATCAACACTCCCTAGTGTGGGGGCACGTGCCCCCATAGTGTGGGGGCACGTGCCCCCATGGCCTTTTCTACTCCTTTTATTTACTCTTTGTTATTTAGTTTTGAAATTTTCATTTTAATTAGGTTATTAAAAAAAAATGTGCAATTTTAAAAACAATGTATGTAGTTTTTCATAGTCTTTTCCCCTAATTATTTATTATTTATTTTTAAAAGCTATATATAGTAACTAGGTTATTAAAAAAAAGTATGCCATAACTAATTGTTTTTTTATGTTGTTTATAATTGTATTAATTTTGTGCCCTCGTTCTAAAAATTTTATGGATCCGTCCCTGGTTGAATGGATAACATATTCTATTGAACCCGATCTGTGCGATCCTACTATATATAATATTTATTTCATAAATATAATTTACTTAGAGCATGTTTGGGACCCATTTTAAATTTACTTTTAGAATAAGCCATTTCTTTAAAATTTATTTTGGAAAAATGTTAATTTATGACTTTGGAATTTTATTTATTGCACGTACGTTGGGTTGGCATTAAAACAAACGCTTGACAATATTAATCAACTTTTTTTGTTAGTACAAATTTTGGAGGGGGAGAGAGCTTGGTGGGAATCGAATCCCAAACTTGAAAATCTTTATTAATAGATGAATATATTGATTAAAATATAACAAAAAATATATTAATTACCATTTATATTACATTTCTCTTAATCTTGATAGCAAAATGTATAAATGTGATTTTTTTAGAAAGATAAAATGTGATTCATATTGCCTATGTTTGGTTCATTCTTTCATTTTTTTATTCATTTTTGGCATTATGTTTTACAATATAATTTAAAAAAAATCAACAAATAATAACTTCTCTAAATGATTATCCATCACATCTACATTATCATTATTTTTTCTTTGCATGTCCAACTTTATTTTTCAAAAATAATTCGCCATTATTTACTCATAAAATAAATAATGGACGGATGAAAGAACACCACACCACATCTATAACTTTTTCTTTGTGGAATTCTAACAGGACTAACATTGCCACAATTTTGCGATTTTACCCGACGATCCACACGAGTAGAACTGTCAAATGGGCTAGATTGAATCGGCGCAACCCAGAGCTAGCCCTATCAAGCCAAAGAGAAAATTGAGCTAGATTGGGCCGAAATTCCATCGGGACTATTTTGGAGGTCCAAGCGTAACCCAGACCAATTCTTAAAAATACACATAAAAAATCGGACAGATCAGGTGGACCCAGGATTTCGGGCCAAATAAGTCCAACTCTTTTCGAGCTTACAATGAAGGTGTTTGGCTAAGCTTATCAATAGATCTTATAAACTCATACATTTTATAAGTCGATTTTAGAGCTTATAAGATGTTAGACCTTATTTTAATAATAAGTTGTTGAAGTGTTTAGATAAAATAAGATGGTGCAACTTTTAAGATGTTAGTAATGAAAATTTTATAATTAAAACATACAAATTTAAATGAGGTTGTTGAAATAAGATTTTATTTTAAAAAAAATTGGGGTTCCCTACTTTTTTAAAAACAATTTATAAGCTCTTGACATCTTATTTTGAGAGCTTATAAGATATTTTTCTAAAAAAATTACCAAACAAATTTAAATAGCTTATAATATCCCAAACATCTTATAAGATGTTTTGAAAAGCTTAAGTCTTGTATGGTTATGCTTTCAACACCATTTTCCCAGTTTCCAACTATTCCGGAAAATCGGTTTATGTTTGTTTCAAAAGTTTTAAGTAGGAAATGAAGTCATTTCCAATTTTCACTTTTTTTATGGAAAATATTATTTTGAAAACACAACCAAACAATTTTTCATTTTAATTACGCAAACCTAGGTAAAAATACACTACAATCACGCAAACCTATGTCAAAAATACATTTGAAAAACTATAACCAAACATATTCTCATTTTCAAACAGAAATTCAGACAACAAACCAAACATATTCCCAATTGAAAATCAATAAAATTTGAAAATTCATTTTCCGACACTAGAAACTGAAAATTGGACTTAAAAATACATCCATACAAGCCCTTATACTCTACCAAGCACCTTCAATATCATAGCTAGCCACACCCTACCACTGGGATGGTCGAGCTAGTCCACCAGACCGGGCTAATGTTGACAACTTAAATTATTGTCAGCAGGAAGTCAGGAACCAGCCACTTTGTCAATCAATTTATATGATGAATCCACGATTTTTTTTTTATTAATTATGTGATTACTCTGCCAAAATTAAATCGGGACCATTTTTGCTAGACCCTTAAAGTTAAGGACTAATTTTGCAATTTTCTCTTTTCATAACCAAACAAAGCCTTAACAGGCAAAACAGAAAACAAGTGGCTGAGGAGACTTTTATGGCTGACGATTTTCTTCGTTGAGCTCAGCCACCGCCACCGCAGCAGCCATGTCCCTGCTCCTTCCCCTGCCGTCGCTCCTCCGCTGCCAACGCACAATGCGAAATCTACCTTTTGTTCATGCCAATAACTCCTTTTCCCGCTTTAAAGCTTCATGGCAAGAGGTAGCCACACCAGCACTACCCAAATACAGTATATACTTGTATATATTTCGAGTACTCTCTCTCTCTCTCTCTCTCTCTCTCTCTGCCGTCCGGTTAATATTGGTGTTTTACCTCAAGGTCGCCGGCGTTTTGGTATTCTCCGCGATTCCTTTTACGGCGGTGAAAGCCATTGCAAACAGTCCACTTGGGGAGGCGCTCCAGAGGCGAATGGAGGAGAAGAAGAAGATTTATAAGGACAACTCTTCAAAGTTGAAGGCACTCTCGGATAAGGCGCGAACAGAGAGGTAACCAAATACTTGTTCGTCGCGCATTTGATTTTCTGTTGGATACACTAGTATGGATAAAGGAAAAGAGAAGATCGATCAATTGCGTATTTGTTTTGTCTATGGATGAACGTTCTTCTGTCTATTACTAAATTGCTAAATCTTAGAAATAAGGGCGACATTTTCCACTACTCTTTGATTTGTTTCTTCCCGAAAAATTCATGCCGGTTTATTGTAGCTTCAATTTTGCGTTGGAATCACGACTGATATGATTATTTCCAGCTCTACTCCCAGATTTTGAGATTGTTCAGCTGGGCGTGAGTGCGAAAAATAGAAGAAAACAATTTAGTTGTTTTCACTTTGGAAGCTGAAGGAACTTGACTCTTTCTTATTACATCACTAGTGATGATCACATACATTACTCGGAGATATTGTAATGTTATATATTCTTATTGATCCTATTCTATAGCGACATAATGCCAGGAATGTAAAGGGAATTGAATATAGTGACTTTCATCAACTAAGGCACTAAGGAAAATCTGAATAGAGCATGGAATTGATATTTGTTTTATGTGCTTATCGGATCGGACATAGTTGACATGTTAAACTTGGCTGAACAAAATGCGATAAAAGAGAACTACTATAATTCAGAAAAGAAGGGCAAGTTTATTTGATCTTCTTATCCATCAAGACATGTGGGAGCGGACTGTGCTGTGATTGATATTTGCACTCACAAGTATGTTCCATTGAATCAATCTGTAAAGCATTATCCTTAACTCAAACCTAAACATTGTTTTCTGGTTACTTAATTTTGTGGGTAACTAATTTATAATGCAACAGTATAATTCTAGTGGTGCATGAGATTTTTATTTGTGAGAATAGTAGCATATGTAATGTCTACACATGATCTTTTACATCTGTACTTTAAGACAACATAAAGATTTTGCTCTGAATTAGCAAGAATTTTCTGTACATATGCATCTTAGTCGAGGTGCTTCTTAAAATCTTTGTAGTCTATTCCACATGTCCCGCTAAGCTTTTCTTAACACTAGCTTTACATGACTTATTTTTATCATTTTGTCTAGAAATTAAATTCTCTGGTTTTCCAGCATGTGGTATGGGGAGGATCGCCCTCTCTGGCTTGGTCCAATCTCATATGACTATCCTGCCTATCTCACTGGTGAACTGCCTGGGGATTATGGTTTTGATATTGCAGGTTTGAGTCAGGATCCTGTGGCCTTGCAGAAATTTTTTAAGTGAGTACACCTCTTCAATATGAAAAGATCTTTTATGTGGTAACCGATAGTGATAATTACACAGATCTCCCCTGATTATTTGGTGTAAATACAGGTACAACTACTCAGGTTTGAATAATTACACCTAGTACCCTTGACAAACCTTAAGGTAGGTCCTGTAGTTTGGACAAACCTCTCGTGAGGTTTTTGTAGTTTTTTAATGAAGGGAAAAATACTTTTGAAGCAAATATTGGTGATTTAAAGGTCCGTTTTAAACCTAGGCGTAGTCACGTCAAGGGAGGTCTGCTTTATTACCTCTTACAAATATTATTCTTCTTATGGAAGTCTCATTAACCCACTCCAAGAATGAGTAGATCAATATCACTGTTCACAATCTTGTGCTATTTTCTTTGAGCTTACAATTAATTGAACACTTGAAAGCCAACTTTTTTGATTATATTGAGGAAGCAGTTATTCCTTTGTTCCCAGCAACGCTGACATTTCTATCCCCTTGAGTTTACTGTATAAGTAAATAAATAAGCAACCCTTTATCCACAGCAATCACCATGCTTCAGTCTTCAACCTCTTTTGGCTTTTAAAAGATAAACTCCACGGGTCATGTGGCTTAACTCGAGGTTCAGAAAGCACTTGGATTGGACTTATCAGCCACCTTGGGTCCTTAACTTGGACTTCATGCTATAATGTTTCTGGAGTTAATGAAACTTTTCACTAACTATCCAAATTCCATATTCCAAATAAGTTTGTGGGATTCGTTATTATATTAGCTGCAGTGAAACCTATATTTTTAAGTTGACAGTGATGGATTCATTGCCCAAGTTTAAAACGTCACTTATTTGTAAAATATCCATATTGTTATGCAGTTTTGAAGTACTGCATGCAAGGTGGGCTATGCTTGCCGCCCTTGGTGCTTTAATTCCAGAAATATTAGACCTGATAGGAGCATTCCATTTTGTGGAACCTGTTTGGTGGCGAGTAGGCTACTCAAAGCTTAAGGTTAGTATGTAAATTTTTTATCATTGCATAGCATCCTCTAATGCAAGTTAGGGTGTCTGCTAATTTTCTTCTTGTTTTGAATTTTTTTGGCCTCACTGTTCATTATAATGATAATATCTACCTTGAACATAAAACATTCTAGAAAAGAAATCTGAGGCGCAATTAGAACCTTTGGAACCAGTTTTTCATTTTTTTAGTGGGAGTCATCAAATAACCTACTAGTGATGTATCAGTAAGGACAAATTAACTTGTCAACCATAAACATTCAAGAATTTGAAATAATTAAATGAATAAATTGAAAAAGCTGCATAACATGGAACTCTTGAATGGAGGTTGATCTTAATAACTTGTTTTCCTTTAGTTTTCAATGGTCTATATTCTGTTCATAGCAGCAAAGGAAGTTTCTAAATTATTTACCGTAATACATATAGTGAAAGTCTTTTTCATGGATTACTAGGTCATGCGACCACACTCATCAGCATTACATTTTTTCCTTTTTTTTTCATGGATAAAAGAGAGAGGTTATCTGATCTCACTCATCATGGATTGGCTTCTTCCCCGGTTGGAGTTTTTCCTCTATTTGTAATCTGTAACGTACAAAACTGTATGCAGTTCAGGTTGCTTTGCAAATTATGATTGATTTTGGGGTGGATGCTCTAATGTGGTGTCAGATTTAGGTTTGGAACATGTAAAAATGCTTATCTTGCATCAAGATTCGCCATAATGGTGTCAAAGCTAGATTTGGGATGTGTTCAAAAGCTAGTCCTGCATTCAGAAGATATTTTATCTCAAGCTAGCCTACTGGATACTCATTTTTAATTGGTTTTGAGTTCGATGCTCTTACTTTAGTGTCTTCATTACCATGTAAACTCACATGGTGTACACATCCACGGTGTGTAATGAAGACTAGTTTATAGACCACATATTTGTAATGGAGAATAATGTGGTATAATACCTTAATGTAATTTAAAGCTTGATAAATTTAATTTGGTTGCTCAAGTCTTACAGATTTTTGAATTTCCATCTTTGTGCTTGATCAATTTCAATGTCGGAGCGTTGTCTATGTGCAACTGCTTTTATAATTACTAACTTGAAACAAACCTTTTAAGAAAGACGGTAATGGATGCTTCTATCCTGCTTAGTGCAAGACTAGTCTAAGCTTGAGTGATGAAATTTAAGGTGTAGAGCATCACATGATATTTATGGTGTTTTACTCTTTCTACTTTCATTTTCTAGTTGCTTCTTGATCTTGAGCAAGTTTATTTTGCCTATAGCTCATCAAAGATATGATTAAGTTATGCAGAACCTGATTTCTTGGTTTATCCTCCTTGTGTATGTTTATTGAGCAGTAGCCTGTGGTATGATTCAGAATAGGTTGGCCGGTCCATTGACATAAAGTTTTTGTGAATTGTGTGTTGTTGCACTGCTTTACCATGTCATAAATATTTTAATGCTCCACATTTCTCTTTCCTGGTATCAATGGTTCATCTTGGTTAGAGTAACTTTCATTGACTGCTTGTATGTCTTTGATCAAATTGTGTTTTTTTATAACCGATAACCTTACGTATAGTAAAGACTCAGATCATTGTATGGCTTGAAGCGAAGTACTAAAATTAAAATATGCAGTTGAGAAAAGCATATCAGCCTTACTTTGAGCTTAAAATTACAAAAACCCCCAACATTTGTTTTTAGCTTACAGAATTGCACCCTATAAAATATACTAGTTTGGTTATTTCACTATGGAGCAATATCTTTCCTCACCAGTTTTCTTTCCTCCTGTATAATATTTCAACAGGGTGATACATTAGACTACCTTGGCATCCCAGGTCTTCATTTAGCTGGAAGTCAAGGAGTGGTTATCATAGCCATCTGTCAAGCCCTTCTGATGGTACTCATATTTTTTTCCCTTATACTCTCTATCTGTTGATCATTTTGATGCATTGTCTGTAAATCTTTCTACTTTTCTGTAATATTGTTTATCTTTCGGATAGTTACAGAAACAACCCTGAGGGTTGGGCTAATTACCAAAAAACCCAAAGATGTTTCACTTACAAAGTAATTCCTAATGTTTGCTTCTATCTTAAATTTAAGGGTAACTGTAATATTTTTATAAATGCCAGTTTTTTTTTCTAAGTGTTCTTATGAATGGGAAATGCAAGATGGGATCAAACGTCAAGGTTTTCTTTGTAATTTTTAAAAACCGTTGGTTTGTTTTTAATTTGCCGGAACCTCAGGGAGATTTTTGTAATTATTCCTTTATCTTTGAATGATTTTTTTCTCTTTTTTACCATCAATTTTTGAAATTTTCAACTATATATATGCCACTTACTCAGACTGGATTAGGCCACAGCTTCTGATATATCTTAAAAGCCAGATGAAATGTCCACAAAAGAATATTGTTATCTTATTTCACCCTCAGTATTAATTTCCTATCTATACATTTGCATTTCGAAATATAATTTATACCTACACACAATGAAAGATTTTAGAAGTTTATTGTTATAGCAGATCTCAACTTGCTCACAAGTTGGACTTAAACATTAGCCTACCTATCTAAAGCAACAAAATATTTGAGATTTACGTTCACCATATGAAAAGACGAAAACTCCACGACGAAATGGAGAAAGGCTTACTAAGTATTGTGGTGTTTAAAGGGTTAATTACAAAAAGTACCCTTGAGGTTTGACCTAATTACAAAAAAACCCAAATAACTTTCAAAATTACAAAAAATACCCCCGATATTTTATTTTGTCTAACATTTAACCCTCTATAGGCAAAATATATTTCAAAATACCCCTTCATATTTATAAAATCATTGCAGTTTACCCTTTAATTTTAACACTGAATCAAACCTTAGGAAAATTAGCTGAGTTTTGTTTGTAATTAGGTCAAACCTCAGGGATACTTTTTGTAATTATCCCGGTGTTTAAATTCTTCGTGCATATTGTTGTGGTTCTCTTCGCTCTCTTGTTTCCTGGAATTGAAAATGATAACTTACTCCCCACCACCGTTTTTGTATGGCGCTTTCTGTGCACAGGTTGGTCCAGAATATGCGCGATATTGTGGTATTGAGGCGCTGGAGCCTTTAGGGATTTATCTGCCTGGCGACATCAACTATCCAGGAGGTGCGCTTTTCGATCCCTTAAATCTTTCAAAAGATCCCTCTGCTTTTGAGGAACTAAAGGTGAAAGAGATAAAAAACGGACGACTAGCTATGGTTGCCTGGTTAGGCTTTTATACTCAAGCTGCTCTAACCGGTAAAGGTCCTGTACAAAACCTTCTTGACCACATTGCAGATCCTATCAACAATAATCTGCTCTCAATTATAAAATCTCTGTAAATCCAACCCTCAAATTCATTACCTGTAATTATATATCGATGTTTCGTGTTAACGGTCATCCAATTCACGTGTATGACTACACACAAATTGATGCCAGAATGGAGTGGTGTTTTTCCCATTGCTTTGTTTGATTCAATCTTCTGAAATAGCTAGAATAGAATGAAATTGTGTTTCACTTATCCAATAGAGCCCCCAATACTTGCATGTAGGGGTGGCCACGGCTCCGCCCAGTTTCGGTTCCTCATTCTGGAAGAACTCAAAACCCGAATCATAGTCTCACGGTTCCAGTTCCAAAATCAGAATAGACGGTTCTCACTCCGATTTGGAACCCAGTTCCTATTCCAATTTTAACTTGAACTGTTTGTTTATTTTTTGGAAATTTTTTATTTTTTAAAAAATAATTTATTAATTTCAGTTAAAAAATGAAGGAAAAAAAAAAAGACTTGAATTTAATATTCAACTCAGTTTTATACTTAATAATATAATTTTAAATTTTCTATTATAGATGAATCAAAGTGCATGTAGTTCGCTTACAACATTTGGTTTAAAACGTGTTTCATGTAGTCATATGGTTAAGAATATAAAACATCATAATAAACATTTAACATTTTTTTCTAGCATATTTTACCAGAAAAAAAAAAAAGAATCGTTGATTTTAACCTGCGGCAACGGTTTCACAATTTTTGAGATCAAGGAACCGAAACCGGTGCCAATCTAGACGGTTTCGGTTCAAGTTTTGGAAACATTTAACTGGTCAAGACATGATTTTGGTTCAATTAGGCCATCCCTACTTACATGTGGTAACTACTAGATAGTGTACTTCACGCATTCCTGTGTACCCCTATAATATTTATGGTACACACAACTTACATAAGAAGACGACGTGTATCGGGTTCCAATGGAAAACATAAAAATTAAAACCAAGGGCTCACTTAGGTTGCCTTGGTGAGACTACAACGAGTGAACGTTGCGGATGTCCGGTGCGGACACGGCTTCTTTGTTCTGACCAACAAAATTTTTGAGGTTTTTCTTAGGCACATTACATGACCTTGAGACCATATTTCTTTCGACAATCCCAATCCTAAGTGCATGATTCTACCAGTAACCACAAGTGCCATTTTGCAAGGCACAATTTATCGATCACTCTCGTACGCTCACACTAGGGAGGTGTATAAAGGGACCGGATTGAAGAAGCTTTTTACATAGCTATTGAAAACACAGACAAGATGAAGCCCCAGCAGGAATACATAAAAGAGTACATATGTATGACTACACAATTTATCGATCACTCGTACGCACACACTTGGGAGGTGTATAAAGGGACCGGCTTTAAGAAGCTTTTAACAGAGCTAATGAAAACACAACACAGACAAGATGAAGCCATAAATTTTCGGCAGGGATACATAAAAGAGTACATAGTTTAGCAGATAGTACAAATGGATTAATGATTCTCAAGCTTCTTAGATTGATATCCAATAATTCTGAACAAAACTCCGAATTTAACTCACACAAAATTTTGATTTCGTACAAGATCGATTTTTCAGCACGAAACGACTTACACTTTAATTGCATATTTTCTTATTGGGAAGTACATTTCCTTCTTTTTCTGCTTTTCTGTCTTCAAAGATGCCTGAAAAATGTACCAAAATGAAATCTCAATTTCCCATCATGTTAAAAGAGTTTAGTGAGGAAATATAATGACTTTAAAATGCATTTTCAGTATTTTTTAAAATGTTAGTAAATGAAGATGAGTCAAGTTCACAAAATGCAATAAAAAATTGAAAAAAAAAATGTGTATATCCAGTTAACTCGTACCCCGACTAAAGAACTTTTCTATATTTAACAAGATGGTGGGATGTCGCTCCAAATTTCCTTTGTGATATTATTGCTACTGATCGTACTTTACTTTACCATATCATAAGTTTATATGCAGCCGGCTTGTGATTGTTTGCCTAGAATACTCCTTTTCCTTCTAAGGGTTTTTCTCACGAGGGTGGGTTTTACCTTAGAAGGTTTTAACTGAGGCCCCGTCTTAGACTAGCTGATCGGTCTTGTGATCAACGTTCTCTTTTTCTTTGTTAATTTATTTTGGCCTTCGGCCTTTTACTTGAAAAAAAAAAAAAAGATTTTCCCATCTACTGTCATTATAATTATAACTAAAATACAACCTATTTATATAATAGAATTCTGTATAAATATCATTCATTGTTAAATTTTTTATGGTATACACTATACAGTAGTGTTCACAAATCAGTTCTAAACAGGTGAAATCAAATTGAAACTAAATTATTCGGTATGTAAAAAAATTGAACTGAAACCAGAATTTGATTTGGTATTCGGTTTTTATTTTTATAAAAATTCAATATTCGGCTCCACGTCAATTTTTGGTTTACCATGTCGTACCAAATACTAAATTATTATCTTCATATATCTGTATTTTATTTTTATGTGTATATTTTGCATATATTATTATGTATTTTTTTCACCTATTAAAAATATCCATAATGAAACATGATTGTAAATGGGTGTAAGCGAGTCGAGTTGAGCCGAACATAGTTCAAGTTTGTTTGAATTTTAATCAAGCTTCAAAATTTGTATTGGATCATGGTTCTCCATCAAGCTTTAGTCGAGCCGAGCACACAAATGGAGCTCGAGTAGCTTGATAGTTTAACACATATTTTATTCTTTTTTTACCAATCGAGACAAGCTCGAGTCGAGTTTTACATCTTATTGAACGAAAAAATATACTCAAAATTAGTTTGTTATGCTAATAAATCAAGCTCAAGCAAATTTTTAACGATCGATCACAAATCGAACATCAAATAGTTTGGTTTATTTTTCAGACATAATGTATCAATTATCACGCAAGCAGTCAAAACTAACTGAATTCACCCAAAAAAAATATCACAAATTCGTAATTATAAAAAGAAAAGGGAAAAATAGGAAGAATGAAGTGATAAATCATAATACCTGGTGCTTGGTGAGGCGGCGGCGGATGGCCCGTGTCTTCTTGGGACGAAGATCGAGCGGCAAATACTTCTTATTCTTGTAAGCTTCCCGTAGAGCCGTCTTCTGCTTCTGCGAAATCACGGTGAGCACCTGCGCAATCGACAGCCTCACCACCTTGATTTTGGATAGCTTGTTCGGAGCGCCGCCGGTGACCTTGGCCACGCGCAGCAATGCCAGCTCCGCCTTCAGATCCTTCAACTGCGCCAACAGCTCCGATTTGTTCTTCTGCCGAAGCTCGTGCACCTTGATCCGAGCTGCAAAAAATGTATAACGATATATATCAGTATATAGATATTCACTCCAGAAACAAATGCGTAATTGTGTGTATAATTATATCTTCGTACCCATTTTTTTTGTTCTTTGGTTCTGCAGGAGGGGTGTGGCGATTTGGGGATGACGAGCAAGTGATGTGGTCCTGTGGAGTAGCTGAAAACCCTAATAATGGTTTTGTGTATCTATTTGGGCTAATTTATCTATTTTGGGCTGGAATAATTTAGTTGTAATTTTTATTATTATAGAAAAGCCCAATTTGACAATCCTCATCCACTTCATCAGCCCATTATGTTGAGTTTTTCTTGACAGAATTCATCTCACCACGAGCCCAAGCCCACAAACATATAAATGTCTTTGAATCAACCCCACAAACATATAAATATCTCCCTTCCAAATACTTGGGATTCCCTGCAGGACCCAACACAAATGGCCAACTTGAACTAAATAAAATGGACAGTTTTTTTCCTTATTTTCCAATGTAGGATGATATACGTTTTACTTTCGCACTTTTCTATTTTCATCAATCAATACATATGAGTGATCATTAGTTTCTTATTCATTTGAAATTAGTTTTGAGAAACTCAAAATGTTAAACTCATCTACCTGTGGTGTATACGACATCTACCATGTTTTTTTTCAATTTTTAATAAATGAATGTACTAAGTAATTAGTCAAAATTAGATTAAACTCAACCTTTTCAAACCAATATCACCACACGCTTGACACAATTTCAGCCTCTTTGGCCAATAAATTTGTATAAATTGAAATTAAATATGTATTGATTATAATAAATAAAATCAAACATAACCATCACTACATTAAATCACACTTCTAAAAGGAACCAAAATTAGTGACACATGATTTTATATTCCAAACTATGCACGTCAAGTGTATTACTGACGTTAATAATTTTATATTTAAGATATTTGGAATACGAAATGTAACAAACTTTGAAATACAGAATCTGGACTCGAAATTAGTATATTATGATAATATCCACATTCTTCTTAGTCATTTTACATTTTTGAACCTTGCAAAAATTGAAAGTCAATCAACACCATAAACATGGACTTTTATTCTCCACAAATTTCCTTTTAAATTAATGTATTTATTTGGACAAATGCACGTTGGGAGATTCCATGAAATTGACCAGGCAAGAGCATGCAACTGTGCAAGGCATATATGATATTTGGCCACACCAATAATATTCTAAATCATTCATTGGTTCAATTTTTGTCTAACACTAGACATAATTAATTATATATGGTTTGATAGAGATACAGTTTCAGATTCCCACTACAAAAATCAACATATTGTATGTGGTTTTTAGGACATAGTAATAATTGTGCACGTTTGTTCATCACAACCCAGAAAATTACTAGTACATAATCTTAGTTTAATTAGTTTGATTGATGATGTGATTTAAATTAATTAAGACAGCTAATCAATCAATATCAAAGGGCATACAATTAGGGGTGTCAATTCTTAAAATGACATGATAGCAGGACACGGAAATAAGGGATTTAGTATTTAGCTAGCTATTGTGTCGACGCGATAAGGACAATTATGTGTTGTGTTCGTGTCCTTATCGTGTAAACACGGTAAGAACAAATAGTGACACGATAATGACACGTTTAACTGTTAGCGACACGATAACCTGATATTTTGTATGTTCGTATCGTGTCATGTCGTGTAATTTACTATTGTGTATTAACGTGTAGATCAATTTCTTTTTATTGACTTATCGTGTCAAATTGTGTCTTGTCGTGTCGTCGACGAAAAATTTCGTATTAGGATTCTTGTCCGGTCGGTCATTATCAAAAATTTCGTGTTTGACCTTATCGTATCGAGTCGTTATTGTATCAACACAAAACATGACACGATTACACGATTTGGCACCCATATATACAACCCGATTACCCGACCTAACTTTTCTTTTCTTTTTTCTATGGTGCGACTCATTATATCATTTATTATATCAAAATATTATATGACGGACGAATCTAGTTTTAAAAATTTATTAAAAGATTATGTCGCAACCCAACTTCAAATTATTGTTATTCGGTAATACATGGAGAATAAAATAGTTTGACAATCATGCACCAATTAATATTTTCGATTGATTGAGTCTAAGAAATTATTGATATTGTTACCGAATTTAATATAGTTGATTCCAACATTATTCTCCTTTTGACTGTTCTTGGAATGCATGTGGCCGTATGAGATTTATAATTATAGATAATGATTCATGGGATTTTCTATTTCTGTTTTTTTGGAGGGTTCATGTGATTTTTTATAAAATTTTTTGAAAAAAAAGATTATGTCGCCGAAAGAAAATACACCAAGGTCAAATTACAATATTCGGTAAAATCCATGGAGCTTTAAAAAAGTTGGACAATCATGCGAAACCAATTAATATTTTCCATTGATTGAGGGCGTATGAAGAAAGTTACTGATATTGTTACGGAATTTAATATTGTTAATTCCAAATTTTTTATAAGCTCACTGCCTTATATTATATATGTGTATTAAGATTTGCCCATTAATTAAGGTCTTATATTTTTAGTAATTTTATAAGCCCACTACCCATATTTTTTTTATTCTTGTAATTTTACATTTTGTCATATGTGTATTATATTTATAAGCCCACTTTTGGGATTTTAAAATACAAAGAAAAAAGTATTTTCCCAATCCCATGAACCCGAACGAACGTGAGGTAAATGCAACACCCAAAAAAGTTAGAAATTTTTGGATTCTTTCTATTCTTCAATTATTTTTTTCTTTTACCAAAATACATTCTTTCTTGCCTCTATTTTCAATATTCAAGTATTATAATTAGATTTTATTTATTCTTGTAATTTTTCTTCTTGTATGAATTAATTTTGTTGTCATTATCTACTTGTTGAGTAGGTTAAATTATGCATCTCTTTTCTTTAATGATTGTATTGTTCCTCTTTGAAGATAAAAAAATAGTTTATTTAGATATTAAAGAATGATATAATTTTTTGAATTATTATTCCTTTTATTAATAATTTTTTGCCATTATATATGTTCAAATTGCATTGAAAAAGGTTTTGATAAATATGAGGCATTTTAATCAATTCAATTATGTATCATATACAATTCTAAGTAAACATATATAACCATTTTATGTCCCTTTTTTTTTTTGCCCATATTATAAATTAAAACACCTAAATACTAAAAGGGGTCTTGAATTATTGCATCATTTTTTAGAAACGTCCAAATGACAATAAATTATAAAATGTGGGGATACTTTTTGAAGTTATTAGAATTAATTTATATTCAATTAGAGTTTGTTAACAATATAGATGTAGATTCTATCATTGATGAATTTTATGCTTTGAAGTTTTGAAGAAACAAACTTCATTGCAACATTAAAATATATTTTTATATAATATATTTTTTTTTATTAAATCTTTCGAACCATATTGAATTGATTATCCATCATGAGATCTTATTGCAAAATTTCAATGAATGCAATCATTGCACACAAAAACTAACAAATAGGTCTGACTATTTTTGGGTCTAAAATATCATGGTCCAACCCAACCCAAGAAAATGATGGTCTAGGCCAACCGGGCGAGGTGCATCTTGTCGACTCTCTACACAAAGGATCTGTTGTGAGTTATTAGTCAAAATGCTAAAAACATTATTTCAAAAAATATGGTTATTTTACATTGTCACAAAACATAAATGTCTAATTTGGCTTGTTACAACTAGAACTGTCAATTTTGGCCCGACCCAGTAAAATGGTCGGACTGGGGTGCGTTTTCTTAGGCCGAAATGAACCAGGTTTTTTGGCCCAGTCCATTAGGACCAAAAAATCGGGCCGACCCGATCGACCTATTTTTTCCTTTGCATTTTCGTGGACTGGTCCGGTTGAGCTCCAAAAATAGTGGCCTGGTTACTGTTTGACACGGCCTGACTCAACCTGTTGACACCTCTAATTACCACTATATTTTGTACTTTCTTAAAAAAAATTATCAAATTTCATATATTTTTTTCAAATTATTTCTCATTATTTCATGCATATAAAAATCAATTTTGTTTTGGTTTAGTAAGAAAAATCGATTTTCTTCTTTTTCTTTTTCTTTAAAAAAAAAAGGATGAGGCGTTCAATGACGAGCTAATTAGTGTCAAAAAGTAGCCAGACGGCGGGTAAGGACGCACATGCTTGGGCGGCAAGCTAGCTTCTCCGAACCTGACTCACCCCTTACATCACGTGATTTTCTCATAAACGACACCGCTTACCTCAATTCCAGGACATCGCCTCTCTCTCTCTCTCTCTTTCTCTCTCTCTCTCTCTCTCTCTCTCTCTCTCTCTCTCTCTCTCTCTCTCTCTCTCTCTCTCTCTTCTAACGGTGTCAATTCGGGTCATTAGGTCATGTTCGTGCTTGGTTTCGGGTTATGATTAACATACATCGAAAGATAATGAATATATAAAGTTATTACATTTCTCTCTCTCTCTTCTAACGGTGTCAATTCGGGTCATTAGGTCATGTTCGTGTTTGGTTTCGGGTTATGATTAAAATACATCGAAAGATAATGAATATATAAAATTATTACGTTTTAGATAAATTGGTAATACCGTGTCGAGTTTGTGGTAGTTGTGTTTGGGTCGAGTTTCTCATATTCGTAGAGCTGAAAAATGAATCAAGCTACTCGATACTCGATTCGAGATCGATCGTTAAAAGCTTGTTTAAGCTCGGTTCGTCAACTTAACGAACCAAACTTGAACACATTTTTTCGTTCGATAATATATAAATCTCGGCTCGAGCTCGACTCGATTAGTAAAAAAAGAATAAAATATGTGTAAGAATATCAAGGTACTCGAGCTCGATTCGTGCTCGGATCGACTAAAGCTCGATTCGATTAATAATCAAACCAAGCTCAACACAATTTTTAAAGCTCGATTAAAATTTAAACAAGCTTGAACAATACTCTGTTCGCTCGACTCGTTTACACCCCTACATATTCGTGTTCGAGTTTCTCTCAGTAATTTTGGGTCGGGTTCGTGCCGGGTTACCACCCTTGCTCTCCTCATTTTCCTTCCCACTATAATAGTCCCCCTTTCGCCGCCTCATTTCCCATTCCTCCACTCATATTCCTTTCCAAAAACCTCCTCTCCTCTCATCACATTCATCCCTTTTCTTTCTCCTTTATATACAATCGGAAATGGGTTGTTGTTTCTCCTCCGACGAATCTGATTACTCGTCTCACCGCCAGAAACCCACCGCGAATGTCGTCTCCCTCAACGGAGATTTGCGCCGGTACCCCCTTCCAGTGACAGTCTCGCAGGTGCTTAATTTCGAGGCATTGTCTCCGGATTCCTTCTTCGTCTGCAACTCGGACCGCTTGTACTTCGACGATTACGTGCCGCGTCTCGATTCGGAGGATGAATTGGAGCCGGCCGAGATCTACTTCGTTTTGCCGATCTCAAAGCTTCAGCACCGCCTGGCTGCCTCCGACATGGCGGCTCTAGCCGTCAAGGCCAGCGTCGCGATCAACGCCTCCAATCCGCGTCGGAACAGGAAATCTCGGATCTCCCCTGTTTCGGCGGCGGAGGGAGATTCGCAGTCCAGTAGCAACATCAGTCCGATTCACAAGTCCTATGTTCAGAGTAGAAAAACGAGTAAGGGATTGGGTAGACCGGAGTTGGGGGTTTCGAGATCTGGTTCTGTGAGGAGGTTGCAGAGATACTCTTCGCGACGGGCGAAATTGGCCGTTCGATCCTTTAGAATAAGGCTTACCACCATTAATGAAGGGTCAGTGCTCCTTAATTGATTATATTTTGGAACCAAAATATTTTTTTCGTAATTTATGTTGATGATTATGTTTCTTTGAGGAAGAAATTGTGGTTGTAAATACTTTTTAGGCATTTGGTTTTGTAAGTAATTTATGTATTCCCCTTCTTGAATTTGATAGTGAGAATACAATTGATTTGAGCTGGTGAATCATGTTTTTGAGCTCACGTTTTCGCATTTTTCATATGATGATCAATTGTTCGTATGATATTTTCTCTTAAAAATGTTTATATAATATAATGTGATAATAGGCCAAATTGACTATAAAGCGGTTGCATAAAGGTAAAGTAGATATCACGTTTTTTGTAGAAAAAGTCTTGCAAGTTGCACGGTTGCAAAATAGTATTATCTCAGATACTAATTTCACCGAATATCCATTGTGACACGTGTAGTAACCAATTTCTTGTGAAATTATGACTAAAATTGATAGTTTCATATAATTATGGGACGATTTTGCAAAAGTTGCATTTTGTAGGACCAAAATCGAGAGTTTTCTATAGTTACATGACTGTTTCAACAAAATGTGTAAATCTGCAAAACGTGATATTTATTTGACTTAGTTGCTACAACCTATAGTTACAAGACTAATTATTCAATTTTACCAGTAAAAAATAGCCATGTTTTTAAAAACATAAAACATATATCTTAGCCATTTTTACTAAAAACCAATAGTTATATATTTCGTGTATTCTCGGGTGGGTACTTGTCAATTGTCATATTGGGGACCGAGACACACTAGAAATGAAAAAAGGAACCAAGTAGATATTTGAACTCAAAATATTCATGTGTCTCGGACCCTGGAAATAAGAAAAGGTAAAATAGATATTTAAACTCAAAAATGACTAAAAAATATTTTTTTTAGAAATATGGCTAAAAAGTATTTTTGCCGAAATTTGATGGGACTCAATTCTGTTAATAATAATATTGATAACGGTCTATTGTATACTTGAAGGGCTGGGACTGGATTAGTCAACTGCTTAGGTTATGTATGGTTGTATTTCCAACCCACTTTTTCCACTTTCCAATTATTCCGAAAAATGGGTTTATGTTTGTTTCAAAATTTTTCGACAATAATCAAGAATTTCGTGACGATTTTTATGGAAAATATTCTTTTGAAAAGGGTCAAAACAATTTTTCATTCCAATTCAAAACCAGGTAAAAATACACTACAATCACGCAAACCTATGTCAAAAATAAATTTGAAAAACTATAATCAAACATATTTCATTTTCAAACATAAATTTACAATTTTTAGGGTTTATATTTGTTTCTGGGTTTATTTTTAATAGAGTTTGAATTTTCAGTTTTTTTCCAACATTATAAATTTTTGGAATTTTTGACTTGGAAATACATCCATACATCCCCTTGAATTTTGTTTATGTGCTTTGGAATTACAATAACACAAGAATTCAAGGTAGTTAATCAATTGGTCAATATAATGATGTGCACGAATTTCGTGACGATTAAGTCAATATGACTATATGAGAGTAGAGTTCAAAGGGTCAAATTATCTGAATTTTCATATAATATCATAAAGCAATAAAATTAGAGAAAAGAGTATAAATCAACTTTTTTATATGCAGATGAAAGAATAGTAATTGGTATACTGGGATTCTATTACCAATTCTCAACTCTAATACTTGACGTGAGATCGGAGCTCGGTTCGTTAACATGATAAATCAAGCTTGAACAGTTTTTTCGTTCGATGAAATATAAGGGTTGACTCGAGTTCGGCTCAATTTGTAAAAAGATAATAAAATATGTGTAAACCTATCAAACTACTTGAGCTCGATTTGTGTTCAACTCGACTAAAGTTCGGTTTGATTAATAATTAAATCAGACTCAAACACAATTTTATAAGTTCGATAAAAATTGAAAAAGAAGCTTAAAAATTGTTGTGTTCGACTCTACTTAACTCGCTTATACGGTTATACCTCTAGTTATTCGAACTAGTATGATCTATTCATATGCAGCCCAACAGACTCACTCGGTTGTAAACCCTAATCATTATATTTTATTGGATTTGAAGCTAAAGATTTCAAATACAATGTGGTGAAGTACGTTTTATATTGAGTCATTCGAAACTATTTCCCCAAATTCGTATCTGAAATCCAAATACTTGTAAGAACTTCATCAATATGAGAACTATATACAAACCAACAACATCAGCAATATGATTTTAATGTAGGGCCAGTTAGAGAATGGGGCAAAATATTGGCAAAATCTATAACGACTACTTAGAAGAAGATCACTGTGAAGCTGCATTTTATGTTTTCCTCGAAAGCCCCATTTTGCCACATTTTTGGAGTTTTAAACAGCCGGGCCTGTTTGTTTTTTGAGAATTTATTGGTTTTCGTGTGAAAATTGAGATTAAGTTTGAATGAATAAATTGAAGTGTGTTTTATGTAGGGTTGTAAATGGAATTGTGTTTGGTTGATTAGTTTTGAAATATTATTTTATGTATATAATAGTTGAAAAGTTTATGGTAGGGGGGTCCACTTTTCAATATTTTAATTTGAATATATAATATTATATAATTTATATTTGTAGGATTGTAAGTGGTGAGTCCCATTAGATAGATATAATTTAAAAAAACAATATTTTAAATAGATAGAATTGATAGTGGTAGGTCTCACATGTATAATTGAGTTAAAATATGAAAGCATTGATTGATGAGTGATGTAGGGTAGTGTATAGGTTCGAGAATATAAATTGTAGGTTTAAGATTTTGTTTTATGTGAAAATATAAAATGAAAATGATGATTTCCATTGAATATTTTATGAACAAACGTGATTCCACTTTTATGAATAGTTAGAAAATGGAAATAGGTTCTTGGAAACATAAACAAACAAGGCCATAAATGACTTCGGAAACGTCATAGTAGTTACCCTTGCGACATATATAGGGATATTTACAAAAACACCCCTAATGTTTGGGCTAACTATTAAAAAAAAGATATTTCAAAATAACAAAAGAGTTCCTTAAACTTGATTACAAAAATAAAATTAATATATCTAAAACGTATAGGGTATATTTTTAAAATATTTTTATTATGAAATGGGAAAATTTAAGATGGAATCAAACCAATTTTCAAAAACCTTTGGATTTTTTTGTAATTAGCCCGAATCTCGAGTTTTCTTTTTTTTTTTAATTATCCCATATATATGTTGCTCGTCTTTTTTCGCTGGAGTGTGTGAATTTGCGTGCACGCAAAATAGTCGGTTTCGTTGCTTCATCATGTTCTAAATGTTTCAAAAAACATCGAGAAACACTGTGAAGCTCCATTATTATTCCTCGAAAGCCCCATTTCTGCCTACCCATTTTCTTAGTCCTCCAAACAGAGTCATACCCATTAGGGTTTATATATACAGATTGACAGCTCTCATATCACAAGTTGTGTGATAGTGATGTTAGTTCAGAAAATGGTAGTGAAACCTGGAGTACTACTGTGGAAAGGATGATCATTGATCAGCAAATCAACTATTATTATTATAAAAAACGGAATTTTTAGATCCAAAAGTTTATTTGAAAATGAAGACAAAAAGGGGCGAGGTTTATATTTTCTTGACACTAATAGATAAATAGGTAGTTTTTTTATTTTTTTTTTGGGGGGGGGGGGGGTGGGGGGAAATTTTTATGAAATTTAGTAATTCTATATATAAAAAAGTTTTACTAATTATGAAAAAATTGAAGTCAAGGGGGCACCGTCGCCAGCCTCCTAGCCCCGTCCCTGCTCACGAGAGTGTTTGCAAAAACTTATGAAAGCCAAAGTAATTGAGAATCAGAAGTTGATAGTGCGTGTAAATGGAATCTAAAAGCCGGCACAATCCAAAGTAAGTGTTTGGGAGGAAAATACTTTCAAATTTAGCTTTTGGAGAGAGAGAGACAAAAACATCCATCATGAATTATATGGGTATTTAGGAAGAGAAACAAGAATTTTGGATTATGATAAAAATTTGAGGATAAGAATGTCAAAAATAAATTTCTTATTTATGAAAGTACCAAAAGCATTTTTCCAAAATCAGAAGCACCCTATCCTCGACTTTTAGATTTTGATTAAATGAAGCAAAAACATAAGCAAATATTAAAAATTGATTTTCTTCGCTAAAAGCTGAGAATCACTTTTATTTAGTGTTTGCAAACATTCTCCCAGGGGTTAGAGCTTAAAATGATGGCACAAGTACAATGCGAATTGAAAAAAGACAGATATCGGATACTTACCAACTTAAATAGAAATCTTGTCCAGCTCGTTAATAGGATGCAGTAGCCATGATTCCGTAATTGGCTTTTGGAAACTAACAAAAACCATACAAGGAAAATGATTGAGACAAGTACACAATGATACTTGTCAAAATACTTAAGTTATTTAATCACTAAAAGCACGGAAGAAATCGAAAAATGTGAACTTCCATACTGAATTGCATCAGTTGCTAGGTTTTATTTGCCGAGGAAAATTCTGTTCACAACGTCAACTGGCAATGCGTATGCCGGATCTATAGCTTTCAAGCCTGGATATTCGAGAAGTGAAAGACCTGCAATCACCAAACAAGAAAAGCTTTGCCAAAAACGACGACAAAAAATTTGAAAATGGTGATCTTCTTGGAAAGACACTAGAAACTAACAGATAGGACAGTTTCATCAACCCTTGTTGCATAATTAAGTTTACAATCAGAAGAATAGTTAGTGACATCGGATGCTAGAAGGATGAAGAACTTCAAGTCTTACCAGCTACGCCAAAATAGGTGTGGAAAACATCGACAGCATCATCTGGCCTATCTGAAATCCCTCCATTCTCTATATCCTACATCATTAAAGCACGGGGATAATTACAAGAAAAAAAAATGAGGTTCAGGCTAATTACGAAAAAAATGGAGAGATTTTTAAAAAGTGCCAAAAAAAAAAAACTTTGAAGTTTGGTTCCGTCTCATACTTTCCCCGTCATAAGCATAAAACATTTCCAAACCCCCCCTGAAATTTATAAAAATATTACAATTACCCCCCTTAAGTTTAAGACAAAATAAAATCTGAGGGGCTTTTTTGTAATTTTGAAAATCTTCGGGGGGGTAACTAGCCAAAACCTTAGGGGTGTTTTGTTATTATCCCTTAAAGCATGCCGCAACCCAAATATCTTACTTCATTTGATAAGCAATTAACACCATGCTTCTAAATTTCATATGGAAAAAAAATTCATATGCCAATCCCAAATCTTACCTGACAATCCAAGATGAACCTAACAAGCTTTTCCTTGTCGATCCAGTGAACTCTATCTATCATGATTAAACTTGAAAGGACCCACCATGAGTAGCAGACCTGGAGTTGGGAATGGATACTAAATCATAAGCGTGTTATCAAAGTTTTTTCTTGTTTTTCTTAATTTTGACAATGAAGCATAAACAAGAAAACAGACACCTACATCAGGAAGCTTCTCGGGACGACCATTTAGACCTCCGGATTTTACTTGTCGTTCACATAACCACCATCCGAGGAGGTCCTTGTCAACATGATGCAGCGAACCAGTGATAGCAAGGGCTCCCACACAACAGAAAACTGCAAATAACAGTGGAATGAAATGTCAAAATGACACTAATCAATACATTAGTTTTTTTCTGGTAAATTCATTCAGATAATGAATCGGGTCTTATGCTCTTATAGTGTATGTTTAGTTCATATAGATCTATCTACCACAAGCTCAAGGTATTGCGGTCATGAGAATTTTTTGTATTTGTGCCCTTAATATAGCTGCGAGTGAGTTTTTATTGCTGCATAAAGTCCTCAATCAGTGTCATCTATTCATAGAGTGTTTGCAGTATTCTTTTGCTAATTATTCGTGTCTTGTTTGTATGTCAGTTCAATTGCTCATTTTCTTTCCAAATTACAACTGTCCATGTCAACTATAAGTTATACACAATTCAGTCTGGCTTTTCTCAGTTGCTTAGGGGAACTCCGACTATTAAAATAATGAAAAGGATAAGCATCAATGAGAGCATGTAACGTCTGAAATTACACTTACGTCCACTGGAGTTTAGATCTATTCAGGAACCTCCTTTCATTAATGAAAATGTGCATTGACATTTATGATTGCTAATTCAATGATCACTTGCATGTCTACAATCTAATTTGAATCAAAAAAATTACCTCTGTAAAGAGCAATGGGGGCTATCAAATTACATATTTATTCAAGTAAATGTTTTTAGAGAAACCACCATCAGATGCTTGGAGACACAATTTTACAATATAGTATGACTATATCCTCCACCAAATGTCGGACACGTAAAAATAGGGGGAAAATATTAATTTCAAAATGCATGCTAAATTAGACGTTTAATGTCATTGGAAACTTTTGCTTTTATCTATGTACTTCCAAGATCATTTCTAGGTGGCTTATGACACCTGAACTTTTCTTTCACATTATTTTCACTTACCTTATCAGTCAGTCATTTAAGATGCTATGTCTACAATTACTTCATTATCAGCAGGCTGTAAAGGGTAAAATTGTTTGCATCTGTCTAGATGTGGTAGATGACTAATGATTAGAAACAATCGACAAGTGACTGGAACAACTTAAGACATAATACATACTTTGTCCAGCATGAGATTCCGCTCCTGGTGTGCATCCAAACCCACCATCCGAATTCTTGCAACTTACAATGTAGTTTACAGCTTTTTCCACATTTATTTTGTCCAAGCGATGTAATAACGCAAGAGAGCATATAGCAATGTAAGAAAACCTGAAAAACTAGTTAGCTATGTTATTATGTTGAAATTGATAAAATAAATGGAAACATTATATCATAAAGATGGGCCGATGGTAACAGTTTTCCATTCGGAAAGGAATTACAGGAAGTATGGGGAAAGAATACCTTGTGTCAACTTCACCCCATATGTCACCAGCAAAGGACCCATCCTCATTTTGTAGGCTGGCAATATCTAGCTAGGAGGTTAAGTGTTTTTTACACATTACATCTTTTCTTAGAAAAACTATACAGCAAGGAGCAACTAAAAAGTCATCCATACAAAGGCAGGTGTTAATGGGGAATTAGCACCGGCCACTAACAGTCAGTTGAACTAATTTGACACTAAAAATGAGCTTTTAGGTGTCAACGTTTAACACATCAAGTTCAACTTCAAGAACTATTTTGAAGACTTAAAAATAAAGTTCAAAGATACAATTGGCAACCTTCTCGACGTCAAGAACATCTATCTTGTCAAATAGTGCTAAAACCTGAATAGCACTGAGTGTATACAGTACATGGGGGTCATGTCCTATATTTCCACCAAAACCACCTGCATAAATTAAGTCATTAAAAAGTGTAAACTATATTTTTCAGAAGCATGTTACCCATAATGAGCAGCATGGATGACAGGTAAGTACTAAAATATATTCGCCCACTCACTCATATGACCGGCAGGATGTGCAGAAGTTAGTAGACCCAGAAGAAGATGAAAGAAAATCAGACCAGTCAAAGTAGACATCTGTTTGACTCATACTAACATGCTGATAAACATATAAGCTAACACTTTGAATATCATAATATTCAATAAGAATACAGACCAGATTCATGCTGGCACTGCATAATCCATGAAACAACCTTATCTTGATCCACTGCACCAAGCTTTCCTAAAACATCAAGAGTTGTCAATCCCCAGTAAGCGCCATTTAATCTTAGGTGCTCCATCACCACAGATTCAAAATCATCCTTTTTCTGAGAAGTATAAGTGCCAAATACTATTCAGTATATAATAAAAGCAAAAGCAGACAGAATACATGTTGAATCCAATCTCTTACTAACTTGCTATAACTAGATGACACTTCTTCAAAGCTAGCATAACAGAAAATGACTGGCTCCAAACAAACTAATATTGGAAATATGCTGCAGTATATGCTAAACATAGGAAACCATGTCCAGAGGCAATAAACTTCTATTATTGCAAATAAATATTCTGGAGGTGCTTGAGACACTATTCATCATGACTTGAATAACAGCACATTGAGGATGTGACAAATGCTTGAGGCACATTACACGACACATTTGCAACTAAAGATGCATTCTGCAAAAAACATGCAGAAGCCTAGTATAATACAAAAACCTTCAGGTCAGAAAGCTGAAGTTAAAACCAGGTGGAAAAGAAGTATTGTTTTCAAGTGAGTGATCTGAGAAGAGGCTATAGGGGCATTCTAGTAATTTCAATAATACCCGCGCTTCTTAATAAAATTATAATTCTGTTATTACTTCTCAACTCTCCTTAAATCACAATATTTTACCAGCACTGTTAAATTGGTAAAATTGACAAAGAAGGAAAAAGATGAAACCAAAGAATTTTAAAACTGAGAAGCTAGTCCATGGTTATTTATGCTAAATGCTTATCAGATAACTCCATTACTAAGCACATAAGTGTTAATTCAATTTCGTAGGAATACCAGTACATCAATAAAGCTCAATATCGAAAAGCAACTAAACCAAAACATCCACACTAAAATGGATAAGACATATCGGGATTTATAGAATTTTAAGCAAATGTATTATGAAATAATCACATTGTGAAAAAGAATCGACAAGCAGATGTTCATTGTTTTTATGGTTTTTCTAAAGGTACATTAATTTCAAACAATCAAGTCGATAAGATCCACGGTCCTATTTCTTAATGCTCCAGACTGCCAGTTCTTGTTCTATTTGGAAAACAGAGGAGAAAACCAGAAATAGAAACAAAATGTAATGAATATGAGGCTTGCCTTTTCAATTGACAAGATGTATGTAACATGCTTTTCAACCTTGAGCTCTCCCATTCTGCCATCAATCAACAAATCAAAATTTCAAAAATGATAAAAAAAAAAAAAAACAATAATAATAATAATATAGATACTCTAAATTTTTCAAACTCAAATAGAACAGCACACGATTTTTGCTTCGAAATAATCATTTTCTCAGTTTATGCGAAAGACCTTGAACAATAAGATATTAAGATTCGGACATTGGAAATAGAAACTATACCTGATTAAGCTCAATACCTGACTACTAGCACAATTAGGTTAAAAAAAAATTCAATCAAGGAAACGAAAATCCAATTTAATCACATTTGTAAATACATTCAGAATCAGTGAGTTTGCAGAAAGATTTACTTGAAGCCGCTGTCAGTGAATAGCTCTTCGCAGGCAATTGGAGCTTGGAAGCTAACAAACCAAAATATTGATAAATTGGAGGTCTTCCTGGAAATTTAAACGGTTTTCTTTTTTTTTTTTTTTGAAAGAATTTAAACGGTTTTCTTGGTGATGGAGGAGTTCTAAAAAGTCTGGGAAATTTGATAAATTGTCCCTCCACCCCGGTATTAATGAAAAATGATCCTAAAGTATCAAAACTTTTTTTTTATGATAATAATTTTATCAAACTAAGAATACATCGACAGAAAACACAAACAAATATGTTAAAAAACATAAAAAAGACTATGAAAAGATTCATAACAATTAGGATAATAACAAAAAAAAAAATTATAATTTTCAAAAATTTATAATAAAATACATATAATTTCGGTTTTTAATTTAAATATAATAATCTTTGTATGATCAAAAACTTATTTATTTGAATCGCCCGCACAAAAAAAAAAACAACGCGAAAACACTAATTGTCTAAGGGGTGAAACAAAGACGAAAAAGATACACAATAATAGCGGGTTAGCAACATTGAAACGTGTTCGTGTCGTCTTATCGTGAAACACGATATGACACGAAAATTTTGTGGTCATTTGGAGTGTTTTTACGTGTTTAGACGATAAAACACAAACACAATAGTGACCGCGATAATGTGAAAATATTTTCACGAACCGCGATAAGGACACGATAAATGACATGTTTTGATGGTAGTAACACGATAATAATTGAATTTGACGATTTGCAATTTATTTGAAAACGATAAATTTGATATTTTGTATGTTTTAGAGATGAATTATCGTGTAATATCGTGTAATTTGTTAGATATATTAACATATAAATCATTTTTTTGTTTTTGACTTATCGTGTGTTATAAAGGTTATTTTTATATTCAATGTTTGATAAATAGTATTCTTAATTATGATTATGTTCGTGTATATTTTATTGTCGGTCGTTATCGTGTCAACATAAACATGATTTGCCAGTTTTTAATTTGTCTATCTCATTATGTGGTGTAGACAAATCTAACAATTTATAATATAATGTTCAAACTTGTTTGAATTTTAATGAGCTTTAAAAATTGTGTTTGAGCTTGATTTTGATTATTAATCATAATCGATCTCATTGAAGTTTGAATGGATTGGTCTTTCACAATCAAATATTTTTACACATGATTTATTTTTCTTACTAATAATATAGCTATAGTTTTACATCTTATCGAACTGAAAAATGTGTTCAAACTTGATTCGCTATATTAACGAATTTAGTTCAAACAAGCTTTTAATGATCGGTATATTAATACATTGATCAATCCAGTTTGGTTGATATTTCTAAATAAAGGAGGCCAAATTTTAAAAAAAAAAAAACATTGACCTCACATATAAAAATTCAAGAACAATTACAACTAGATGCTCATTTTTTATATTATTTAACAATATAAATTATACTCATTCAAAAAACATAAAAAAGGTCAATTACAATTTTAATAAAATGCAAGCTCAAATTTAATTAAATATAATAAACACTATCAAAATTTACATATATCCATAGTTTTAGACAATAATGAAAAAGGTGAAAAATGCAAACGATAAGTGGGAAACAAAGAGGAAAACTTTCACAAAACCCTAATAGCAACATCGAAACACACACAAAAAAAAAATCTTTGGGATATGTAAATTGTGGTTTTGGAGACACAAATTTTTTGAGACGTAAAACAAGCCTCGACAGCAGTTGGGTTCGACTGAAAATATTTTCATTATGGTCTAAAGTTATAGATAAATGTTAATTAGTTTTGATGGTGTTCATTATATATAACTGAATTTGAGTTTGCAACTTATTTTAAAAATGATAAATTGGCCAAGATTTAAGATTTTTAGAACGGATATAATTTGATATTGTTAGATATAATACAAATATAAATGTTAACAAGGGGGGCTTGAAATTAGGGATCTTGGATCCAACAAATTTAAAGTTTGGGCTTATATTTCATAGGCCCTTATAACATGATGGTCTTTTAGCCCGACCCTATTTGGCCCTATGGCGAGGCCAGCCCTTGGGGATTTTTTCTCAATAAAGATTTGTATAAACCTGCCCCGTGTCCATTCTGCTTCCGGTATTTTGGATTTTATAGATTTATAATTAAATTTATACCTATAATACTATCAAATATGATTTTTGATCTCGTTTATCAGTTAATTTTTAATCTAAATAGGATAATTATAAATGACGAATATGAAGGGGCATCATATTAAAATCCATGATTCCATTATTAGAATATTCGATTACTTATTTATTTTATTAATTCATAACCTTAAAAAATTAATTCATAAAATTATTGAGAATATATTTCATTGATTGTTACTTAATTTGTATTAGATTATGTTATATTAGTATTTTATATGGTTATAAATATTAAATTTACAATGAAATTACTTTATCAAAATTAATAAATAAGAAAAAAAATTTACAGGGTCGGCTCTAGCCCATTTCTTAAACTCTTCTGATTTCAAGGCTTTTTAGCATGGGACGCCCTTATTGACATCTATAAGTACAAATAATGAGTGTGTAGTTATAATTATTCTTAGAATGGACAAAAAAAAATGTGAATTCGATTTTTTTCGAAACAAAATTTGGTAAGTAATGAGATAGGAAGTTAAGTGGGTGGTGAAGTGGGCATTTAGAATGTACGAAATAAATCAAATTGAAACACTTTAAGACGTTTTTTTTTTTTTTTATTAGTACACATAGTGGAGACCCAATTTCTCAAATTTGACAAAAAGTTTATTAGAACAAAATTTGGTAAACAGTAAGATAGGACGTTAAGTAGGTAGTGAAGTGAGTATTTGGAGTGTACATAATAAATCAAATTTAAACACTTTAGGACATTTTTTTAGGACATTTTTTTTATTAATACACATAGTGGAGGGTCAATTTATCAAATTTCCCAAAAAGTTTATTGATTTGTCTCTTTCTTTTTTGGGTGCAAGGTGAAAAAATTGATAAGTGTTCTTTTAAGTGTTATAATTTTTATATTCAATATTTGATAAGTAACAGTATTACTTAATTATAATTATAATATATATTTTATTAAAAAAACATAAACTCAATTGTGAGTTTTTAGGATTTATCACAGTGGAGTTATATATGTCTAACAATTTATAATATAATAAAATATAATAAATTAAGTGATCTAATTAAATAGGCTTTAGAATTTGCGTACATGAATCCATAATGTCTGGTTTATTTGACTGGATTGGTCTTTCACAATCAAAATCACTTTTGATTACTCAATGGCTTCTCTCTCAATACTGGAAGAGGAAGAATAATATATATGACCAATGTATTTGACTTAGGAACCATAATAATATATATAGTTTTTATGTATTAATTCAAATAAAAACCCATTAATTCTAAGTTGACCAGTACCGGATATATTTATACATTGGACAATCCATACCTAATTGATATTTCTAAATAAAGGTGGCCAAATAAAATCCAAAACCCGATTCTAAATCAGACCTAAAACCCTCGGTTCCAAAACCAAAACCGATATCGCGTAGGCCGATTTGTTCCGGTTCCATCATTTCAAAAACCATGGAACCAATAGTTTTCCACCGGAGATTTCAAGGTTAAAACCAAAATATGGTAGAATAATTGTTAAATATGTATCATGATGTTTTATATTCGCAACCACATGATATACATCTTAAATTAAATGTTGTACGCGAGCCATGTGAATTTTGATCCTTCTATACCTTAAAGAGGATATGTAGGCAGCTCAATATTAAGCCCAAACTTAATATTATTATGAATATTAAGTCCATTTGCTTTTTATATTCTTTATTTTCTTTTTTTTTTACCTAACATTGATAAATTATTTTTTAAAATAAATTCAAAAAATTATCATTTTTCAGAAAAAAGAAACGATTTTAGTTAAATCAAAACCGGAACCGTGGATGAATCGTGTTCCAATTTGGACCGGAATCGTAAGTTTTGATTTTAGAACCAAAATCGTGAGGCTTCGTTCTAGTTTCTCATTTTGGAATGACCGGAACCGTGGCCGCCCATAATAGTTGAAAACTTATTTATTTTCATTTTTTTTAAAAAATGTGTTGGTTTTACAAATATTATCTTAATAAAAGAGTAAAATACAATAACACTCTCTAAACTTGCCCATCTGTCTCATAAAGTAGAATTTGATTTATGGTCAAAATTGTCCAAAATAACAATTGATTTTGTCATGTTTTAATAATTGTACCTCAATTTTGATTTTATGTGCTTTATTTAAATTAATTTTTTAGAAAAAGAAATTAGTAACTTAACTAGTTCAAATATTAAAAATATTTTAATAATATATAAGTATAACAAATATACAAAATTATTGAATGTGGGAATTTTGATTACTTAAGTTCAATGTAAAAATAACTTTCATTAAACTCTTTCAAATTATACGAATAAATATATTTTTATAGATTGAATATACATACATATATTTCTTTTAAATTACTGATAATTTATATTTCTAATATAATGACATATATAATATTTTAGTAAAAAAATACATATTTTCTTTGAAAAAATTTAAATATTTTGAAGAATATTTGATCAAATAACAATATTTAGTGTCTAAAATATTTTAATATAACTAGTTGGCTGTGTTTTATTTCGTTTCATTAATAATATCGATTATTCATTAAAGATGGAAATTTATTAATATATATTTGCACTACGGATTATATTCAATAGATAATAAATAAATAAAGAAGTGTAAAATATAAGTAAATTAGGTTTAAGAAAATATATTTATTAATATTTTTTCTAGCATTGAAGGTTAATTTAAATTAAATAGTTAATACTTTATTTTTATTCGATTTCATTTTTTTTGTATATTTATTGTACATTGCTTTAGTTTTTAATATTTAAATTACTTAATGTACAATTAAAAAAATACTTTTTGAATTTAATAAGAATATAAATTAAATAGGGTACGCAATATTCAAAATTACTAAGAATTGTGCAGAGTTGTCAATTTTGACCAGATTCAATGGGTTGGCCCGACCGGTTTCGATAAAGTGGACGGGTCGGGCTACACTTTCTTAGGCTAGAAACAAGACAAGTTTTTTGGCCCAGCCTATTAGGCTTGAAAAAACGGCCCGACCCGGTAGACCTGATTTTTCCTTTGTATTTTTATAGGCTTGAAAAAACGGCCCGACCCGGTAGACCTGATTTTTCCTTTGTATTTTTGTGGTCCGGGCTCTAAAAAATAGCGATCGATTACTATTTGGCCGGCCCCGACCCAATTTTTACTTTGGTCCGACCGGCCGACCTGTTTGACACCTCTAGAATTATGTATGTTTATTTTTTTTAAGGATAGTTTTGTCCATATATTAATATTTAATTAGATTGAGCAAGGTAAGTGCTACATTTGCAAGTTCATGGAATTAGTAAAAAATAGGGCCAAGTTATTAGGGTGTTATTGTATTTTGCCTTAAAAAAAAGGTGGGTAAGCCGCGGGCTGACCTTCACCGCCCTGGCTAACCCGTCTCAACCGCCAGCCCAAATGGATTGGCCCATTCAGGTCCGCCTCTTGGATAGCTACTAAACTCTCAACCCACTACTCTACCTGTGACGGCCCGGCCCGGCCCAAAGCTATACACTATAAAATATATTATATACATATATGTTGAGTCCCACAGTATGACAGTATCAGTAGGAATACCAAATCATAATAACTATTCATGATCACCTTCCCCCACCATAATATTATTGAAAATTAAATCTGTTTTACAGACTCACAGTTGTTGCTTTCCCCCCTTTTCCTTTCCTTCAATGGCGTAATTGGCATTATTGACCTACTATTTCCACTTATTCTACAAAAAGATGCCACCCCTTTTAATGGAATTTACTACTGCTGCTACTCACTTAAATCTGTGATCATTTATTGTGTCTTGGTCACCCACCCCAACATTTTTTTTAAGTGGGTCATCTGCATTTAATTTTTTTTTTCTTCTCTCCTTGAGTTTTTTGTTTTTGGTTTGTTGCAGCAGACCATGGCGGCCCAAAACTACTCCGAGATATTCTCGAGTGATTTTTTCTGTCTTGGAATTGGGATGTTCTGTGCCCTACTCCAATTCCTTTAAGACTATGCTTCTACTGTCGGTGTGTGCAATCATCTCGATTATTTGGGGTTTGCTGTACCAATGGACTGCTCCTCTTCTCCTTCTCCGCTCGCCTCTGGTTTATCTGCGGTTTGCACTCAGATGCCCATGGATCACGTGCTTAACATGTCGCCGAGGAATTCCCAACATATAAATCCTGTGCGTAATCATTTTTTTCATGTCTTGTTTATCTGATTTTGCTCTAGTTTACCTTTCTGTATTATGTTTGTGTATGATTGTTGGCAATTGGATTGAGGGGTTCTGCCATTTGTTTGATAATTGGCAGCTGTGAGTTTAACAATTTTTTGTTGTTTTGGTGAAAGGAGCGTTTATGTGTTATTTACAATTTACAGTTCATGGTCTAGTGTTTTCAGCTGTTATGGGTCTTGGAGTACTTGTAAAGTTATTCTCTAACACATCAATTTGTGGTCAAGTTTAAAAACTTATATATGTAGAGGCCAATTTTTATCTTAAGAGTTGTTGATCTCATGCATGAGAATAATTCAAAATGTATATAGAATAGATTTTCCTGCAAACTGAAGCTTTGGTTTATGGAGAGTAAAAGCTTCTTTGCCCTGCCCCACGTTTTCATCTGATAATAGCTTTGAAGCCTTTTCCTTAGGCAGATGAAGTCGACCAATTAGGCTGTCCTTATGTTGAAAGGCTTTTAATGGAGTCTCTGAAGCAATATTTTGTCTTAGCTCTACACATTTATGTCTACAGCTTGATATCTTGAACTTGAAATATGTTCTGAATAGTTGTTTTATCTATGATCTAAGAATTGCAACTCAATTTGGTCCTTTCTAAGGTGCTTTAGTAAAACTCTGACTATATGTTTTCTGCAAATAATACCAAGAATTACAATCAATACTAGATTAAACATTTCGTTAATACATCGTGTTATTTTCTTTTTGAAAGGATGCGTTAATATACATTGACAATTTAAGGCCATTTTTTTTTCCTTTCTAGGTCTAGTGCCACATATGGGTTTTGGAGAACTGATACATCCGTTCCAAGTCTTGATTGTAAACCTACTGATCAGGGTTTGGGTCAGGACCTATTAGCTTCATATGTAATCCTTTCCTTATTCATCTTAATAATGAACCTTCATTAAACTAATTTGATTAATTTGCGCTGTTGGCTGCAGTAATCATTTCCTTATTCATCTTAGTCTTTGGCCCTTAATAAACTATTTTAACTAATTTGCGCTGTTGGCTGCAGTCGTCAGCCGAACTGGTGAAAGAAATTGCTATACTTGAGTTGAAAATAGTACATTTGGAACAGCATCTTCTTTCTCTCTATCGGACAGCTTTTCAGCAGCATTTCCCAAGTCTTCTGGGAAACCACGCAAGCCATGTACAACAAACGAATGTAATATATCCGCCGGTTACATCGGATCAACTATCTCAAGAAACAAAATTAAATAAGTCAAAAGACTATAACGACCGTCAAGGGCAAAGCACCCCTACAAGTGCTTTAGCTTGCCCAAATGATTTGGTTGAAGTTGCTATTCCAAAGTCATCGTATGGGAAGGTTGTTATGCTATGTAGCCTATTTGTTCGTGTTTTCGTTTTTGTAAAAACATTTATTTAACAAACGAAAATGTTTATAATTTTACAAGTGGCAGGAAAAGAAGAGTGCTTATTTTCGGCACCGTAGCCTTGGAGATCATCTTGGAAATTCTCGCATTGATGATGCCCTCATTTGTCCGGATAGACTATCTGAAGACATTATAAGATGTATATCTTCAATTTACTGCAAATTGGCCAACCCTGCACGGACGCACAAAGGCAACTCAGTTTCATCCACTTCATCATTCTGCTCCTCAAGCACATTTTCTCCCAGAAATTTATCTGGCAGTTGGAGTCCTCAATGTAATGATGAAGTTGCTGAGGTTTGTGATTTTGAAGATCTGAAACAAGACAATGGACCATATTCTGCAATGGTAGAAGTCCTGAAGATATGCTTAGATGACGAGAGTTATAGTTATGCTGCGACGATGCTTCAAAAATTCAGGTTTCCGCGTTTACCAGTATACCATAGTAGATTCAAATGTTTATCTAGGCAAACCAAATTGTTTTTATGTTGGATGAATTTTTCTATCTATAGTTTATCTGAGAACATAAAAGGAGTTAGTTGGATATGAGAGATATCTTTTACTATTATCTTTCTTTTTTGGCCAAAATTGTTTGAGAATCTAACTTGTAATCTTCTCACTCTAATAAATGATGGCGAAAATTGTTGGAAATTTTGAATCATTATATTCCTTTCTATTCTTTTATCTTCCTTTAGTTTGTTTCCCTAGTGTATTCAATTCTCCTAAGTGTAACTGAGTACGCGTTTATGCTTTTGCAGTTCATCACTTGTTTTTTCATAGCAAACCATTTTATCTATCTTTATGTACGAACTAATTTTTTCAATTGATTGAAGCTGTGCAGGTCTCTAGTTAAGAGTCTTGATATTGTTGATCTGAAGAAGATGAAGCGTGAAGAGAAGCTTGCATTTTGGATAAATATTCACAATGCATTAGTGATGCATGTATGCCTCGCAATACTTTCTACCTTCAGATTGCTAGTTAAGAGCCTATAATGTAACATACATCATTACTTATAACAGAGTCATATCATGCATATTTTCTTACCTATAAAAGACTAAATAATCTGTTGCTACTTATTAGTTGTTATAATTAACAGAATGTTACTCCATAAACTGAATAGTTCCTCGATCCAAACCTAAAAGAACAGAAACGAAAGCTCCTCATCATATCTGTTCTCCATCTGAGCTGAATAATATTTTCTCACTCCAATCTGAATTTGACCTGGTAAATGCATTAGAATGTATATGCAAATCATGTTAAATTGAAATCTTATTCTCTGGACGTGGCTCATAATGCAGATTTTCCACTCTTCTAGTGAAATTTTGAATAATATCCCTTGTGCAATTTTGACTTTGTTGCAGTCGTATTTAGCATATGGAACTCAAAGCTATATAAAGAGTACTTCTATCGTGAAGGTAATAAAGCAAATTTATTTGTTTGTTGTTTTCATCAGCATATCTGATCGTTAAGTCTGAAAATTTTGTTTCAGGCTACTTATAACGTGGGTGGGCATTGTGTAAATGCTTATGACATACAACACTACATTTTGGGAATCAAATCACACTATCCTACTCCGGTATATGTCTATTACTTCAATCCATCTTATGTGAAAGTAGTGAAATGCACAAAGAAGTTGTTTCATATGGATCCTCTTCATTGCAATCTACTTAAACTAATGTTGTTTTGGTATACTGGATGTTTAATGAAATTTTTTACTCCACAATTTCTCCCATTCAAACTTTAGCACTAAAGATGAAGCGTAACATCATGAGTCAAAATCCAAGAAAGGTGAATGTTGCGCGAGAGCCATAGTCCACCATCTTCAACTATTAGCTACTGAGATTTCATATACATTCTTTACAACTTTGCTCTTCTCTCTAGGTCAAATTAACACAGGAGCATACAAAAATGACTCATACACAATTTTGTAAGGTTTTCAGGGCTATAATCCAACTTCTCTTCCCCATGCCCTCCACTGTTGTAATTAGTCAAATGACGATATTTTATTGAACCTTGACATTTGTGATATCGTTCATTATGGAGATATCAAAACAAGGTATTCTTATTAAGAATGATAACAAAAGATCACTTGGACTTTGATGCTCAATAGTTGTGGGTGGGTGTGGGGGAAGGAGGGTGTTGCCGTGAGAGAGATTTTGCTTTCCTGACTAATTCAGTTCAGATTTTCAGACCTCCATAGTTTTTCTGTTTTAGCACCTTTATTGACACAGCATGATTGGCACAAAATGCAGTGGCTTCAGACACTTCTCTCGCCAGGGAAGAAGTTCAAGACTGGAACAACTAAACACGCTTATGCTATTGAATACCCTGAACCACTTGTTCATTTCGCACTTTGCTCAGGCTCTTACTCTGATCCTGCGGTAAAGCATTTTCCTTTTAATCGTTTTTTTTTCTTTTCTTTTACTTTTCACTTCTGGAAATAGTGCAATTTTGCATCACTGGTCATTTTTTTAAGACTACTGGACAAACTGGATTGCAGGTTCGGATTTACACCGCAAAGAGTGTATTTCAAGACTTGAAAGTTGCTAAGGAAGAATTCATACGAGCTACAGTTTATGTTCATAAGCAAACAAAGGTATACATGCCGAAAATCTTGCAGTTTTATGCAAAGGATATGTCACTTGGCATGGCTGCACTTTTAGAAGTGGTTAGTGAATGCCTACCAGAAGCTCAACATAAAGCTATCGGAAAATTTGTGAAGGGTCGACCAGAAAAGTGCGTATATTGGTTAGAGTATAGTTCATCCTTTCGATATTTAATCCATAAAGAAATAGCTGAAAGGAGATGGGGTGCTTGAATTCTTGATTGTTTTTTTTTGTTTGGTAATAATGACTGCTTATTTATCATTTTTTTTTCCTGTAATTATCAGGTGTGTGTGTTTCTAAAAGTTTAAGGTAGTTTTTTCATACACTGTACAAAGATAATGGCAAAAGCAAAAGTGGATTATATTGGCTATTGATTTTCAGAGCCAAAAAATCTGTTTTGCTTTTGATGTTTTATGTTTTTTGTTTTCAACAATTTTCTATGGTGTTTTGCATATATGTATTGTTGAAATTATAAAGTAACAAGTATGAAAAGTATCCATGATTTCATCTTCTGCATATTAAAGGGAATGCACAGAGAAATTTACTACTGTTGTATAATTCCTGGAATGGAGATTGATTTGGGGCTAACAAACTTAGGGAATGTTTGCAAACACTTCTACTTTTGGAGAAAGTGATTTATTGTCGCTGCCGGGACAAGTTGTCCAGAATCGAAAGTTGGTAGTGTTTGCGAAAAGCAACTAAAAATTAATTACGTTAAGAGAGAGTGTTTGGTAGATAAACTGGAAAATTACTTTATATGGACGTGGAAGTCAAATTATAAGCAAAATCGAAATCTAAAACCGGTCGTGTCACACTTCAAAAAAATGGGTGTACAATAACAATTGCATGGTTGAAACAAATTTTAAAGTGTGTAAATCGGCACGCACCAAATCGGAGCTGTGCCATGTATTAAAATAGGGCACTAGGCGCTAGGAGGGAAAACTTTAGAAAAAGGTAAAAAATAAAAAAATAAAAAAAATTGTGCCACCATTTTTTTCAGAACAATAAAAAATGAATGAACTTGAAAAAAAAAAAAAAAAAAACTGAAAATTTGTAACACCATTTCGGACCCAACCTATAAAACCTTCAATATTTTTGCACTTAATGCTATACTTGAAATAACACGATAGCAGAAAAATAAAAAATTATATCTTAAACCCTAGGAAAGGAAAAAAAATCTGGAAAAATATAGATTGGATGTAACTCATTTTAATTTTGTGAAAATAGGGAGTAGAGTGAATTTATAAGAAATTGGGGTGCAAATAGCGCCCTCCTTTCAGATTATTGGGGAATTATAAGTTTCTCACAAGAAAGTAAGCAGACTGAAATTTATTTGGGTATATCCCATTTTAACACCTTATATAATAATATTTTCAAAAGCTAATACATTTATTTATGAATATCCTACTCATTGTAAATTTAGAATATATACAATGTACAATTTAACAATATTTTATTACTTTGTAAATTTTTTAGTGGTATTCTTTTTATTATTAATGGCATTGTCATGAGCTCATAGAATTTATGTTATATTAAAATAATATTTGCAAAATATTTTGATAATTTTGTTAATAATAAAAATTCGATTACTAACATTTTATTTTGAACAAACTAACATCACAAATACAATTTTAAACTTTTTATATTTTATAAGTTAAAATTGTCATCATTAATATTTTATAAGTTAAATAATCTTATTTTACTTGATTTAAAAAAAAAATAAAATTAAAGATATTTTATTCCCACTGGTGAGTGATGCCATGTGGACCAGACATAACTTATTGGACCAAAATGAAACTTTTAATAAAGATGAAGGACTATTTGCAATTTTCATTTTTGTTCCCCCTCAATTACAAAGTGTAAATACAGAATAGGGGTGTTATTGTAAACGTTATAAAAACGACGGTTGTGGATAGCGGAGGTGAAATTTGGATCAGCGCTCAGACATCAATTACTCCGGCAGCCGCCGCCGCCCGCCGCCATGGTATTCATCTCGTGTTCTCTATCTTTGTTCGATTCTCCCGTTTTCCCAAGTCTGATTTGGAAATTATTCATCCGTTTATGTGTATTTATCAGCGATAAATATGATCCCCTTGACCGCCATGAATCTGATTAGTTAATCCGATCTCCATTTGTTGTGATGTAATTGCAGTTTTTAAGTGCGGATGCACATTTCCTTCACCGTTTGCTTGCGTTATTATCTGTACCGATATTGCAACTGATTTGAATGATTCACGTACCTTTAGAAAAGATGACGCAAAAACTAGGCCCTGCAAATTTTCTGCAACTAGTTTATGAAAAGAAAATAAGAAATTTTAAACAACGAAACATTTGTCATTTAGTATTGTATTAGCAAGTTCTGAAAAGCAATATCCCTTACAATGGAATTCGTCAACCAAAATCCGCGGGAAGTTGGATATTACAATGGTCAGTTAACTTGGTGTCATTTAAGTAGGTGTTAGGTCATGTGAGGCTTGTCTTGGTTGCAGCTTTAGCTCATACACCATTTTCACTACGTCTCAGTTATATTGGTCTTGCCCATTTTTTTTCACTTAGTTCTTTTGTCAGTGAACTCCCCATTTCTCCAAACTTTATTTATAATTTTGCTGAGTGATTCAGTCCTGTTCGTAATTGCTAGTTTGTATTGGTGTGTATTACTTTTCTCATGCAGATGTTAAACTACTGAAGTTTCTTGTTTTATTCCAGATTCACTTTGTTCTTCTCATTAGCAGACAAGGGAAAGTAAGGTTGACGAAATGGTATTCACCTTATTCTCAAAAGGAAAGAACAAAGGTATATTTCTTTACAACTTCATTTAAGCTTACAAAGAAGTCCACTCTAAATTTCTCTGAATTACGGCTTTTATGCTTTGACTTTATGTTGTGGGGATGAAAATTGAAAACATGATACTGATGTAAGAGGGTTTTTTCCCCACATTTGATGGACTACATTTCATATTATAATATTCAAAACTATGTCGCATTTGACAATTCTATAAATTATTTTTTGATGTGTACTTGGTAAAGGTTATCCGAGAGCTTAGTGGTATGATTCTCACTCGGGGCCCCAAGCTGTGTAATTTTGTGGAGTGGAGGGGATACAAAGTTGTTTACAAAAGGTAATATGCATTTTGGGTTTAGCCGAAACCTTCTGCAATACATAGTGCTTTTTCCTGTTTTCTGTCAATATCATTATTAGTTAATTATTTTGCATCTTATTGCTTAATCTGCAGGTATGCTAGCCTTTATTTCTGCATGTGTATTGACCAGGATGATAATGAGTTGGAGGTCCTTGAAATTATCCACCTCTTTGTCGAGATACTAGACCGCTACTTTGGAAGTGTGAGGCCTGATACTGAAGCAACTATTTATTGTAACTGTGTAATTGCTTCACTTTGTAATATCATATTGAATATATTATCTAATTTATTTCTTCAGGTCTGTGAACTGGATTTGATCTTTAATTTCCATAAGGTATGATTTTTTGGACCTCAATTCCTACTTAAATCGTTGGAGAGTTTATCCATATCATGCTCAGTTAAGGGTATTTAAATGATACTTATATCTGTCTTGAGGAGTTTTGTTGCACTGGATAGTGGATTGATTTTAATGAAACTAGTGTTTGGCTATCTAGGTAAAACAAAGTGATGACATGCATAAGTTTCTGCCAATTTCACCGTTATCCATTGTGTAGGTTGGAGGTTTAAAATCTATGTCTTCAGTGGGAGTTTATATGTTTCTCACAATTTGTTAATTTCAGTTTCTATTGGCTAAACTATATTATATTCTTCCATCTCACATTTTGATTATGTGTAAGTACTTTTATTTTGAACAACTTATTTTAATTTTTTTTAACCAAGGTAACTTTGTTTTCATCAAACACAGTTTAAGTTTTGTGGGTGAAGATATAGAGAATTCGAATGCCGTATCATATCCTGGCAACAGAAAGATAATACTAGAGTATTTAGGCTTGTTATGGTGAAACCAGGGAATTTAATTTGTTGTGGTATAGGATGAAAAACTTTTTAGAACTTTAGAAAGTAATTATGTAAGCATCAAATTCCTTGATTTCTGGAAGGTCTGATGTAGAATCGTGATTTTAGCATTTTCATAAATGAAACTTGAGAGGATTCTTCTGTTCTTTTGTCTGTAGTTTCACATTCCCCTTTGGACTAAGAATTGAATCGTGCCAGACAGTTGATTTTGGTATTTCTTAGTGGAATTTGTAGTTTTCTTTTTTATCTTAAATTTGATACCTGCTTAGGATTCCCTGGTGCAACAGTCTCAGTCCTTCTGAAAGGCTAAAAGGATGGGTATTTCTTAATACTAACTGGTCTCGCCTCCTAACTCTGTCTCACTCTCTGTTTTCCTTTTTCTTCATTTTCTTCTTCCTCGTCCTTTCTTTTTGGCTGTGTCTTGACACTAGTAGATATTCTAGTGAAGAGATTGATTGCTTCTTAACCGAGAAGTGTGTTTAGCTGTACTGTGATTCATGTTATATATGCTATTTGATAAAGCCTCTTTCAGAACTTGCTTTTTGCCTTGCCTTATGCTCTTATTGAGCTATATATGGGCCGGGGGGGAAACATGTATCTTTCTTATTAAATCATATTCCTTGTGGATTTGGGTGTCTCTGGCGGACGGATTTTGGTGTATACATGAATTTATTCCTATATATAATCTCTCTTTTACTATGTTACTCTAATTAAAGCATGGTTCCCTCGTAACACTTTCACATTTCGTAGATTCTGTTCTTTTTCTCAGTGTCGGTGGTGTTCTGGGTGTCTCTCCCTTTATGAATGTACTAAGTCTAATTTGTGATTTTCTATTAGCTAATAGCTATGAACAAAATGTTGATGTTTATCATATGCGATAAGGTGCATGTCAATTATATCTGATGAAGATGGTGCGGATATGAAGAAACATCTTCAGGCACTAAAGACAACATGGCTAAAATGGTAGCCAATCTTTATCTCATAAACAATTTGTGGATTTGACTTGCTAGTGATGGCTGAATAGTCGATAGATAGGCTGGCTGACTTCTGCAGAAGGTTAAATCTCTAGAGTAAATAGTTTTGCCACTGAAGGGTATCTTCTTTCTTTCCATTTAGTTTTCTCTGATTTTAGAGGTGCCTAAAGTGCTGATGGTTGGGGAGCTGAAAGTTGAACTTTGTTACGGCATATTAGTAACCTTCATTAACCAATAGGAACAATGTGGTCTTTGTTTCTTTGTGTTAAGTCCATCTGTCAAATGCAATGGCAGGCTTATTATATATTGGATGAAATTCTGATTGCCGGTGAACTTCAAGAGTCGAGTAAGAAAACTGTTGCACGTCTAATAGCTGCACAGGTACGGTAGTCACAGTTTTCTGGTGCATTACCATTAAAGTTTTGTTTGCTGCTAAGTTAGCTTCCAATTTGTTTGTAGGATTCTCTGGTTGAGGTGGCCAAGGAGCAAGCAAGTTCTATTAGTAATATGATTGCTCAGGCAACAAAATGAGGACCGGGGATGGTATAAATGGTTAGTATTGTGCGCCAAGTCCGTGTTTGGCCGGTTTTTGTTCGACGTTATCGGAAATCTGAGGTTGATCTAATTCTTTTTACTCATTTTGCTCCAGTCTAACTCAAAGTTTTTGTATTCATAATCCTGCAAAGCTGCACTGCCCTATCTGTATCTTGCAATGTTGTAATTAGGAACTTGAGATATATAGACTTGTTTGAACTTTGAAGATAACCTGTGCCCTCTAGTAGTAATTGGTATTTTGTAGTGCAAAACGTAGAGCTAGCAAAAGTGGCCCGGCCTGACGGGCCGATCCAGCAACCTGCACATGGAGTTGGATTGAGCTTCGGTCCAAAAAAAAGTGGCACTACTTGGTCTGGCCCAAATGTCTCGAGAGCCCGTAGGCCCGACCAAAATCACACGTGTTGGGATGGGGCTGACTGGGCCACAAGAAATGTGGATGGGTGAAATTTTGGGCTGATCCGCCCCGTCCCAATTTTATGTATGAGCCCCTTGGGCTTGGGTTGGGCCGGCCTAACCCAACCGATTGCCAGTTCTGGTGCCAAAATGTGTTCCAATCATTAGAAAAATCAATTTTGATTAGTGTTCCAAATGCTGGTCAAAACAAATATTGCGATTTCTTTTTATATAGCTTTTAAGAGAGGTGAAATGGTGGCCGATGAACAGTATTTCAGTGAAACTGTGATTAAAAATAACTTTGATCATTAGTAATTTACAATTAATTAATAGCTCATCTATTTGTTATTTAAAAAAAAATAGTCTTAACTTTATTTGCAAACAAGGGAATATATTTGGTTTCAAAAAAATAAAGGGAATATGTTTTAACTTTTCTTTTTTCTTTCTACCACATCAAATAACTTGAAGTAAAAACACAATGTTTGTATGAAGTTAGTCCTAATTTCAATAACATTCAATTTCTTCCCCCTCCCCCATCATCAAAACAAATACAGGATTCTCAATTTTAAATTGTATTTTATTTTACATTGATAACGTCATTAATGTTCACTTAACTGTATTACTAATATTTAGAATATGAGATACATCATAATTTGAAAATAAAAGATCCGAACTGCCAAACACAACATTACGCTTCGTCGAACTCTCACTCTTATCAAATCTTCCTATCAAGTTAAATTACCCATCATTTTCAAACATAGGGAATCATAATTTTAGTATGGGTGGCAATTCGAGTCATCAGGTCGAATTCGTATTCGGTTTTAGGTTGTGCTTAAAACACATTAAAAATTAATTAAAATATAAAATAATTAGGTTTTAAACATATTAGTAACATCGTATCAAATTCATGTTAGTCGTTTCCGTGTTGGGGTTTCTCGTGTTCACGTTCGAATTTCTCTCAATAACTTCGAATCGAGTTCGTGTCGTGTTAGAGACTGACGCCACTAATTTTTTAGAACACAACAATGAAAAATCTCAAAGATTTTTTGTTTTAGTGGTTAGAGGTTTTGTGGCCCAATTTTTTCTTGTGCTCATTAAAACTCAAAAAGGACAGGACTATCAAAGATTATTATTCTCTTGACAATTCAATCATATTTGCATACTTTTTCAGACTATACTTTTCTGAATCAATTTTCTTGTGTATCAAATGCAAGCAGCTTTCATATCACCGCCTTCTTCTTCATTCATACCCATAACCAGAGCAAAATTCCTTGGTTACAGCTCCAGAACAACACCAACAATCAACAACCACCGCCATCATCACCGCCAGCAGCTTCGGTTTTCTGTGATTAATCGTCAGATTGATATGGCAGCACCAGCATCGCCGCCGTCCGTTGGAATTGCTCCAAAATGGGCTCAGAAGACTATAACCATTCCTGCGCAGAGACGAGGCTGCCATCTCGTCACCTCCAAGGTGTTTGATCTATCTAACTGTCGCGTTTTGTCTTTGTTTTAGCTCTAGATATGTCGATTTCGTGTTTATTCGTCGGAATTGAATGGTTACGCGGAGAATCGCTCCTCTTTTGATTGCTGAATCGAACTTCGTGACAGTTAGGGTTTGGTGTGAGAATCTGGAAGTTACGGTGTTGTTTATTGGGGTTATGTAGAAATATGTAGCGTGCTTGTTCATTCACCAAGTTTTTCTTCACTTTTTTCTCTGGACCGTTTTATATTTGTGCTTCTGTTTTTGTCACAATCCTTCGACGTGCTACACTGCTACTATTTGCTTATATTCCAATTGCTGATTTCTTCCCCCAAAAACTATAGTTGTTGGAACTTTAAAGTGACAATGAATTTATCAGTGATTTAGTCAATTACACACCAGAAAGTCGAGGCACATCTCTGAAAATCTTGTTTAGCAATAACCACTTGTCTATTTATTGTCCTGTGCGTGAACGTTACATGATCCTTAGTACAAATTGGTTCATGCTCAGCTCCACAAACATATCAATGTGAATATTCCCCTCGGTGCCCATTTACAAGATCAGTTCCGCTTGTCACTAGAAAGAAGGGTGGAAGGTCCACCAATGAGTTTTGAATTGATCATTGATGCTAACTGTAGATAATCACTCTATGTGATGGTATTACAAAAGGATGTACCTAGGGCATGAGGCTCCTGCAATTTTAGGATATAGCCAGGGCAAGATGTACATGAATTACTTCATAGAGTCATAATGATTGAAGAAAACTCTTATGAGGTTTTTCTTTTTTTTTTTGATAAGAAACAAAATTTTATTACTGAAAGAAATATTACAAATGGTGGATAAGATATCCACAAAATTACAAAAAATCTAAGCTACTACTTCATAAAGCTAGTCCCCAATCCCTTATCAAATCTGTTGACAGAACTTAAGTTTTAATGTTTAAACTCTTTATGCCCTTTGACCCAAGACGCTACTCTAAACTTAATTTTATGAAACATTCTAAACTTGACTCTTCATTCCCATTAAAAATTCTATCATTTTTCCAACACTGCATATAACATACAATAGGAACAAGATTCCATAAAATCTTTCCTTTGCATCCCAAGAACCTCCCAAGATCAGTTGTGAAGAGATTAGCATTTAGAAAAAAATCAGATTCAAAAGCTCATTTAAAATCTTGGACCATAAAGTCTCGCAAATGCACAATGCAAGAAGATATGATCTTGAGTTGCAGTTCATGCCTGCACAGTACACACCAGTGAATGACAATTAAGAGTTGATTTTCTCCTCCTTTACCACATCACAAGTGGAACTTTCCCCAAAATCACCAACCACGAAAACAATTGAACTTTAGCAGGTAATTGTGTTTTCAGATTCTTCAAAAAGAGATTGGGAGGAAACAAAGATTGAGGAAAGAAGGAGTTAAAGAAAGATTTTTTATTGACTGTTGAATTAATTCTATACAAGAGCGTCCTTAAAGTCGGCAAAACCAGTCCCTATCAATGTAATACCCCCCAACTTGAATCCGTTGACAGAACTTGAGTAGTTTTGGAAGCAGTTTTAGAGGACTGGACGGATTCCCTTAATGAATTTACCATGCCTTGATAAACCTTGCGTGTAGGCATGCCCCTTTTTTAGCATTTAACGATTGCATATAAGTTGAGTTACAGATTCCAGAGACTTACAATTCTTTTCCAAATATACCCTTCCCTCCTCTCACCAGTTAGCTCTTACTTTAGAAAAAATCAGATTCAAAAATTGCTACTTCTCTAAGGTCTTATAAAAATAAAAGATGAATATCTTATGGTGCAACTTTCCTGTCACCCCCCCGCCCCGCCCCGAATGACACAATTAAGAGTTGCTTTTCTCTTTTGTGAATATTGACCTTGTGTGTGTGCTGCACTGCTGCTTAGCTTTACTACCTTTGAACTTGTCTCAGATTCTGAAGGAGATTGGGCAGGATTTATCAGGCTTTAAGTGTGGCCTTGCTCATTTTTTCTGTAAGTTTGACTCGAATTATTCAAGAATTTTCTCCTCCTCCTCCTCCTCCTCCTCTTCATCTTCCCTTTTCCAATTTGAGTGCATTTGTATACAACAGTGCAGCACACAAGTGCTTCTTTAAATTTAATGAAAAATCTCGGATGTCAAGAACACAGAGACATTTTTGAACAGAGTGGTTCCAGAGGTAGGTTTTCTTTTCCCTTTGCTGTACATGGTGGCATTTACTGTTAGCAGATGATGTTCAATTGTTTTTAATGGTTTTGGAAGCACCATGAATACTCTGGAAGGTAGGGTCTCAAAATCCCCCTCTTCCTGTTTTGATTAAATGATATAAAAAGGAACCTTATGACTTATGAGGTGTCCAGTTTCTTTGAATTCATTAATTTACTTTATGACAAATGCTTATTGTTTATTTGGAGTATGCATCTTGGTTGAAATGCTGCATTATCAATGGTTGCATGAAAAGATCAACAATTGAATCTTATATGCAATATTGTGCATATTTGATAAGCTGAACTGAGTTCTTAGTTTATTAGTGAGGTAATATATGTGAAGAGCCTGTGGCAATCAATCTTTCTCCCTTAGACCCATACAATGTCTTTTGGAATTGTATACGCTTGTTTCCAGTATCCCCAATCACTGACCACCCACTCGTTCTCCTATGCAAAAGAAGTGAGAAAAATGGTGGAGCAACTGTGAGACAGACATACATCTTTACAGTTGGAAAGCCTGGAAGTAAAGCTTCAGTAGACACACATTAGTCAGCATTAGAAGCCTCCACTTACACAATGAGGCTGAAGTTACCATTGAGATACGGAGGCGGGGTGCTGTCTCATGTATGGTCATTTACTTGCGTTGGTTTGCATGCTGGAAGCTTCATGTAAAACCGTCATATTTTTGTTCTCTATATTACTGAATAATGGGATCTACTTATCATGACTTTGTAGAATCATCTTCAGTTTGTTATCCTGGGGTTGATCAAAACTCTGTACAAAAACTAATGTCTTTATTTGCAGAAGGCAGCTCTTATATCTCATGGAACATAGAGAAAAATCATGGTGAAATTGTTGAGAAATATCGTCCAAGTTTATCAAACATCTCATTATTTATTCATAGTTTGTTTCTTTTCATGCCATAAAATATTCAATCCTTAATATCTCTATCCCATTAGTACAAAAATCATAAATTCCAATGTAAAGCCTGAGCATTAAAAGCATAAAAAGAATTGAAAATATCATCTTGCCTTTCCTTATTTGAGAATATGGTTGGGGATTTAATGTCTTGTGATTATTACAGGTCCAGATGACATGCCTGCACATATAAAGTCATCTATGTTTGGCTGCTCCCTCACGTGAGTATTTTCAATATTGTATTTCATTTATGTTGTGGTTTAATAGGTGGCGAAATTGATGAACAATCATTTATTATATCCTACTTATGCAGGATACCAATCACAGATGGAAAACTAAACATCGGAACTTGGCAGGTATTTTCTTAAAAACATGCATAGCATCATCTTTTGCAACCCACATGGGGAAGGAAAATTAACTAAATTTCTTAAGGACACTGCTTAGGACATCTTTTAAGTTATTAAGAGAGAAGTTCACTTAACCGATCAAAAAAAAAAAAGATGAGTTTTATGATTTATATTGCATTGCTATGAACAAAAGGCAAGAAAATACTTAAGTTTTAGGGATAATTACATAAAAGCCCCTGAGGTTTGGGCTAATTACAAAAAAACCCGGAGATTTTTGAAAAATACAAAAAAACCCTTAAGGTTTGATTCCACTTAGATCTTCCCCCTTCATAAGCAAAATACATTTCAAAAACCACTTTGATATTTGTAGAAATGTTACAATGAACCCCTTCAATTTAAGACAAAATCAAACACGAGGGGACTTTTTGTAACTTTGAAACATTTCTGGATTTTTTTGTAATTTATATTTTTTTGTAATTAGGCCAAATCTTGGGGGTGAAAATTATCCCTAAGTTTTATGAAGTGGCATCAGTCATGTGCGTGATCTTTCCATAGAATATCATTTTAGCACCAGCATGTCTTGCGAAAAATGTACACATTCCTAACTTACTCATCGAACATTGAATTGGATGGATGTCTTCGGCTGTGTCTGAAGTATGTACATTTCATTAGTCATTGAAAATAAAGCAATTTGGTGACAAATATAAATGTGTGTTTACCATGATTATTGAACTTCTTGGAAAGTGTATGTAGACTAACTTATCCATTTTACTAGACTGAGGTTTGTCTTAACAATTTCGATTTCATTGTTTCAGGGCATATGGCTATGCGAGCACCGTGATGCTGCTACTCCACGTAAAATTGTGGTTACCCTTAATGGTATATAAGACATTGCAAAGTTTTATAACTTTTTTTTTTTTCTGGTAGTAAGTTTGGCTTAAATTGAACTATCTAATCTATGTTTCCCTGTACAACACCTATAGATAATGATTTCCTTGTCTCTCGTTTTAGTGAAATATTTTATAGGGATAATAACAAAACACCTCTTAAGATTTGATTTCGTCTTACATTTTGCTCCAATCGTTAATTGACCTGACGGAAATTGCTAATGTCGTCAAATATTTTATAATTGCATCCCTCAATTTTTCTGAATATTACAAATAACTCCAATTTTTCATCTGGCTATTTGTTATATATAGAAAAGTTCGGGGGATGTGATTGTAAAATGTAAGGCGAAAAGATTGAGCTATTTGTGAAATGCCCATGCAAACTTTGTGAATAAATTGCATTTGGTCCCAGCAAGATATGTGTACTTGGCATTGCTATCACATAATTGAAATCTTGACTCACCTCATGATTTGTGTTTCAACCTTCGTTTCATTAGAGTATTCGTTTCATTAGAGTATTGCTGGTTTCTTTATGTGAGAGAATATATATAAACACACACATCCATGTGGCTGTGTGTAAATGTGGGGTACGTTTAGAAGTTCGGGCCTACAATGGAGCCCTTTTGGTGTGTGTCCATGCCACCCAAGTGGGTGGATCCACCCTTAAATCCACACACACCCATGTGGGTGTGTGTGTGTATGTGTGTAAATCAGGGTGGGCCACTGGGTGGCATGGACAAGACCGCCCTTTTGAGCCTAAATGCACCCCAGGCCACTGGCTTTGGCCTTTGTGCTCCAAATCAATGTATATAAAAATATCTTTCTCGACTTAAAATCATTTAATCATTAAACTTTTGATAGATAACTACTTTAAATTCAAGTATATGAAAGAAAGATTAAAGCAATCAGAGAAGAAAAATATATGCTGTTAAAATGATTTATTGCTTCTATTCATATCCCTTTATAACTAATTTCATGATTTTAATTTAACGATTTGTATGTTCAATCTTGTGTTTGTAAGTTCATTAAGTAACAATGCGACTAAAATTTTACTTTGCTATTATCTCAAGGGCTACAATTAACCCTTCGAGAATCGTGCTAGTAACTTATGCCTTTTAACTTCTCGCCTTCACTTTTAATTTCACAAGTTTTTTAAATTATTTTTTAATTTGTTGGTTCATTTTTTCTAAAAAAAAATCTTTTAAAGAATAATTATGAAAATTGATGATGCGACTCGTGAGCCTCACCCCAACGAATATTTGAATTTATCCACACGCAACACCATTCCGGAACTTCTATTTCATTCTATGTTCACTTGGTGATTTAATGTTCCAATACACTAGATAAACGTCACATATACAACTATGACATCAACTTATATTTGTGGCGTCATCCATCTAATAATTAATATAGATGGAATAAAGAACATAACAGAAAATCCCATGTGCAAAAAAACATACTTTTGAGGATGAAATTTCATCTGGAATTTAGCATACATTCTGGTGTAGATTCCAAAGACATAGCATTCATTCTTAACTCAATACCAAAGCTTTTATATTATCTTTTAGCACACATAAAATTGCATACAGAGATGAAATATGGAAAGATGGGAACAATAATGCAAATAGTAAACCAAGGATGTAACCATTTCAACACAACTGATATGCGGTGTATATTTCTCATCCTTGGGTAAAATACATAAAAACCATAACGGGTCGCACAAAAATTCTAGATGATGATGATCTATACAATAATACAATCACAATGAAGAAATGATATATACTATCTTGACAAGAAAACCACACATACCATCATCCACCACAATTCAACTGCTCTCAAATCGTTCATGCATACTTACGGTTGTTTGTGAGCACCAGGTGGCGCGGTTGGCATTGGAAAGTTGTTGAGTTGAGCTCCAGGGATCTGGGGAGCCTCCACATATGGGCTCTGAAAAGTTCAGTCACAACAATGTTAGACAAAACAATGACGTGAATGAACAATTTATTCGGGGTAATGTGACTCCAAGGACTCGTTTGCAATTGTTGATTGAATTGATAAAATTATTTGGATAAGTTAGGAAACGTGTTTGGGAAGTCTGATTGCAATGTGTGATTATTTTAGTAGGATAACAATATTTTATTTGGCATTGATGATAAAGTTGGATAAATTTCTGAAATTACCAAATTACACCAAATTGAAAATAGAAATATAATACTACCCACACAAACAAGGACAAATTCATCGATGAATCGATCTATTTACATGAGGATTGGAGTTGGTAGGATTATATAATTTCACCCACATGGGCTAAACAAGTTATCAACCAAGAGGATGACAAAAAACGGGTCAGGATTAGTATCATAGGTTGTAGTGAAAAATCTCAAACAATTGATAAACCTGGACCAAACAATTTGTACTAGTCAATCAAGTTTCCCAAACGAGTCCCACGAAAATAAAATGTGTTAAATTATCCTATTAGCAAATGCCAATATTCTTTTGTTGTGCTTCCCTTTTCCCCTTTGTTTTTCTTTTCATTTATTTAATTTTTTTTTTTTTTTGGGGGGGGTGGTGGTGGTGGTGGTGTTGTCTATACCTGGGTTGCCACCGAATTGTAAGACCCTTCATTGTTTAAAGATCTTGCAGATGTGTCCGAAGGAGCAGTATTTTTACTTGGTTCACTTCCACTCAATTTGTGGCTGGGATCACTTAGTATACCTTCAGTGTCATTAACTGATTTCACGCTCTGAAGCACAAGAAAAATTGAAGTAATAACTATTCACATATTCAACAGAAACATATAACTGTAATTTATGAGGATTTAGGGCGTCCATCTTACCTGGAGAATTTTACCAAGGGTCTTCAAACCCTTTGCGCGCAAACGGAGCTCCTCTTTCTTTGCATTGCTATCTTGTAGAACCTAAGGAGAACAGAAATGGATCACAATGGATAAATTATAACGTGAAACATGTCAGCATCCAAAAAAGGAAAAAGCAGCTTGTGGACAACCATCTGACAAACACGGGAGAGTGTGTTTTCTATATCAGCCACATTGAGCTTCCAGAGAGAGTCGATCATTATTTTCTTGTGTGATTGCATGTACTCCTCAAGTTCTTGCTCTGTGTAATTTCCTTCAGCACTGAGCTGTCTTTTCATGTCTTCTTGGAGCTGAATCAAAGCAATTGCACCTAAGCCAAAAACAGATGTAATATTATCCAACAAATATAATAGGTTTCCCCTCTGAAATAACTGAAAAATATCAATTGTTCCATTCCCTCTTTAGCAAACTTCCCGGTTTTGGACAGAGATTCTTTAGTTGAAAGAGTAACTAAGGGTTAATGAATTGAGATCTACATTGAGCAAGTATAAGGTTGCCTTTGGACTGAAAGATTTGGATTTGAGGAAAGGATATGGGAGATGGATTTCAAATGTCTCCATATAAGATGGATTTAAAATCCACCACAATGAACTAAAAATAGCTTAAAATAGGAAATTAAGGATTTGAAATCCATTGTAGAATGAACTCATCCAAACAAATTCATGGATTTGAAATCCTTAACTTCAAATCCATCAATCCAAATGAAGCCTAAATGAAATTGATTAACCGTGGAATTTTGTTTAATTAAGGTTATATTTGAGAAACTCTAATTCGGAAGAATTTTGAATATAAACTTTAGCAGCTATTTTGTTTTTATGTGAAATGCTTGTATACATGGCTTAATTTCTACCTTCAACAAAAAACGAAAAAAAATCAGATTTTGAAAATGGCGATAGATGCTGATTGAGGAATTGTAAAAATGAAACGTAAATGAAAAGTGCAGATAGGAAAAGCTAATGCCTAGGATGATGAGCTACATTATGCCCTTTTTGGCGTGAAATGGTGAAAGATAATAAGAATAGAGAGGCGAGCCACGACTATAATCATGAAGAAAGCAAAACCTTATCCCATCCTTATCTAGGGTTAGCTACATTGATCTTCCTCTTCTTCCAGACAGAAAGTCAGAGACAAGGATCCTTGTACTAAGCTGTGAAAGGTCATTATCACCAGTCTCAATGTAAACCTCTTTTTCTCGGTTTATCATCGACACTAGTTACATTAATTATCCTAAATGCTGCAAAGTTGCCTTATATCCTATGTCCAGATCATACTCAGTGCTCCCACAGCTTATATTGGGATGAATTTATATCTTGACCTAAGAAGAATGGCCTAAATTTGCTTTTGCTTTTATTATTTTTGGAAGGATTGAAGAACAGGAAACAATATTTTGTTTCAACTGTTGGACAAAGTTAGAGGATGTGTACCTATTTTTTGGAAGGATTGAAGAACAGAAAACAATATTTTGATTTATCTATTCTCCCTCAAATTTAAAATCAATGGTGATATCCCCTCTCCCCCACCCTCCCAAGCTGAATTTAGGCAGTCTCAGGTGAGATGGCGACTCAACCAGATTTTCACCTACAACCAACATCAACAGCCATGCAACCAAATCGCTGCAAGTTTCGCACCCTTCACCTACCCAAATCCAATAATTTTGAAAATCAGCAGACTGACTCCCTAACCATCATCAAGTCCAAGCAGCAGCATCATGGAAGTTTGAATAGGCCATTACAGAAAAGATTCACCTGCTGTCTACAAAGTTAGCATAGTTGTAAGATTAGTGAAGGAACTGGTAGCTGAGTATTTGAAGAAGAAAATGAGAGTCAATAACACAGGTCGTATATTACCTATAAAGACAAAAAAAAAAAAAAAAAAAATCAACTAATAACCTATAAGCACCGTCTTGTAACCTATTTGCACCATCGTACTTAGCTATATGACAAGAGGTAAAGATCACTCATGATAAATACTGTTGAAGGCGGCCTATATACGTAAACCCACTCCCCACCACAAAACCAGAAAGAACTAATATAAATGGATTTAGATCAACAGAAATGGGTGCAGTTTTCTTGGCCTATTAAACCTACCAAAATAGAGGGTTTAACTAGGTGGAACTAATCAATTAATTCCACCAATTTTGATTGCCAAAGTGATAATAATAACTAGGGATAATTACAAAAACACCCCTGAGGTTTGGGCTAATTACAAAAAACCCCAGAGATTTTTCAAAATTACAAAGTGATCAAGTCACTACAAATCGAGTTGCCTAACCCCTCGTCTCTCACAGGCAATGCCCCTTCACAATACAGCCAAATTATGAGTCCCATAAACTTCCAACACTTGTGCTTCAGCCACCACCCACTCACAGATTCAATGTTGACATCAATGAAGTGGTTTTAAGAAACCAAAGCACTAAAGAGGGTCAATGGTGAGGATACATAAGTGGGTGTGCTGCATGATGCTCCTTTCAATTAAAGGATTGTACAGTACATAAAACAGGAATTGGAAAACTTATAGAGAAGTAAAGTGGAATAAGGAGGGCAGATGAAACATCACTTTTCTTATCTCTCCAAAGCTGAAAAATAAAAACTCAGAATCTTCGTAGCATTCTAAGGATCTCTCCTAGAAGAAGTTAATGGAGTCTCACAACTACAATTGCAGAATAACTGGTTTTAAGAAACCAGAGCACTAAAGAGAGGGTCAGTGGTGAGGGTACATAAGTGGGGTGCTGCATGATACTCCTTTCAATTAAAGGTTTGTACAGTATATAATACAGGATTTGGAAAACTTTATAAAGAAGCAAAGAGGAATAAGGAGAGCGGATGAAGACACCACTTTTCTTATCACTCCAAAGCTGAAAAAAAAAAAGAAAAAAAAAACTCAAGAATCTTCTTAGCTTTCTAAGGATCTCTCCTAAAAGAAGTTGATGGAATCTCAGAAGTCAGAACTACAATTGCAGAATATCAAGGAATAATTTGAATAACCTAATAATTTTTCATTTGTGATATTTTCTTCATGCAACTTGTATTTCCTCTGTTATCATAACCTAATAATTTTTCATTTGTGATATTTTATTCCTCAAAGCCTTTGTTTTACTCCATGAGCGAGTCGTGTGTAAACTAAAAGAGACAAAAGGTAAAGGTGGTTGATGTTACTTCACTGCATCCTCAAGTTCTTATACTATACCTTCAGTCTTCTTTTATTGGTTGAATCGATAAATTATAAAATGAGCTTGCAATCCTGAAAAAATTATGTCTAAACTCTGACTGCTAAGATGTAAACTATCGAAGTCTGAAATTGATCTGAATACAATAAGATAAGAAAACAAAGCAAGTCTATAATAAGGGCGATGTAAGACCAAGCAAAAGCAACTTGTGGTAGAAACTAGCAAAATTAAAATAACCTGTTGCAGCAGTTACTTGGGACTTGATAAAGTGTCCTTTATTTCTGAACCACTCAGCAACGAATGGCACGCCCAAGTACATCACCTTCTTCCCAAGCTCTTTTGCTGCCTGCCTTGCATATATATAGCCAATGGTACTCAGCATATCCACACCATAAGCTGTAATAGAAAATTAAGCCATTAAGAAAGAGCATTTCTACAAATGCGGCGAGAAAATGATAGAAGATGAGTATTATCAGGAAAAACAAACGTGATAAGTGTCAGAAAACAAAGGAAGGATAGCCCGTGATCCTCCTTTCCAAGTGAAAAGTCAATCGATTTGCATCAAACTTATGCCACCAATTTGTCTACCCTGAATGGAATACTTTTAATACTGAGAATTTAAAGGTGGAAATGCTTTTTATCCTTGCAAGTTGCAACCATCAAATTATATGGAATATGTGTCCAACAAAGAAACAATCCTTAATATGACAAAGAATGTTGCATCAATTTATATGAGAAACTGCATAGATGGAACTGTCTGGACATTCACATAAAGCAGTATGTATGTGTGTTTTATATGAAAGCTGAATTTAATCCTTTGTTTATTTGTGTTTCTTGAGAACTATTTGTATTTTTAATTTTGGTGGGTGGGAGTGGATGTGGGGTGGGGTGGGGGGATTCCCCTGCATTATATTTGACAAAAACAGGACAAAAATGAAAGTTTCACAGTGAATAGAAGCTATCAAGCGCAAAAACAAATTGCAAAAACTATCGGAAAATGGTTCTGTATAATCCCTGAATTGATAGTCTTAACAGGGTCTGAAAGATAAAAGCTATAAGATGAGAATTAACTAGAGAAGATGTAGTGAGATGGAACTGATGGCATGCACTACTCATAGTATCAACTTTCTATATACAAATCTGATTAGATATTTATATTCTTCAGCTGGTGCAAGAGCACTCAATCGGCGAGATAATACGCACACTTTGAAGGTAGCTGCTTGTAGGCAAACCTCCTGGCCGTCTTCAAAATGCCAGTTGTGAAATGTTGTGCATTGAGACTCAATATCTCATGCTAAACAGTGTGGGAGTTTGAATCCTTTTAAGTAAAATATTGAGAAGGGGAATCTTCCTCTTGCAATATGAATCCAATTCTTATAAATGTCTTTGTCATTTGACCAAATAGCATTCCATTTAGATAGGATTATACCTAACAAGTACTTCCTTGAACTTAATTTGACACTCTTTCCAATGATACATAAATACCTAGAATATAGCACGTCGTTTAGGTGGTTTGGTACCATGGGGAGGAAAAGGACAAAGACTTGAATAAAGATCAAGAAACTGAAGGCCACTATATTGAACAACTTACGAGACAGGCCAATTTTTTGTAATATATGTATGTACCTATGCTGGTTAACACTTCAACGAATGAAATTTAAGAAATCAATAATTTCTGCAGATAAAGATTTTCTTATCGAATGGTAAAACTTGCCTTACAAGTTTGTGTCAACCAATCCAAACTAACTAGATCTATTCTAAATTGCAGATTTAGATCACCCAAGGTTGGGTCCTTTACCTGTGGACATGCCCTTGGCCTCAGAGGGTATTCACGTTTGACATATGCCTATCATTCATCGATAAAAATGGTTTTTTTTTTAAATGCTGAATCTCAAACATATTAACTATGGTTAATTAGACAATAAAAAAAGGTTTAAGGTAATCTTTTCAAAAACGTATTATTCCATATACAAGGCAATAGACTGTCTTCTTCTTCTTTTTCATTTTTATTTATTTATTTTTTTGGTAAAACTGCCCCTCTGGGAGCCCAGGTAGTAACATCTTTGCCCCCAAGTAGAGAGTCTGAACAACAAAGCTACAAGATAAGAAGAAATAAAGAAAACCGCACTGAGACGGATATCTTACCAGCGTTGGAGAGCCTTGCCACTTCAGCCTCAGCATGATGAATGAAGTCTTCTTTATTTCCTTGGACATACAGGTTGAGTCTATCTCTAAGTATACCAGCAAGCTTCTCTTCCCTTTCCCTTTGGACAGTCTAAAGTTACAAGGAAAAGAGAATCCTTACCAAAAAGGAGAGGTATACCAAATAAAAACTCCATAAACAGTAAAGGTATTAATAAAAACTGCCTCCATCTTTTTGAATGATCACTCAGGACAGTTTATTTCTCTGTCACACGTCACCCCGTCGTTCAATTTGAACAATTTTCATCTGAATGAAGTCTTTCTGGTATTGGTGATAAGTATGAAAATTTGGATCCCCTGTTATGTGTTTTTTCGCCTGTAACAGTTCTTCACTTTATAGTCATATCTACAATACAATACCTGGGAAGCAGTCAGATCAAAGACTTTCCTATATTAACTCTATTTCCTAAGGAAATATAAAAAGACCTCCTTTTGATATGAAGATTGTCAGAAATCAATATCTTGTAACAGTTCTTAATTTTTCTTCTCCTTCTACTTTCAGTTGGACAAACATATGACAGCATCTATCAGTGAATCTTCACGTGCTGTCATAGCAAAACTCTGACAGAAAATCCGCAAACAATAAATCCCGATATATTAGTAAGGCCTTCCCGTTATGTCAATCGTCCCTATGTTATTCATCTCCCAATAATTCATTTAAGTAATGGTTTCCAGGCAATGTTACAAGCAGTGTCGCTATTTCATTCGTAATAAATTCCAATGCAAAGTCAGCCTTCCTTCACGATAAGGGTTTTACAGGGTTATGTAGCTTATAAAAATGGATTAAATTAGATGATCTTGATCATTATTATACATGAGGATTGGCGCATAGTTTAGAAAGTTTTTCAGGTTGTATAGAATGAAGATAACTGCTTCTGATATAGAAAAGAGCAAACAATTTTTGAAGCACCAGTATTGGTAAAATTAGAACAAGGTAAGAGACAAAGCAAGCTATGTTGCTCCTAGTGTTGCCTTGCCCATCCCTTCGCATTTTAGAGCACTGGTTACTCCACACTTTTATTACTTACAAATGAACTCATTTTCATGGGTTTGATGAAAGAAAAAAAATTGGATCGAATGAAGACGACAGAGATTTCAATCTCTAAATATGAATACGGCCCTCAGACAACCTATAGACATGCTGCACGTATGCCACACAGGTTAATTAAAATGATTCAAAGATTAATGAAATTATTGACTATTCATAATGAAACAACCTTTGAAGGATAAATTAAAATGTTGATCTTTGCAATGATAGGCAGGAGAGAAGTGTTAAATTACTACTCATGCTAATAATCAGTCAACATAATACTTGGTTTATTTGTGCCACAGCTAACAAAAATCCAAACTAGGCTAAGTACATAAAATACCAAAGGTGGAGAATTTGAACAGTTATGCCCAGTCCTCATAGCTTGGAGCCTTTTACAGACACAGAAACTCTAACCATCTCTACAGCACAAAGAACTAAGGAAGCTGAACAAAAGCATGGAGATGAGAAGAGAAATGATAAAATAACAACATTGTTCTGCTTCCTGACTTCTCTACCTAATTAAAAGGATAATTAGAGAGACTGAAGCAGTAATAACAATCAGGTCACACCCACAAGTTCTAGCAAACCAAAGTCAACCTGTAAAACCATTTTGGTGAAGTTCCTATGTCGCATAATACATGTAAGCTCTCAGTCGTTACTACCGTAGTCCATATCCAGAAATCACCTCTAATAAGAGCTAACGAAATATTTACACAATTGCATCCACATATCTGATGTCTCAGCAAAAAGGAACAATAAGTTTAGATAGAATGTAAAACAAAAGTCACTAAAATCTATATATCACATTCAATTCTTTACCAGGCACCACTTGAAAACAGAAATCAAACAGTATAGACATTGGACATTGTAATACCACCTTCCATAATCCTTCACCGTAGACTTTGTACTTTTATTAACCATGACGAATGAACTAAAATGACAAACAAGTGAAAGGTAGTTTAAATACAATAAACTTGAAATATTAGAATTTTTACCCGCATTTTTTCCTGCAACTTTTTAGCATCGAACTCTTCTTCTGTGGAAATATCCAAGGAAGCCATTGATGCCATGGCAAGCTGGCCAATGTATTCCTCAAAAAGCTCACTTCCAAATAGCATGGCAAAGATTGCTGCAGGATCAATAATTGATTCTCTGAAAGGAATTAATGATAACAGCAAAAATCATTCTCAGTAATGGGTGTTAACTTCAAATCATTACAACAAAATATGACGATTATGCAAAAGCTAAATATCTCATAGATTTCAAAATAACTGACGCTGAAATTCCTGATTTCCCGTAAGCATCATAAGCTTGTCTTTGTGTTGGATCACTCAGCACTTGATAAGCCTCACCCAAAATCTGATTGAAAACTCAGAAACCAAAGAGCAACTCTCAGTATACATCAAATATGAATATATTTTTAAAAAAAAATACAGTACTCTTATCTCCAGTGAACTAGCACATTACTCATCTTGCTCAATTCATTGTCTTATTAGGGAATTTAAAGCTTAAGTAAGAACTTTTAAATTGGACCATGAGAAGCTTTTAACAATTTACACAGAAGGTACTGCTAAAATTTATATCTAATATAGTAAAAATTACATGTAAGCTGTGCTAGCTCAATGTTACTACATCCACATCGTTACTTCTCTTAACTGAAGTTAATCTTACAAATCTCTTTCTCGAAAGGAAATTAAGTCTGTTTCCAAAAGGTTATAATCTAAATTATTTGAAAAAAATGAAGCTCTTTCTCCAAGGGCTGCGTTGTTAGATAAATAATCTCTCCTTACAAATTTGCAATCAACAGTTTGCTTGTCATAATCTATGTTCTTTACCAAATGCCACAAAGTATTACTGAACTATAACTGTAGAAGTGTGTGTTATTTACAAACTGAAAAAGACATTTTTCCTTTTCATTGATGTTAATGAAAAAACATAATAAGTCTTTAGAAAATATATATATGTTTAACATAAAATCATAATTTTATACACAATGTTTCAATGTGATTTTCTGGCCAATTACAAGATACATTGGGTAACGATTTACAAGTAATGATTAGTCAAGTGTGAGATTTGAATGGAATATCTTTAAGATGTCATATTATAAATGTAACAAGATAAGAGGCAATGTCACATGTTTGTTTTCTTCAAAAATTACATTAGCATAAGTTTCTTTTTTCCCTCGAGCCCAAATTTTCCCTTATTATTCCTAGCAAGGTCAGGTCCGACTTCCTCAATAAATTAAGGGCACAAGTAATATGTGTGTTTCAATTTTCCCTTACGAGTTTAACATAACACCGAAGAGACATGCTTAAAACTGTGAAATTTAGTGAGCTCACCTGAAAATTTTGTGCTGCCAAAGGATCGTTTGGGTTTTTGTCTGGATGAACTTGTCTAGCCTACAACATTCCAACTCAAACCCAGTTAAAAAGGAAAAAAATTCCCATAATCAATTTTAATTAGATTTAGGAACAAAATTAAGTTTTTCCAAATTTGGGTTTTCAAAAATTGGACTTCCAAAACATAGTAAGAAAGAAAATTTTATTGACAGTTAGAGACAGAAGCATTCAACACTATCGAATCAATCAGAAGAAAGTAGTACAGAATACAGAAATTCACCCAACCTGGCAAGTCTATAGATTCTTTTGGCCAGAGCATATTTTCTTTGATTCAAGGTTAGAGCATTTAACAAAATGTACCTGAGTTGAAGTGCTATTTACGATTTTTCCAAAGCACAAAGCCTCTTTCGGAACCAAAACACATTAGCAACAGCCAATAGCCAGATTATGGTTAGGATTCTAGTTTGAAGCGAATCTTAAGAGCTAAAATCTAATTAACATCATCAGTAATTCCATAATATTCAGCAAGGGTTTTCTTCCTCGGCATACTTTCTAGCTCTCAAAAACCCTCCTTTCTCATGCTTTTCAAACTCTAGAGCATCATAAGTTCCACAAAGACTTAACTTAATTTTAGTGGCCTCTTTCCACATGTGGATCCACCAAAGTAAACATCTTTTTGTAAAATTTCAAACAGAAATGGAGCAACAAACAGGGACTTGGCTGAATTTGTAAATAATCAATGAATCGGCTCTCCACAACATTTGCAAATCTTCCACTTCATCTTCTCCAAAAAGACCCTCAATAGCAGGAAACAAAGAGAAAGGGGGAAAAGAACTTCCACCCTTGCAGCCTCAAGCTGCATTAAGTTCCAATGACTTGGCTTGATTAGAAAAAAAAAAAAGCATTGGAATTTGGTTCTCGACACCAATTGCAAATATTCCAACTCTTCTCTGAAAATATATATTTGAGGCTTCTATCACCCTCAAGAGCAGGAAAAAATGACAAAAGGGGAAAGAGAACTTCCACCCTTGCAGCCTAAAGGTGCATTAAATTCCAAAAGATACAGCGAGTTGGCTAATGTTTAATACCTTTTAGGAGTCTTTTTCTATTTACTTAAAAGTTTTTGCTAGTAAGGTAAAATTTATAGGTTTTATTTGTGGTGAAAGTTGAGATATCACATTCTACCAAAGAGATAACTGGATTTATTGGAATGGAGATGAAACGAATATAATTTAGGAGCATCCCAGCCGTCATTGCAGGTTTTGGAGCAGTATATTTCAGAGGGTAGTCCTTGATGTTGATAATTAATGCTTTACGAGATTTATAATCATGAATGAAAAGCTCTTTGAAAGGAAAAAAAAAAAAACATGATTGAAAAGGAATCCAATATTTACTACTTTCGAATGTATGCATTTGTCCCAGTAATGCCGACTTGCACAATAAGATGACAGTGTATTAGCTCATGTCTGTGAAATAGCTCTATGGTGCAACCATGCAAAAGTGTCTATTATCCAACGGACTTCTCAAATTGCAATTCCAAATTCAGAAAAGAAATTGCCCTTCACAACCATTCCAAAACTTAAGAAAAGTTAGAAAAAACATCAGGATCAATGTCATTCATCCAATCGTGCTCATGATACCCGTTTTCTTCCCACCAGAAGCATCAAATTCCTAGTAAGCCGATCTCCAAGCAGAAGCTTGATAATGGAGTTCATCCAACAATCAACAATTAGAAATAACATGCACATTTGACCATTCAAATGCCTGATTAATTAAAAAATTAAAAAGCGAAGAAAAAAATAAAACATGACAAAAAGTTTCTGCCCAACAGGTAAAATCAGAGCATCATGATGACTGTTTCAAATTGAAGTTCCCTAACCCCAAAATGCGTCCAAACAACGGCGCAGCTTTTTTTAAAAAAAAAATCGTACCTTAACATAATATGCCTTTTTAATCTCGGCCTCGGTAGCGGTAGGGCTCACACCCAGCACATCGTAGTATTCGGTCTCCTTCACCATCGTTGCTAACCCTAGCTGTTCCGATTGATGATTACGAGACACTCCGATGAGATTTACTGTAACAAGATTAGTACGATCAATTTTTACCTTAACATAAAAATTAAAATCAAAATCAAATAAGAAAATGAAACAAGCCTAGGACGCCGAAATGGCCACAAATCTGAAACAAGAACGGAGAAGAGAAGATTTACAGATGATAATGAAGTGCTCACCTTTTAGATTGGAATGGCGTTAGAGCTAGAGCTCTTCAGTTCCTGCCTCCACCTCAATGGCGTTGACTATTAGAGCCTGTTTGGCTTTTTGGGTGAGCTTATAACTTATAATCCAGTCCGTCACAATTATATAGTTCAGTATTCCTTTTTGCGATGTCCCGAATATATAGTTCATTTTCCCAATTTAATAGTATTTTTTCCATTCTTTTACTATTATAATTCTATTTAATATGTATTTTATAATTTATACTACTCATTAAATGAGGGCAAATCAAGTAATTTTTTTACACATTTGTAATTTTCAAAACTTTTTCTTAATCTGTGTGAAAAGTCCAATTGGACTATATGATTGGGACAGAGGGAGTACTAACTTATAAACTTTTCAAAATATTTTATGAGATGCTCTAATGTATTGAACAGGTCTCTTGTAAAACGGTCGTACGGTGCGATGAATTGTACTTTCAGTGTAAAAAGTGGTACTTCTATAGTAGAAAATGATATTTTTTAGTGTAAAAAGTAATATTTTGCCTGAATATACTTAAAATTAGTGTATTCGACAAGGTATTACTTTTTACACTAAAAGTAGATGTGTCAAATGGTTCGGGCCGTGCTGACCCGGTGCCGGCTCGCTGGGCCAAAGTAACAAAAATCGGGTCGGGATCGGGACAACGAGAAACTGGGTCGCTATTCTTGTAGTCCGGCCAGGCCCAACCCAAGAAAATACAAAGAAAAAGTTGGGCCGGTCGGGGCAGATTTTGGGGCCTAATGGGCTGGGCCAAAGAAATCCGGCTTATTTCGGGCGTAAGAAAACGTAGCCCAGTCCAACCCTATTACTGGGCAAAAATTGCCAACTCTAAAGTCTGAAAGTATCACTTTTTATACTAAAAGTATTATCCGTTGCACCATGCAACCGGCTTATACAAATTTGTGCCAAAAATATTTGGTAAAAATTTTCTGAAAAATCTTATAAGTTAACATAAGATGTTAGGCTATGCCAGGCTATGTCTAGAAATTTATTGTGTGAAATAATGGATTGAGATATTTTTTTGTAATATTTTATTGAGGAATGATTTTTTTTAGATGATTCAGTACTTGAATGTTTGGTTTTATTTTGTGTAAGTACTAAAATTGCTAGAACTGAAAATAATTTGATGTCAAACAACAGAAGAAATAAATCTAAAACTGTAAAAGTTAGATGTCGATTCAATATTTTTTTTATTTTAAAAAACTTTAACACTTTTTTTTTATTTTTTTATATTACTTATAAATTTTTACCTTTTTATGAACAATATTATTACTTAAAAACATCAATTAAGAGAAGTATAAGCAAAAAAATATCAGTCCACAAATGATTCACAGAATCACACTTTCATGAAACACACCATGTGCCTCCATTCCCCACATATTCCCCATCTACTTCTAGAATATATTTTTTCAAAACACATATGATAAAACCAAACATATACATATAAATTTTTGGTTAGTGTGTGATACCAAATTTTCATAATATTTTGTGTGATTATTATATCTAAGGTAATGGTGTGAGACTTTCTATTTGTCATTTCTATTTCACTATTGACACGCATAAATACATTCAAAAAATAATCCAAAAAATAAAAAATAAACCCTAAAAAAACTAAAAATCTGTTATTTCAAATCATGGTAAAATTAAATCCAACAAAGTGAAATAAAAAATTTGGTCCCAATTTGCCATAAAAGTTGGACTTGGGACCGATCTGCCTCGCCCCACCCCTACCTCGAGCCCAAAATCCGGCGAGCCAAAAGCTTGAACAACGAATATTGATTCTTATTTTATGTGTATTTATCTACAATATTGGAATAACCGTAAACGATGACGTGATATGATCCATATAGCCGACCTCACATAGTAGGATAAGGCTTAATTTGTTATTGTTGTATCTACAGACTACAATATTGGGAAAATACGCCAACACATTAAAGGAAAAATGCAAATGGCCTTGTAACTTTAGGGTATGTTTGTTTAGTGATTGTGAGTGATTGGAGGGAGTTTCTGGGAAGTGATTGGGGAAAGGCGGTTTGATGTGATGTATTGGAAAATGTGTGTATTAGTAGAGAAATGCACCGGGAAGCGTAATGTATGTTTGGTTGGTGATTGGGAGAAGTGGGTGATTGGGGGATGTAAAACAAACATAACCTTAGTAATTAAGCAATTTTAGTCATGTCTGTTTTTCATTTTGCCAATTTTGTCATGTATCTTAAAATTTGGAGCGGTTTTGGTCTGGTCCTCTCCGGAATTCAATAATTCGGCGACCAGCTTGCATGTGAAGGGCACATGACCCGTACTATTGTCTAGTATGATACTACTAGCTTTGATTGAGATTGATATATATCTAATTAGAGCTATTTTTTTCTTTCTTCAATAATGATTAACCTATTATGTATAATGAGTAACAACCCCAAACCGTGTTGGACTGATCTGTAATCACAACACTGTAGAAATGCATACGAAAACATGAATAGATATATTTAATCCTTCATTGTGAATGGTAATATGTAAAACCTAGTCAAATTTTCTTATTTAATAATGACAATGACGGAGTACAACAGTGTTTGCAAAATCTTCGGCTTTCATAAGAAGTGATTTATTATAAAATAAGTAAAAATAATTGAGAATTAAAAATTGGTAATATTTACAAATAAAATCAAAAGTTAAAATATTTAGAAAAAAAAGGTATAAAGTGCTTATTTCTTATCAAAGTCAAACCAAAAAAAAATCTAAAGGAGTGATTGTTTGTGAGAATTGTTATAATCCTTTCATTTTTGGGATATATTTTTTTATTGGAAGTGCGATTGACTATGAAAATATTCAAAAAAAAATTACAATTTACTCATTCCCATTTTTCCAATCATTAATCACATCTATTTATAATTTTAATTGAAAAAACATCACATTTATTATCATCATTACACAATTATATCACAAATATACTATCCACTCTCTCTTATTTTTCAAATCACCAATCGCATCTTATCACTATTACACTAAAAACAACTATCATCATCACATTTTTATCTTTATATCCAATCACACTTTCAAATATTATTTTCATTTTTCAAAATATTTTTTTTCACGATATTCTCTCCAAAAGTAGAAATAAATGGTCAAGCAATCACTCTCTAAGCATCAATCTCCCAACTTCTGAGAGTCCGATTAAATAAAGCATAATCAGGAACATAAGTTAAAATTTGCAAACACTAAAAAGTGACCCTTTTCAGCCAAAAATAGAGAATCACTTTTTCTAGTGATTGCAATACTCCCAGTTTCAGCTTCACCAAAAAAAAAAAAGAAAAAAGGAACAAACCAACCCAAAAGTATTGGATTCAACTGACAAAATTATAAATAGTTGAAAATACTTGTGTCTCAATTTCACAATTTCTGAATACTCAAACAAATTCTCTCTGCCCCATTGTTCTCATTCAGTCCCCCTAAACTCTTAAATACCTGAATGACTCATGGGTCTAACAAATGGATGATGTCTTAGCAGAAAATAAATTAAATGAAATAAACACTGTAGACTACACAAACTACGTACGCCGGCCGGAGTCGAAATCAACAACGGCTACAGCTTCGACTCACCGAGCTCGGCATCCTTGAGAGGAGTCGTTTCGATTCCCTCCTTCAGCAACCTGAATTCCTCTTCTGTCAGGCTGCTCTTTGCATGGGGTGCTAACTTGCTATTAGCATGCTTTTCGACTTCCACAGCCCAACTGTAAATCACCATGCCGACAACTGCAACAACCATGCCCATGATGTTCTTGAACGTCAGCGCGGAATCAAATAATAGCCATCCCAACGTAAGGACACATACGGTTTTCATGTGACCTAAAACTTGGAAGGAAACGGCTGAAAAACGTCCGATGCAAAGGTACTGGCTTACGTTGCAGAATACGGCTAGAGAGCAGGATAGGATTATAAATAACTGCAGATATTGCCATCTCATGTTAGATATGTAGGAAAAAGGGGGATAATTAAAAAAATACCCCTGAGGTTCGGGCTAATCACAAAACATTTCACAGGTTTTTGAAAATTACAAAAAAAAAAAAGCGAGGTTTGATTATGTCTTACATTTTCCTACTTCATAAGCAAAAAATATTTCAAAAACCACCCTCATATTTATAGAAATATTACAGTCGCCCCCCTTACATAATCAAACCTGGGATTTTTTATTTTGTAATTTTGAAACATCTCTGGATTTTTTTGTAAGTAGCCCAATGTTTTTTTGTAATTATTCCTTAAAAAATATTTCAACAAGGTAATGACTACTACGATGTATAATAAAAGGAAGCCTTACTATTACTCCAGAACCGAAATTGTAGTCGAAGATTAATTTTCCGGAAAGATAATAGTCGATTATCGGACCCAGCACGAGGAGAGAGCACGCTTGAATGGGAGCTGTTTTACTTAATAATTCGAATGATCCAATGGAGTACTTCTTCTGCAAGGAGCCTATTGACTGCACTCAGAGAAAGATCATTTAATCATTATCCACCAGCATAAATGTAAGAGAGAAATTTTTTTGATATCTTAAGTGTTCATACATCAAGAATGTGGTTTTGGGGTCGGCCAATTGGTAGGTGGGGGACCGAGAGCCTATTATTTGAATAATGATACCGTTATTTTAAAACCTATTTTGCCTTAGCAAAACAACTAAGTATAGTATCATGATTAGGAAGTACTCGGGAAGGCACTACTGAGGTGATACCTATGCTGAATATAGCCAAGATAAAGACTAGGGATAGCTGAAGCACAAAAGTTAGAACATGAAGCAAAAGTAAAATAAAATATATATATTTTCCAATTCGCAGGCCTCATACCAACTGAGGCTGGTCTGATATGCTGAGTCCTGCATTTGCATTTAAAAGAATTTAATGTGCACATGTAACAAAAAGAAATGCATTACAAGAACCAACTATAGCAACGTATACAACATATACCACTTCTCAGTCTTTTCTTTATAACGTACTCTTGAAAATCCACTTTGACGTCATTTTTGACAGAGCTATCACATAGAAAAGTAAATATAGAATGTATATCCAGTGCATAATCATAGGCCAACAAAGACAAACCAAAACTCGGTACATTGTTCTGTGCATGGATATAAAGGGAACAATAACAATGGACCCAAAAGATAAAATTTAGCTTCCTACTAAACCTTAATGCATAACAAGACAACAAATCTACAGAAAGTCCTATATTGCTCCCCCACTGTCCAGAAATTACTAGATCATTTTATTGCAGAAGACACATGTTCTACTCATTCAGTAAATCATAAAGAACATATGTGCAACTAAATCCCAATATTAACAGTCATTCAAGAATGTTTAGGAACCACATCAGAGTCCGAACACATCATATTCATGGGTTACACAAAAGTTTTTGATAAAACCCACAGCTTTGCATTCTATTGTTATCTTAAAAAGTAAACCATCTACAGTAAGAAAGAGACAGTGTACTCACAATTTGCTGTAACGATGTTGCAAAAACTGCAACACAAGCACAGAGAAATCCTTTGGCATTCACTTTCACATCAGTCACAGTGCAAACGCCGACACCTATAACCACAACCACAACAGATGTTTTAACTTCATTTGTGTACTTCTTACTGTGAAGGATCCATTCCATTACACAGACCACTGGGATCATGCTCAACTTTGAGATCTACACCAAAATAAAACCAACCATCAGTTGAACCCAAATAGATGTAATGAAAAAGACAACAACCAAGCTGATACAAAAGGAAATTTATAGACGAATTGATTAGTATAAACTTAAAAATAAAATTGTAATTTGCTAATTTTCCAATCTATTTTTTTGAGCTTCACATACGTCTAAATTATCCACAACGCAATCCTTTACAACAATGGAAAACATATATTAATGATCTAACGTAAACCTAACTCATGTAAAACATCTCGAGCAAATTGGTGATTGAGTGGGTCTAAGGTTTTCTCTTTTAAGCAAAAAACACCCTATATTTAGAAGGGTTACACATTGATTTCTTCTAAATATACTCAGCCTCCAGTATGGTGTTTTCAGAGGCCGATATTCAGCTTCTGTCTATAGCTCAGAACAGCAAAAATAGAAGCTGAAAATCAGCTACGTGTAAACAGAAGCTGATTTGCACATTCTGTTCTTCAAATTCAGAACAGATGCTGGTTATCAGCTTCTGTCCTAAACTTCTAATATCTTTTATTCGAAATTTTTTAATTTGTTCTCTTTTCTTTTCTGCTGAATTTTTTCTTTAATTGCATTTTACAGATGTCAGGCCTACGAGATGCTTCCAATGGAAATTTAAGGGGATATCAACCAAGAGAAGAGGTTAGTAATGTTGATTGTGAAAGGGAGATCTTTATTATGGCCTATGGAAGGATTTTGATATTTACTGTGATAAGGAGGGGAATGATGCACCTAAATAATAAAAAATCATAAATCAGACTACTATAATTAATTATTTTCATTAACTTCATGTTAATATTGGGATAAATCAATTGTATTAGCAATATTTCAATAATAATGGTGTTTTTAATATGATTAGTTACCAAGTAATATATAATGTGTGAGAAATTTAATGTGCTAATAACTATCAACATATTACTCAATACCAATAGTTAATTAGTAATAAGTATGCTAATAGCCTAATACAGTTGTGTTATAGACAAAACACATTCAATAGTAATAATATAATTAAAATTAAGCAATCACTTTAAACATACCAAACAAAGGAATTTTGGATGACATTCCTAGCATGTCTGGGGGACCTCAGAGTCATCAAATTTACACTCATCATGCTTCCAAGATGATGATTTAGTTTTCAGTCAACTAAAGCTCTTAATCAAGAATTAATAAGGACAAAAAAAAACTGAGGCAGGGGTGTTAAATGTGTATATGCTCTATTCAATATACATGGTAATCAATTTGAATGCTCATTTCAGTTTTTTTTTTATTATAGAAATGTGGTCAAGTAACACAGTAAAATATCATTTTAAAAGCCACCATGTATTTATAAACATATATGTAGAGTATTGTTGAATCATACTTGGTAAAATCCAACTGAGTTTAGCATGAGGCTGAAATTCATCCCTGTAATAGACATATTTGCTACAATTGAGAACCAGAGAAGTTCCCAAAAAGGCACGTGCTTGGATGCGGAATAGCCCGTAGCATTTGATATCATGCCAACAAGTGCAGTAACAGCAAAATGGAAACCAGTCAATGTTGTCGCTGCAGAGAGCAAAAAATGAAATAAATATGAAGGTTGTAATACAATTGTCATAGAGCCGGATGAAATAACAATCTAGACGAAATATATTGAGAAACTAACATTTAAGAAGAAATTCAATGCGAATACTACACAACTCAGACATTGAAAGAATATATTCTGACGCTAAAGGACATTCTTAATTGGAAGTGGACATTCTTAAACCCCCATAACAAGCAATAAGCTTTTGTAAATCGTATAGGCATAAATCAATTTCAAAGAAATGTGTCTTATTCCTTCAAGTCCATAGAGCAGCATCAGTACTGATCACATAACCCAAATGGAAAACTGAGGCCTGATTCAATGACAAAGTTACTGCAAAATAAGTACCGCTAAGATATCGTGGTCTAAGTTGCACAAAGTACACATGGACCCAATGCTCAATCACTGAGCTTCAGGAAAAGAAGTTCTCCAGAATATAAGCTAAAAATACATGTTGATATCCATCCAAAATAGCAAACTAACCACTAATCTAGTCTCAAAAGTAGCATACATGAAACGAGTTTAACTTCCAAACACAAACATCATCATGCAACTGAAGTCCCAAAGTAGTTATCAGAGAGAAATCAAAAAACACAGAAACAAGGACGATAAAAAAAAATAAAAAACAAAAAAATGAAAGCGAAGTGTTGAGATCTAAGAAAACGACGCACGGACCAACAAAAAACACACATAAATACGAAGATATTCGAGTAATCGAGAGAGCACTCACCGAAGGTGAAAGCATATCCATTGGAGGACATAAGTTGCTTATTCGCCATGATGATCCCGACAGAACTGATCACATTCATGGCCCACGCGCCCACATCGGACACTGCTGAAGACGGCGATTTCTTCTCCCCCTCCATTTCTGATATATCTCAAACTACCTCAAACTATCCGCTACTTCCACTATACCCAAAAAAAACAAAAATACCAAAATCCTCTATCCCCGATTACCGAATCTAGAATAGACGAAAAACGCTAACAGATCCGCCCCTCCGCAGATTAAAAAAAGGGGGACAACGAAATAATGAGGCCTCGAGATTGAGATCTCACATGGAAATTACGTATGTTTCACGGCGCCGCCGACTAAGAAATCCGATTCATTCACTCACAGAATCACACCACTGGTAGACGATGATTATGGTTGATCAAAGAGAATCAGAAAACAACAATGGAGAAGGGAGAGCAGATCTGGATTGATTCTGGGGAGTGGTGGTGAGTGTGGGGAGAAAACCAAAATTAAACAAGGCTGGGCCTTCACGTTTTTTTACCTCCCTTTCTCCGCCTAAATCTTGGCTTTACATTTTTTTACGCAATCCATGCCTATGTTGCTTTGCCTATCGCTTCCAAATAACGGCCTTATTCTTACTTTTTCTTCTTTAATTATTATCGACAAAAATTTATATAAGATGGTCTCATCGATTAGACGTAGAGTTATCAATTTGTCTGGGCCGGGCCGGATGGGTACTAGCCTGTTTGACCAAGTTGGGAAATCCGGACGGAATTTCTTCGGGCAGCTATTTTGGGGAGCTCAACCCAACTCATGTATTAAAAATACACTTGATTTGCTTCGGGTCAATCGGGTTGGGCCGGTATATCTGACTTAATGGGTCGGGCCAAATAGATCCGGTTCTTTCTGGGCTTGCAAAATCGCAATCCAGTTCATCGGCCCGGGCTTTTTTGACATCTCTAATTAGACGGATCTAGGGTTATAAATGAACAGATCTTTCGACAAACAAATCGTGAGCGAGCTCCGTTAGCGTTCGTTTATTAAGTTTAATAAACATAAATGAACAAGATTATATGTTCGTTTATGTTCATGAATTGTTCGCGAACATGATGTTTATTTAGTGTTCATTTGATTTTGTTTATTTTTTTATTTTTTAATTATTGATATTCATTACGTATATGAAAAATAAGCTTATTTTTTAGTTTAATATCACGATATATTTACATTTACAATTATCATAATATCAATTTATGTTGAGTTGAATGTTCGTGAACAAATGTATTTAATTTTTTTCATATAGTTGTTTGTGAACAATTGAGGAGTATGTTCGTGAACCGTCGTAAACATGTTCGATAATTAACAAACGAACACAAACAACGATTTGGAAAAATAAACGATAAACAAACAAACACGAACAATCTTCGTTTGTTGGAGCTCGGCGTTTACAGCCATGTACGGATCATAAAGTGACTCATGTTAACTAGTCTATTTGAATTTGGATTTAACTTGTTTTGATTTGTAATTGAGTTGGATCCATCTCATGAATTTAATTTGTGAGACCGTTTCAGACGAGGCTTACTCTTTATTATAAGGGATATAAAAATCTAAAGGCCAAAATACAAAATTGGTCTTGTGATTAAGTAATGGGATGTAAAAGATAGTCCGGATTCAAAATTCAATTTAGTCCTATAAATGGAAATTGTTTGAATTGGATCCAGATTTGGCCAAAATTTAAAATTGTTTGTACATTGTGCACATAATTTCAAAATATTTGAGATCTGTTATTTTCGGGTCAAAATTACTCATTTGGACTTCTATATATAATTTGACACCCATAAGAGAAGAGAAAATACTAACAAGACTTGGAATAAAAAATATTATTTAAATTAATATGGGATATGGCTAATAATATTTTTAATTCAGTCTCGTCATCATTTCTCTTCCGTATAGGTGGCACATCATATGGAAGTTCAAATAAGCAATTTGGACGAAAAATCCAACAAGTCTCAATATCAAGTTATGTGCATTTCATATGACAATGTGCGACCAATATTATAATTTAAATTCTAAACTTATTCAAAGCTACCTAGAGTATGATTGAATATGCTTTCATTTTAAATTTTTTTTAATAGAGAATAGTGGTAAAATAAATTTGAAAGAAAAAAAATGAATTTTGATAATTGGATATGAGATGAAAATTTTTATATCCAGTCGCTATCTTAGTTACGTAATTGAATCTTCTCGGAAAATTTTCCACAATTTAATTTTTGAACCCAAAAAATGGTGGAATATGTGATTGATTGTGGAAAAGTGAACTTTCTAAATAAAAAAAAAAAACTCATTTTTTATTCTAAAAAATTAAATTAATTTTCTCGTTTTCTATTTATATATCCCCTCCTATTCATATTAAGGATTTCTAATAATTTCTTTAATCTATCATCATTTTTATTGTTTTTCTCTTAATCATATTAACAAAAAATATAAGATCCATATTCCCTATTTTTTGTTCATATTTTCATTTTCTACTCAATGTTCATGTCATATATTCTAAACCACTCCCTCTTATTCAAAATAAGTGTCTTTCTAGAGAAAAAACACAAATTTTAAGGAATGTATTAAAATATTCAATATACTCTTAATTAATCATAAATGTTGCTTTGAAATAAAATAAAATTTAGATATTATTTAATAAGTACAAGGGTAAAATGGGAAAAATCTTTTCTCATTAGTCTTGAAAACATCAAAACGTCATTCTTTTTGAATAATAATAATAATAATAATTCGAAATTAATCAGATGAGTGTAACTAAAATAAATTCAAATAAGAATTAATATTATTTAAATTTAAAAGAGTAATATTATTTGCTTGTAACGTTCTAACATTATAAAATTATATAAATTTATTGTAACTTTTCCGCAAAATTTTGAAACAGTTCTTTAATTTTTTGAAATATTACATGGACCCCTTTAATAAAAAGTAAGCTAGAATACTCTACCTTGACTATTTTTTCATATAAATTTCAAAAATTGTTAGGTAATTTTGGAAATCGGATTTCCCTTTTCAAAAAGAATTAGGTATAAAATTAAGTAAATGTACAATTTTATTTTGACAAATTAAGGAATTATGGCTAAGTAGTATTGCCAATATTAGGTTATAAAAATCACACTTTTTTTTAGATATTTTTTTGTATATTTTATATACATAGTATGCATATTGATTGCAGGGCTCAAGATCTTCTTCTTCAGTCAAATGAAAGATTTAGGGCATCTACATTCTTAATGCGAGCGTGCATGGTACATCCGTTATTTTTTTTAGGTATTATGTGAAACCGTCTCATACTTAAGTTCGTGATACGGATTATACAAAACACAAAAACATGATTATTTTTATAAGTTTGAGTTTGGATTGGAATTTTATTTACACATATGATCCGTCTCATAGGTAATACCTATAAGACCGTTTCATACAATTTTTTATTTTTTTTCATATATGTTTTTTTAGCAAAATTTCAGTAACAATAAGGGTTATTTAGGAATATTTTTCGGGCACGATAGTTTTTAGCAATTTCGCTAAAATACATGGAGCCTTTTGAACTTATCCTTAGAATCTTCACTACTTAATTACTTTGGTAAATAGCACCTTTTGTTGTACTTGTATAACAAATAATGGTAGTTTTGCTAATAAAATAGTATGTGACGGGGTAAAATTAACATTTCATTATTATTAATTTATTTATTATTCAAATAACCAAATTAATTATTTATATGCTTATAATCATTATTTATTGGGATCAAATATTATCAGTTGACGACAGGACACAAGTCATCATTCGAAGTCCACGACAATGTTCTTAAACCCGGACCGAACATCGAACCGAATTAATAATTGGATTATTGGGTCACCGGTCTAACCGTCCTTAAAAAATTGGTTGATACGTACATATGTATATCTTTTTTTTGCATCAATATGTGTACACATGTACAAGATAAATACAATTATAAATGTTAAAAAAATATAAATACAAATAAAAACTAAATTAAAAATTCAATATCCAAATATGTATGTAATTCGAATACACGAAAAAATTATGCAAATTTATTAAATCTAAATAAAACCAAAAATATAGATGTACTAAAAAAACAAAAAAAAAGAAGATTTTTTTGCCTTTGAACCGGGTTAATTGAGTCACCGGTTTCCGGATTTTTCACTGAGTTTTACCGGGTGACAATATTTTTTTAGCCACCCGGGTTTACTAGAAACCCGAACCAAACATGTGACCGGTTCCCGGTCGAACTGGCCGTCCAGACCGATTTTTAAAATATTGGTCCACAAGGCTCAAATAACCCACGATGATAGTCTACTAAATAAGGCGCATGAGGTACAATGTCCCCGAGTAGTAAGTACTCTCAATCAACTCACTTATTACTCTTTGCATTGGATTACACTCATGGACGAAGCCATGTGGAGGGCAAGGGGGCACTGGGCCCCTCACAAATTTTAGAAAAAAGTAGGGGTATTTGGTCATTTCACATTTTAATTTTAAAAAAATAGAAAAATAAGGAAAAAGGTCTTCAATTATATTGTATTCATCTTTCCTACTTTCATTTTCGAATCCTGGAAAATATGAGTCCCGATCATTTTTCCCTTTTCTTAAATTTTTGTACATTATTTAAGCTCTACATGTCCGTCATAAACATTAACTTGAATTTTTGCATTATTATTTTGTGCCTCTATTTGTCCTTTTTGGTATACTGATACAATTGTATTTTGTTATTTATTGTTGAATATTAAGATGTGATTGAATTAATACAATGTCTTAATCAAACTTCTACTTATTTTAAATTTAATGTATTATTTTTCATTTTCATACATGGTAGTGGACAATTGTCCACTTATGTTTTGTAAAAATAAAAAATAGTTATATTTCCCGAAAACATGTTTTTAGTCATTTTGACACAGTCATATCTTTCTTGTGTTCTCATATGAGGTACTTAATTATATTTCAAAAACCTGATGCGGTACATTTTTGATGACGTAGTCGTGGATTGGTCCCTAGAATGAAAAAAAAAAAAAAGACAAAGGGAATTTTGAACTCAAAAATAGCTAAAAACATGGTTAAAACTATTTTTATTATATAGAAGTGACTAAAAATTCGACGGACTATTTTTATATTAATATTAGTTGGACCTCCTACCCAAAATTTCTGGCTTCATCACTGATTACACTCATAACCATTCTTGACTTAGACATCAGAGGACTTATCCGAGAAAACCCCGAGGCTCTTCTGACTATATTTTTGGCTCCCTAACAATGAATTTACTACTTTAAGGACAACACTGAACTTTCTTGGACTTCACATAATTTTGGAATTATCTTAGCTATTTGAGTCCACTTAGCTCTTGGACCTTGATTATGGGAGTTACCTCAACGATTAAGCTATTTACCCTAACTAGAGTAATCTAAAGTTTTAAGCAACATCAATATGGGTTATAGTATGAGAGCCAAGAACAATGAATAATATCCCAACTACAATTTGAAGCCACATGACATGTTTTTCATAGCACAACTCAGAGTCGGTCCTACGATTTGAGGGGCCTAATCGCCTAGAGCAAGAAAAAATATAAGGTCCTAATTGTGTTTACATAAAAAAAACTTAAAATAACAAAATAATGTTATAAATATAATTTCATTGACTTAACATATAAAATAAGATGTATAATAGCAAAAATAATGTACTTCAACTTTACCTTTCGGTCTTCTGAAAATAAATACGTAAAAGATCGTTCAATATAATTATATTAGAAAAAAAGGAAAAAAAATATTATGGAGAATGACATATGAATATGGCTTATAGTGAGCTATTTAACTCTTCAATTATATTTTGGTTTTGGTGTTGGGTATAAAAGAAAAAAACAGCAGCTAGAGAGAAAGGGTAAAAAGAGCTTATGCATTGCTTAGCCAACTAGTTTTTTTAGCATCTTGACCTCCAAAGTCTAAGGATGTATGCTACCACTTAGCCAACTAGTTTTTTTAGCATCTTGCATTATTCATATTATATATATATATATATATATATATATATATATATATATATATATGAGGGCCCTTGCTAGAGGGGGGTCCTGTGCGGTGGTACCACCTCGACCGCCTCAGGATCGCCCCTGCCACAACTAATAATAGGGCACCATCATTTGTTCGGGATATTTTCTAGTGGAACATTGTGGGGGCTTTATAGCCCCCAACACGTTTCAAAAACTCCATTACATTATATATGATTATTTTTTGGTATTTAAATATTTTTTTATTGATTTAGCCCTCCCTTCCCACCCCCACCAAAAAAAAATTAATTGCCCCCCTCCAAAATAAATAAATTAAATATCTAGCTCCACCCATGTTATTTGCTATGTTTTCAATAGTGACAATAACCAAACAAAAAATGAAGTCTTTTAGTTTGTCTATGAGTGAAAAATATGGGGAGAATAAGCAATATGATGGTGGACTAAGACTCTAAAAGCACGGCATGGAGCTAGAAAATAAATATTATGGAGATCTTTTCAAAAAAAAAAAGTATTATGGAGATTGATAAAGTCTTTTTATGCATGTTTTATGTGTATATTTAAGTATGATTTGAGTTATTTTATTGTTAGTTTCATAAATTTTTGATTGTACATGGTTCACATTACTCTGAGGTGTTTTTATTGGTGTAGATTGATGATTTGGAGCTGTTTTTGGTGAATTTTGGGCCATGGTTTCATGTCAAAACATATAGGGGGTTTCGGATGCAAAAACACTCAAAATCCCAACTAAACGCGTCATTTCGGGGCCTTTTCGGACAAACACGGGCAGGTGTGTTTTTAAGCACGACCGTGCTTTTTAAAAGTAAAAAAAACGAGCAATTTTTCGAAGCGTACCAAACACGGCCAGGCCGTGCTTTTCAAGCACGGCCTAGTGTTGAAAAAAATCCGAAAACACGGCCCGCCGTGCTTTTCGGCCCGGACTTGGTTTTTCTTTGGCGGAAATTATGGAGACTTTCCCTTCTTGCTTTTTGACAACCTTTGAGCAACTTTTACAACTCATTTTGATGCACCAAACTCTATTATTCCCTCAATTGTCATGTGGACACAATGATTCAACCAACTCAACCATGAATGTGCACATAATGATTCAACCAACTCAACCATGAATGTGCACACAATGATTCAACCAACAACCATGGAAGTGGAGCATTTGTTAGCATTATTGATGTGTTCTTTCACAAAGATAATGCCTATAAAAACCAAGAGTTTGAGTTAGGGAAGGGAGAATTTCATGTAGTATTCATTGATAGAGAGATTCATTGTATATTCATTGTATATTCTAAGTTTCAAAGCAAAATACATTGAGAGGATAAAAGAGAGGTAGAGTTGGAAGTTGAAGAGCAATAGAGGAGAAGGCTTGGAGCTCAACATCATTGCAATCAACCAAGGAGGAAGTCTTATATTGGTCTTGAATAAGAGCTAAGTACACCATGTTCATTTTATTCATATCTTCTTGTGTAGTATACTCTTTTGACAAAGCCATGTGTAGCTAAATTTCTAGTGTTTGAATGTAATGAACTCTAGAATGAATTTGTGATTAAGGATTGTATGTTTTTAATAAAATCTTCATGTTTTGTGTGATTCACTTATATCATGCTTTATTCATTCAAATTGGTATATCGCAATATTGATTTGAAGTTTATTTTTCATCGGGAAATCGAGAGATTCATGGTGAAATAGAACCTATATAAGTGAAAAGAGTTGCATGCAATTCTAGATATGGGACGACATAAATCTTCCGGATTAGGGTCAAACCTAATATGGGAATTCACAAATCGTTATAATCTTTGTCTTGGGGGTTTTAACTAGAAAGAGATTTGAGTTAATCAACTTGAGATTAGAAGTTATTCGCTCGATAGAGGTTTAACTTAAATCGGGAATTTCTACGATCGATGAAACATGAGATTTTACTAAAAGAGGTTGGTTTTTGCTTAAGAGATTATGGTTGTATTTTTATCTTGTTAAATCACAAAAACATTCTAGAGGGATTTACATTCAAACACATTTCTAGCTCTTGATTTCTTAATTCTACAATCTATTTTTATTTGATCTTTTGTAAGTTGCAATTATTTTAAAATTCTCTATTTTTCATTTTCATTAAACAAACAAAACTCGAAAATTGCTAGATTAAATAACAAAAAGACGGTAATTATTAGTACTTACAATCCTCGTGGGAATGACACTCGGTGACTCAATAATCTATACTATAAAACGATAGGTGCTGACTTGCCTTATGGTTTTAGAGTAGCTTTTGAGCCATCGAGATGAAATACGTTTTTTTAGAAAAGTAGATGTAAATATTTTTTTTTAATTTTTCATGGAGCAAAAACTTTAAACTTTAATTAATATATATTAATTAGGAAAAAATTGTCATTTTCATCAACTCCCTTTTGGCTCCGTCATTGACTACGAGCTTCTTTTGAAAGCTGTGAAATACTATAATTATTGTATGTACATTGACGATTAAAATGATTTAAAATAGTTTGTGGAGTAAAGTGCTAAAAAGGTAAAAATTAGGGGTTGAACTGCCACCCCACCCATGTGATTTTAATGAATAAAGAGACATGACAACCAACTACTATATATATACATAAGCCCCACATATTAAAAATAAAAAAACACAAAATCCACCAAGAATAATGTGTGAAATTGTGAATGCTTGTTTTTTTATTTATTTATTTATTTATTTTCTACTATAGAATAATGATAAAAGTTTTTTTTTTAATAAAAAATATAATGAATTTTAAAAGTGTAATGAGATATGGGTGATAAGTGTCATTTTATATAGGTTTAGGAGGTTATTTATTATGTTTACTTTTAAAAAAAATTATATTTAGGCATTACTTTGAGTTTATGCTCATTTTTTATGTTTCTTTCTTATTTAACATCCATAATTTGTGAATAATTCTTTTTTTTTTCAAAATGTTTTGTTTAATCCATTTTAAGGTTGTGTTTTCATTAATATTAAATACTCATAATTTAAGCTTTTATTAAAATATAGTTATATAAAAATTAAAAATTTAAAATATGGTAAACTACAAAACATAACGTAATGTGTATGTGTATATGTAAAAGTATATAATAAAAATATAACTATATATAATAAAAGAGTTATAGTATTAAAGATGGTAAATACAAGACTAAAATAGAATAAAGGAAATAGGTTTTACGTAAATGTTTTTTATTTATATTTTTTGCTTTTCTTACAATAGGGTTTTTCTTTTTTTTTTTTTTTTTTTTACTTTAGTTGTAAATGAACTTTAAATTTTGTAGTTTCGGAACAATTCAAAATATTAAAAATTCAAATAAATAATTAAAAATATAAAATTTAAAGTGCCAAGTTGCCCTTTTCTTTTTCTCCTATTTATTTTGCATAGCTCCAAATAGGATGTCACTTCACAATTTATAATGCGAAATTAAGTTTTTTCATCCAACATATAACATTTACCTGATCTAGCAGATCATAAGACTAAAAGTCCGATTTTTATTTTTCATTTAAATAACTAAATCCATAGTTGCATAAAAAAATGATAAAATCTCTAAGTGGCTCCGCTTAGAGGAGGACTATAAAAATAATTTTTGCCAATTTAATTTGTTAAGATCACCAGAGACGTTTTTAGGGTGATTTACATCTGAAGGATCTAATGAGCTTTTCTCAATCTTTTACTTCAATTTTTCAAAAATCATTTAGATTTTTAAATCCCAGTGGAAATGATAGTTATTTTTTGAAAAAATTCATAAGCAATATGTATTAGGTAAAATACATTATATACCAAAAATATTGGATTTTTATAAGCAATCACACCCAAACACTTTATTTTTATAGATAATTTTTTTCGTTTGACATACAATTTTCTATGATTTTTTTTTCTTCAAAAATTCCCGCCCATTTTAATTTTTTTTTCAATCACCAATCACATCCGATTGTTATTTTTAATAAAAAATCTATTAAATCAACTATCATAAACAAAGTATAATTTCTCAATTCAATTTTGTTAAATTCTAAATATAACATCACCATATGAAAACTTTGACTTGGGTGCACACTCAACATACTATATACAATTCATATGGGCCCCATATCCCAATCCCAACCACTACAAATTGACTTTCTAAAACAAAGTGAGGTTAGATTGGTCATTTCACTTCAAATGGGTTGGTTGGTGGTATACTTTTGGTTTGTTTGATTGGTGGTGTTACTTGCTTGTACATGTGAATTGACATTTTAGCCCCTCAACACATACAATTCTTACCTATAACCCCACCTACCTTCCTATCCTATTCTACTTCTATATCTGTTATAAATGCAAAATTCAGTAATATCATATAAATCTCCATTCCAATGCTATAGAAAACTACAGATCTGATCCAAACTTCACCTTTTTGAGAATCAATTAAGGTCAGTTATGGAGGAAAACTATATTGTCGGCAGCCCACATTCCCCATTTCTGTTTGGATTTAGCTTTTTTTAGCTGGTTTTGGTATGTGTTTTTGGAAATTTTGAATTGGATTTTGTTTGAGTTGAATTTTGTGTTGGTGTTTTTTGTTTTTTTTGGGGTTGTGAAGATGAAGGTGATTGAGAAGATCCAGGAGGCGACGGCCGCCAATGACAATCGGGTGGTTTTCTCCTTCGAGTTCTTCCCGCCGAAGACGGAGGACGGTGTCGACAACCTGTTCGAGAGAATGGAGCGGATGGTGGCGCACAACCCTACATTCTGCGACATCACGTGGGGAGCCGGCGGATCCACGGCGGATCTGACGCTGGAGATCGCCAACCGCATGCAGAACATGGTGTGCGTCGAGACCATGATGCACCTCACCTGCACCAACATGCCTGTCGAGAAGATCGACCACGCTCTCTCCACCATCAAGTCCAATGGGATTCAGAATGTTCTTGCTCTTCGTGGGGATCCCCCTCATGGACAGGACAAGTTCGTCCAGGTTGAAGGCGGGTTCGCCTGCGCCCTTGACCTCGTAAGTGAAATGTGAATGAATAAATGTCACACCGATCTGATCTGTGATTAATGTGTACGTTTCTGCTACTGAATTGCTAATTATGTGTGTGTTTCTGTTTATTTGCAGGTCAAGCATATCCGTTCTGCATATGGTGACTACTTTGGGATTACTGTTGCTGGTTATCCAGGTGCTAATTCACTGTTTTTGTTTGGCTTATATTATATATTCTTCTGTTCAGTTGTCGGTGGCGAATTTGCATGAATTTTATTGCAATATTGAAACCTATGGGCTTTTGCTTCGCGCTTAGCTGATTCCCTCGTGTAAGATTTTGCTAAATGATATTGTTGATCCAGTATAAATTTTGTAGGATGCTCTTTACATTTGTTTATGTGATGCTAATTCTTGTGGCAATTACATTGCATGAAATGTGTGCTCTGTGGATCTGTTTACCATCACATTGGGATCTGTTCTTATTGCACCCTTTCATCATTTATTCAGAGGGCCATCCCGATGTTATTCAGCAGGACGGATTGGCATCACCAGAGTCATATCAGAGTGACCTTGCTTATCTCAAGAGAAAGGTCATCCACTTAATTTAGTCTGTCTAGTATCTTACTGTAATGGTTTTGATTTGTTCAATCGTATAAGTTTTCCATTGAGTTACACTAATTTTGGTGCTGTTTTCTTTGCAGGTTGATGCTGGAGCTGATGTCATTGTAACTCAACTCTTTTATGACACTGACATCTTCCTAAAATTTGTCAATGATTGTCGTCAAATTGGAATAACCTGTCCCATCGTACCTGGTATTATGCCCATTAATAATTACAAGGGCTTCCTCCGCATGACTGGTTTCTGCAAAACTAAGGTAGGAGCTAAACTGTTCTGTCTGAGATCTTTTCTACGATTGCTTCATCCTTTACTTGAAGACAAAACTTTTAGGACTCTGTAAACTTAATAATATTATGATAGTCTCTGTACCTCCAGATGATATGTGTGTCTTCTGAGAAGCATTGTTTAGAGGGTGAAATGAGACAAAGATACTAAAACATTCACCATATTTAGCAGAGAAATTCAGAAACATGTTTCTGAATTTCTATCACAAGTTCTTCAATCATAAGAATTTCTATCACAAGTTCTAGCATATTAGCTTAAAGATTGAAATCCTTGTGTTTTCAATATATCCTTGTACAAAGGGAGATAATCTCGAAATTGCGTTTTGGTATTTGCTGGGTTGGGTAAACATTCAAGTCTATTTAATGTTGTTAAGAGAAATGACAACAAGCTAGTGCATACTCCTTAATGTTGTTAAGAGAAGTGACAACAAGCTAGTGCATACTCCTTCCTTTCCGTTTCAGTTACCTGACAGCAACCTAGCAAGCAATTTAACTTTTCAAGACTCCTTCAGTCCAACAAAGGATTTCAAAATTGGCTTTTCCAAACAAATAAGAAAAGTCAACATATTTCCATTTCTGCCAAATCTATTTATAATTGGTAACTCTACAAGTTTGAATTGAAAAGTTTCTTTGATAGATGTTGTGATATTGTTTAAGAAAAAGTAATTTGCACTAAAAAAATATACAGAACGCATAATTATAGGATTTCATTTGTGGCTTATTTGGTCATATTTTATCAAAAGGATGATAGGCGACCAAATAATTATTTGTTTATTTTAGAAACGAAAATATTTGTTCAAATGAGAATTGAAATCCACTGGGAGATCTATATATTAGTTTTTTTTCCGGAAGATATCTTGTGAGCATAAAACTATGGGGGTCACATTCTAGGCTCCAAGCACAAAAAGTGCATTGCTATGCTTTATATATATGTCCTGGCTATAAAGGCAAGGACTCTGAGGAACTGTGAAATTTCCTCCCATGGGGCAGGTGCTACAATGCATTTACCATTCCGGCGATGCCGCTGAGATGCCTGACAATTAATACTGTGGATAAACAATGATTATCATAAGATACAGTATCTCGTCCACTATTAGATGCTCGGAAGAGTTGGGGATACATTGAAAGATTCTGCTGTATTTAGTCAGATTCTTTGTTCTTTCATATGGATCTCTTGTTATTGAGTAGCCTTAATCGTAGTCCTGTCATGACCTGATCAACCCTTTATAGTCAATTCAGATCTTTTACCATCCCAAGGCTTGCAGAATTAAGTAGAAGTTGAATCAAAGATCCAAAAATCCCTGTACACTTTTGAAATGTCATTTGGAGAAACCATTTTGTACAGTAGAGAAAAGGTTTCATTGGAATACAGCTGCAGTGAGAAAACTTGTCCTTTGCAAATACAAGGATTCAGGCACGCACGATAATAGTCTAAGTGCATCAACCTCTTTTAGAAACTTTGCAGTGGTTCTCTTTACTTTATTGCTTTAATCTCTTCCAACTCTGCCAATAACGATATCAAGTTTTGGTTATACATTACTGATCAAGCACCTGGAACAGCAGGGATAACTGTCATCTCTTCTTACATATTTATACAAGATAGAAAGCAATGGATTTCAAGTCCCATATTTTGTTAAAGATAAATTAGTCTATGTGCAACTTGTACCATATCTGAATTTGCGTTCATTCTGGTGCATTTGTTGTTAACAATAGTGGTTATAATGTCTCCTTTTCTTTTTTTTTTTTCTTTTTGGTTTAAAAAATCCATCAAGTATTTATCCAATATGTTATGCTTCACTGTAGATTCCACCTGAGATTATGGCTGCCTTGGACCCTATCAAGGACAATGAAGAAGCCGTCAGGGCCTATGGAATTCACCTAGGAACAGAAATGTGCAAGAAGATTATGGCTAGTGGGATCAGAACTTTACATCTCTATACGTTAAACATGGAGAAATCTGCATTGGCAATATTGATGGTTCGCTTTCTTAACTTTGTCAGTTTTTTTGTAGCTTCAGCATTACAAATTTTTGTGAGACTAGGTCAAATGAAACCACGAGGCTTACATAGACTTCCACTTGCAGAACCTTGGGCTGATTGAGGAATCCAAAATTTCAAGGTCTTTGCCATGGAGACGGCCGGCAAATGTTTTCCGGGTAAAAGAAGACGTTCGTCCAATATTCTGGTAAGCAAAGTTATTTTCAGATTCAGAATCTCCCATCCTCTTGCCCAAATTCCAGTTGATAGACATCTGATCTATTTTGGCAAATGATGTTAGGGCTAATCGTCCTAAAAGCTATATCTCACGAACTGTTGGTTGGGACCAGTACCCACATGGTCGATGGGGAGATTCTCGAAATGCATCATACGGAGCGCTCAGTGATTACCAGGCATGTGCCTTCATTGATTCCTTCTGTCTTCCTGGCTGTGTTCTGTTGCCAACCAATTTATTTTTTATTGCATTGCCTCTGCTGTTTTTTCCCTTGATTTTTCTTTGTTGCTATAGATTTTTGTGTCCTCACTTTGGCACCTTCCTTGCATCCTAATCAATATTTGAGATTTCCTTTTCTTTTCCATAGTCTGGAGAGATTCATCTTAATTTAGACGGTTGAATGCATTTCATCATATTTCATATTTTCCTTGATTACTCAGTATTTTGGAAATACAGATTTGATTGGGCTCTAATGGATAAATGCATTCAATAAATCATTTGAATTGAGAATTTTGAGTGGTTTGGTTAATAGAGTAAGTGATATGATGATGGGCTTATCGTCTTTGGAGAATTATTTCACGAGACTGGGTGAAGTTATATATTTGAATTGCTTGGGCTGTTATTGCTGGGGAATTGCAAAATGAGAGAACAAATTATGAAGAGCAGAAGATAGTAATAAAGACGAAATATTTATATTCTGATTAAAATGTGATTAATTTTGAGAACCAAATGGCTAAAAATTAACTAAATCGACTTTTAACACCCAGACCTTTCTTCAACATTAAAAACATCAGGGTCAAGGTTGCTTATTCAATTGTTGGGTCGATCGTTTCAAACTGTAATTGTCATTTTTTGTCTACCTACATATATTCATAGAAGGAATTATTCACTGTGCTGTTTGTACAAATAAATTCCTTTTCCCCTTATATTATCTTCTTTGACCTTTTTTTTTTGGTTTCCCGAAAAGGATCTGCCGTACTAAACGAGTAAAAACTTGTAACTTATTGGCAGTTCATGCGGCCACGTTCACGTAATAAGAAACTTCATGAAGAATGGGTTGTTCCTTTGAACAACGTTGAAGATATTTATGAGGTATGATCTTTTGCTAACAGCTTGCGCTAATTTAAGTTTTTTGATGATAACGAATCCAATCCTTATAGAGTTTTAAATGCATCAGAAATTTATGAAGTTCTGCCTTGGAAAACTTAAAAGCAGTCCGTGGTCTGAACTAGATGGGCTTCAGCCAGAGACCAAAATCATTAATGAACTGCTTGGTAATATTAACTTGAAAGGTTTTCTCACTATCAACAGCCAGCCAGCTGTTAATGGAGTGCAGTCCGATTCCCCATCTGTTGGTAAGCGAATTGTTTTTCTTCACTGTGATTAGATGTTCTTTTTTTTTTTTTAAATTTCCGGAGTTAATGTATCACACATATAAGTGGAAAGCCATCAACTTTACGAACATAATGTTGTGAATAATATGTAGGGGTGTTTGTTTTCCGAATGAATTCGAACTTTGATTCGATTCAATTTCGAATCTCAGTTTCGAGTTAGGATTTTTAAACTTAGAATCGAATTTTGAATCAACTCGGATTTCGAATATGAAATTTGAATCGAATAACCAATTGGGGGACTTTTACTGAATTCTTTTCTTGAATCCTAATTCGAGTAAATTCGATTCGAATATCAATCCGTATTCACATTTCAATTCGAATTCGTGTACTGATTCGAATTCGATTATAATTCGAATTGTTATTATAATTTATAATATATATTTTTTTAAGTATTATATAATTATAAATTGCATATGCAAATAGAAGTAATATAATTGGTTGATACATATGGATTTCGAATACGAACATTGCCCAATTTATAGACAAACTTGGATTTTGATTTGATACATTTTGATTCGAGAATAAAAAATCCAATTCTATTAAATTCGAACCAATTTAATGAAATTGAGGTTTTAAAATATCCGTTCATTAATTCTATTAAGAACAGCTATTAATTTGATTTATTTGCATTTGAATCTGGTTTTACAGGATGGGGTGGGCCAGGCGGGTATGTTTACCAGAAGGCTTACTTAGAATTTTTCTGTTCCCCGGAGAGGTTGAATGCTCTAGTCGAAAAATGCAAACTCTTCCCCTATCTTACCTACATGGCTGTGAATAAAGAAGGAAGTTGGATATCAAATGTGAACAAAACTGATGTGAATGCTGTGACTTGGGGAGTTTTCCCAGCAAAGGAGATTGTTCAACCTACTGTTGTTGATCCTGCTAGCTTTCTAGTATGGAAGGATGAAGCATTTGAAATATGGTCAAGGGGATGGGCTAAACTCTACCCAGAAACAGACCCATCCAGAAAATTACTTGAGGAGGTCAGAATTTATAAATGCTGATCTCACATTATTATTGTCATTATTAGGGATAATTACTAAATTCCCACTGAGGTTCGGGCTAATTACAAAAAAAAAAAAAACGGAGATGTTTCAAAATTACAAAAAAAAAACCTCAAGTTTGCTTCTTCTTTAAATTTAAGGGGGGTAGTGTAATATTTGTTTAAGTATTAGGAGGGATGTTTTTTGTTTATGAAAAAATGTAAAACACAGTCAACCTCAGGGGATTTTTTGCGATATTATAAAATCTTTGGGTTTTTTTGTAATTAGCCCAAACCTCAGGGAGTTTTGTAATTATCCCTTATTATTATTAGGGATAATTGCAAAAACTACCTGAGGTTTGAGCTAATAACAAAAAAGCCAAGAGATTTGTTGAAAATTACAAAAATCTGATGGAGATTTGGTTTTGTATTACACTTTACCTCTTGGTAAGCAAAAACATTTCAAACACCCCCTTTACATTAGTAAAAATATCACAGTTACCCCTTTACATTTAAGATAGAATCAAATCTGGTCTTTTTGTAATTTTTAAATTTCTGAGTTTTTTTGTAACACCCCAAACCCCTGGGTAGTTTTTGTAATTATCTCTTATTATTAGGGATAATTACAAAATACCCCCGAGATTTACCTTAATTACAAATGAAAAAATTACAAATACCCCCTTGATTTTTGTTTATCCGGAGGCATTTATTAGGTAAATACGAACCTCAATGGGCTATTTGTAATTTTGAAAGATAATTGGAGTTTTTGTAATTAGACTAAACCTCATGGGTCGTTTTTGTAATTATCCCTTATTATTATTACTGTTTTTAATAGTTTTATAGTTTTTACATGTTTTTACTGTGTGAGTTATGCAGGTGGAGAGCAGCTATTACTTGGTCAGCTTGGTTGATAATGATTACATCAATGGAGATCTGTTTGCTGTTTTTAAAGACATTTGAAAAAAAACAAAGATTTTATTAAAATGTGCTTTTCAATTTATTCTCATGTATTGGTAAGTAATTCATTATACTTGCATCAGTTCAAGCCATAAAAAAAATATATTGCCATGTAGTAACGTTATCTACTTGGGATTTTGAAATTCCTAATTTATGTTGTAAACCATCATAAATTTCTTATTGTATTTGAAGGTTTTACGTGTATGCAGTTTCTGTTGTGCTAGTTTCCTCAAGTTGGTGTTGCTTCTTTTTACTAAAATAAGATGAATTTTTTTTTCTCTAGAAGCGTGTTTTGGACTTCCCATTTTTTGAGTGAGGTTTGTTCAGTTTCACTTTACATTTCTACCAAAGACAAGGGGTGTCAATTTCGGTTTAGTTCGGGTTCGTATGTTAGCGTGTCAGAAACAACAGACCTGGACCCGACCTATTTGATTATTCGTATCAGAATCTTGAATGTGGATCCGACCTGCTTATTTTATAGGTAACCCGGACTTGACCCGCTTAACCCGTTTAATAAAATTAATTTTATATATTTAATAGTTTTAACTGAATAAATTTATTTTATTTTTAAATAAATCACTATTATATACTATTCGATCAATAAAAAATATCACAATTCATAACATACAAAAAGAAATAACATAATTGCATAAATAACATATTAATCATATTTTGAGGAGTATTCAAAAAGACATGCATAATAATAACAACTACATAATTAAGGAGATTTTATCATTTGAGTTTTAAAAATATGTCATGTTTGTTGTTTTTTTTTCTTAAAATTAATTATTTAGTTAATTTTCTTTTAAATTCACAAACGGATTAGACGAGTTAAACGGGTTATAGTAGGTTGACTCGGACCTGACCTGTTTACTTGGCAGGTTATTCGGGTTCGACCAAATTTCAACTCGAACCCACGAAGCCTGAGACTCATATCCATTAATTTTGTATTAGATTCGTGTCATGTCCTAAATTGACAACCCTACCAAAGGCACTCCCCTGGGGGGCTGGGGGTATTGGTAAAATTGGTCCTGGCAAAATCATGTACCTTTAAAGTAAAAAATGTTCGAACTTCGACCATCTCCAGTAGTTTGCATCATTTTAACGCATAATTTACACTATATTGGTGCAAAATTCTCATTTCATCTCTAGCAGTTTGTACTATTTTCTGCACTAAAAAAGAATATTCCACGAGATTCCTTATTTTATTCATTTAATATTGATTTTTGTCACTTTATAATTAATAAAATGTATTACATATGTAATTTATTTAATATACATTTATTAAGTTTTTTATTTTTAAAATTAATCAAATTCAAAACAATATATAAAATTTAATGAAATAATACAAAATTAAAATAAAAAATATTCCATAATATTCTTTATTTTATTCATTTGATTTTAATTTTTATTAATTTACAAATAAATACATATGTAATTTTATTTTATTGTAATATTAATTGATTTATATTTTTATAATTTATATTAAAGTAAGATTACAAATTGAAATAATTAAATTTTATTAAAATTAAATATATATAATTAGGATAATAAATAACATTATATTGTATATATAAATATACCAAAACTTCTTTAATTAATGAAAAATAAACAAAAAAAAAAAGAATAAAAAAAGTAGTGTAAGAATAGTGATGCGCCAAAATTGGCGCAACACTGTACAATTCATCAAAATAGCACCAAGGTTGGCACATTGTTGGAGAGAAAAATTTGGCATTGAACACCACTTTGACTTCTTGCTGGAGATGCTCTTATGATATAAATCCATATATTTTGCACGATTTTATTCAAATCTAAACAAGACTCGGCTCCTAAATTTGAAGTAACAACATATTATTTGGTGGGAAAACCTTTTTTCTTTAAATTTTAAACACAATAAAATAATCATCAACCAAAAGAAATTACATTGAAACCAAAAATTCCAAAATTATCGTCACTCAATTTATTTGCTTTGGCCCCAAAGAATAAATAAATTAAATAAAATTATACACACACACACACACTTTTGAACTCTTGATTTGCCATGTTCCCACGCTCTAATCTTGTTCCGCTTGCTTTTCCATGTCTCCACCTTCTAAAATCAAGACTAATATTTTATGTCCACTTAGGGTAAATAAAGATCTTATCCCACTTTATCTAGTATACGAATAATACTCCATAATACTTAACTTTCGATTAAAATCGATCAATACTTATTTATTATATTTCTATCGATCAGTACGAAAAACACTCAAGATACTGTTAACTTGCAGCCACATCAACTAAAGATACTTGATGATAATTACACATGGTGGTACCCATATTTTTTAGGTCTACGAAATGTGTAATTTGTGTTATCAGACCATCTCCAGTAGTTTGGACTACTTTGATGCAAAATTTGCATTACTTTAGTGCAGAATGGGTATTCCATCTCCAGCAGTTTGCACTACTTTCTGCACTAAAAAAATATTCTATAAAATTTCTTATTTCATTCATTTCATATTAATTTTCATTACATTATAATTGATAAAAATATTACATAAGTAATTTTATTTAATATAATATTTATTAAATATTTTATTTTAAAAATTACATAATTCAAAAAAACATAAATTTAATGAAATTAATGCAAAATTAAAATAACAATTCATAAAACTACATATTATATTATTTAAAAATTATCACATATAATTGAATTAATTTCAATATTATTTTTTATTAAATTAATTTAAATATAATAGTATTAAACTAAAGTAAATCCATAACAAATTAAATAAAAAAAAAGCAAAAAGAAAAAAAAAAAGAAAAAAGTGGTGCTGCTACAGTGCAACGCCATTTGTGGCGCAACACTGTAGTAGAATGCCAAAATAGAGCAAAAAGAGGCGTAGTGCTGGAGTGCACAAATAGTGCCCAACACTACTCTCCAGTCTCCAGCAATGCTGGAGATGCCTTAGTTTACATATGATATCTGTAACACAAGTTTTTATTGTCTGCAAATAAACAAACAAGAAAAATAGTACAAATTGAATTTATATAAATCAAATGAAAAATATAGGTTACAATCTCTATTTCTTCCTCTGATTCTTCTCTCCAAAAATATAATATCTGGAAATTGAAAATTTGGAGATGAACTCTTCAGCTTGATCTTCTCCAAACTTGACTTGAGTTTCAATAACGTTAATTCGAGGGCTTGACAGCTTAATCCCGAATCAAACGTGATATATTTGATAATATTTGACTTGGATATGAGAACTTCTTGGTGGATTTGACTCTTCGATCTTCCTCCAAGATGGTTTTGACTTCACTAACGTTAACTCGAGGGCTTGGAAGCTTATTCCCAAATCAAACGCCGTGATTTGAGTGGACTCGCGGTGAACGCCTTGAATCTCGTCTTGAACACCGTGGATCTCTTGAATATATTCTTCGCTTTGAGAGAATTTCTCCACCACCTTCTTGCTTGGATTTCTTCTCTTTGAATTGTCATCTAATTCCTTGAGAATGACCCCTATTTATACTTGTAGGAGAGGGCTCTTAGGAAAACGCATATGGTGAGGACTCTAATTTGATTGGTCCTTCAAATTTAATATTATTTCTTTAATCACAAATTGTGATAATTATCAAAAGAAATAATAATAAATCAAGATAAATCTTGATTTATATGAATTTGACATTTGGCATTCTTTAATTGGCCAACAAAATATATATAAAAATATCAATTAATTAACTATTTAAATTAGGAATTAAATTTAATTAAATTCCCAAATATAAATAGAAATTATGAAATTGACATTTAATATAGAATTTCACATGTGTCGCCATTTAATTGGTGTAAATTTAATTTGTCTACAAATGTCCCCTCGAGACTTGTTTACGGGCGACGTGCCTTGGAGTGAACAAGTCGCGATAATTACATGAATTTTCCGGACAAACTCGTGTGAAATATGGGCTTAAAAAAATGGACCAAGGTAATTAAAAGGCCCACCTTCACTATGAATTTGTTGGATAGTTCGGCTGCTCTTTAAACTTGCAAATTCAGCCCATTTTGCAAATTTGAAATCCACGTTTGAAATGAAATCCACGAAACGCTGTTGAAAGAAAATATGAGAAATCCATTTTGCAGACAATCAAATAGTTCAGCAACCAAACTTTGCTTCATCAAATTTCTTTTTATAACTCCAACTGGGCCCACATAAGCACAATGTGCATAGTTTTTATTCCAAACCCAACACCAACTACAATGACATCTGCACACCAAAAGAAATGACCAATTCTCTCTTAATTTACACGGCCCTTTTTCTTATCCTTCAGAATTTTGGAGTTTCACAGTAACATGAACTCTCCAGTAGGTTAAGAATTTAAATCTCCTTTTCCTGTTGGAATTCAATTATTATTCAAACTGCAAATATAATCCAAATTGGATTGGATGTCTGATCGCATAAACTCTTAAATTCAACCAATCTTAACATCTATATAAAGGGTGCCATAGGTGTTTATTTATTCCACATCTCAGTCGGGTTTTAATAAGAGTTTTCATATTCGCAGCGCTGTTCGGCTTTTGCTACCCTTCAAGCTTTCTGTTTGCTGTTTTTATTTGATACAGGTATGTTCCATACTCATGTTTGCTTCAGCCTATCCTTCATGATCACGCCCACCACATGTTTGATATTGATAAAGAGAAGTTGGTTCTCACTTATTCTTTCAATGCTTACAGGTCTGAAGATTTCACCTAGCATTCAACCCCACAATCTTAATTTTCCAACAAAGGCCTTTTTCTACACGCTCATGATTCTTGAATGAACATCTTATTCTAATTTGTATCTCAAATTACTCACAACACATATTCATGATTTTTTTTTTTTTTGCCAGATTTTATGATGGTACACTTCAAGGATATTTTTCCTTCCTAAGATACAACACTTGGTTATTCTTGATTTGACGAGAGTCACGACATAGAAAGAGGTACCATCTTGGCGGTTTATGATCCACTTGTTGGTCGATACGCGAAGCAATGGCCAAAGTTGACGAATCGACTTCACCTAAGGGAATGGTCTCTTGAGATTCCACCAGTCAAGGACTCCAAATCCAAGATGTGGGCTCTAGAAGCAACCCATTACCAGCAGTCTAATGAGCCAATTTCATTACCAACCTTGAGGCATCGTATCATCGAAGGCGAAGCCAAATGGGGAGATCCAATCCGGTTTGGCGGTGAATTCCATTATGTCAAAGGCTGTTGGGAGTGGACCGAGGACATCCTTAGTCGATGCAAGAACAAACTCCAGGCGGCCCGTATATATGATTCGGTGTATGCTTCTCTCTTCACATATGATTGCAATTCCAATATCGTCAGGCGTTTTGCGGGCGTGGTGTCCATCTACCAACACATTGTCTTTGACTTCCCATGGCGAATTATCTATATCATTGTGGGATCTGGATACTCTAGTCGGCTTGCCTATGACTGGGTTTTTGTATGATGAAGTTGTTACGAGTGCCAAGGAGCTTACCGGCATTGACGAATCGGGACATAGATTCCCCCCTCGTTCATTTACTTCATGCTTATCATCTACTTCAAGGGAGCGCTCATGGGGATCACTGTTCGCAAGTTTCCATCAATAATTGGGTCAACTTTTGATTCAAGAAGGCTACAAAGATAATCCACCTCCCATGCGCAAGAAGAGGAAGGCCCCACGTAAAGAGAAGCAAATTGAACATCCCAAGTCGACTCATAATCATTTTTCTTGTTTGTTTATTTGCAGACAATAAAAATTTGTGTTACAAATTTTTGGCACGCCCAGTGGGACAATCTCTACCTCTCATCTCTTCTCTTCAAACCAAGTTTCATATATCAACAAAGCTGGCCAACCATTCCAATTTCACAAATGTTAACCATTCAATACCGAACTACGGAGTCACTGCTCCAATATACAAGCATAAGGGGGCAAGAAAAAATGGCGAGTCATCAAAACATGAAGTTACTCCTCCAACAAACGAAGGGGCGTGGAAACAAGGTGACAAATATGTAGCTGCAAATAAGGAATCATTGAACCGCCGGCATGCATGCATCTTCTACAAGCTCAAGCTTTGAAACGTGAATGCCATGGTGGTCAAGCTACTTCTCAAGAGCAACTTGCAAATTTGAAGGCCATTGAAGAACTTGCAAAACATGTTCAAGAGCGAGACTCCCAAATCATGAAGTTGATAGACAAAGTAGACCAAGTTGATTCAAATCGTATGATGGACAAACAAGTCGAAACTCAAGATGGTGTTGAAACGTCCACAAGGCAACAATCAAACGAAAAAGAGGAGTCTCCCGCAAAGGAGTTGCAAGTCTCGTCTGATGGCTTGATTCCGGTTGACCAACTCAAGAAGTTCATCATGGGGACTATCAAAGATAAGATTGATGGAGGTTCCAAATCGTATTTGACTTACGCCAAGCCGTACACAAAGAGAATTGACAACTTGAAGATGCATGATGGTTATCAACCTCCGAAATTCCAACAATTTGATGGCATTGGCAATCCAAAGCAGCATGTGGCTCACTTCATTGAAACGTGCAATGATGCTGGGACTTATGGAGATCACTTAGTGAAGCAATTCGTCCGATCCTTGAAGGAAAGTGCATTTGATTGGTACACCGACTTGGGGGAAAATTCAATTGATACTTGGGAGCAGTTAGAACAAGAGTTTCTCAACCGTTTCTATAGCACACGACGAACTGTTAGCATGATTGAACTTACAAACTCACGTCAGTGGAATGAAGAGTCCGTCATTGACTATATCATTCGTTGGAGGGACTTAAGCCTCAACTGCAAAGATCAATTATCAGAGGCTTGAGCAATTGAAATGTGCATCCAAGGAATGCATTGGAGTCTATGTTATATACTTCAAGGAATTAAGCCAAAAACTTTTGAAGAGTTAGCAACTCGTGCACATACCATTGAGATAAGTTTGAATTTTGACCAACAAGAATGCCCAAGTGATGTCAGTGATGATGATGATGACGACGGGGAAGTGAAGCCATCTTCAACTTCTCAATGCTCCTAGATGCGAGCATAAAGCATCTAAAGTTGACAAATTAAAATATGCTCAAATGCTCCTTGATAAGAGCCTAAACTATCAAAATCACTCCTTGACATGAGTATAAAAGGTCCATATCTCAAACTCAAATGTTTACTCCTTGATACGAGTATAAACTATCAACATGTCTCAAATTTAAATGAAGACTCCTTGATACGAGTATAAACTATCAATATGTCTCATATTCAATCAAATACTCCTTGATACGAGTATAAACTATCAATATATCTGAAATTCAAATGTCTACTCCTTGATACGAGTATAAACTATCATTATATCTCAAATTCAAATAAAGACTCCTTGATACGAGTATAAACTATCAACATGTCTCAAATTTAAATGAATACTCCTTGATACGAGTATAAACTATCAATATATCTCAAATTCAAATGAAGACTCCTTGATACGAGTATAAACTATCAACATATTTTAAATCCAAATAAAGACTCCTTGATACGAGAATAAATTGTCTACAAATTCAAGAACTCCTTTATATGAGTATAAACAATCTACAAATTCAAGTACTCCTTGATATGAGTTTAAACTATCTCTATGTCCCAAGTCAAGCGAAATATTGTGAGTTGATCATTGGATGAAAGAGTTCGAGACTAGTTCACTTTTCACATTCGCCGAAACAAATGCACGTGAACAAGTCTCGAGGGGGCATTTGTAGACATGTAAATTTTGTTGGCCAATTAAAGATTGCCAAATATCAAATTCTTGTAAATCAAGATTTATCTTGATTTATTATTATCTCTTTTGATAATTATCACAATTTGTGATTAAAAGGATAATATTAAATTTTGAAGGACCAATCAAATTAGAGTCCTCACCATATGAGAAATCCAAGAACCCCTCTCCTACAAGTATAAATAGGGGTCATTCTCAACGAATTAAATCACAAATTAAAAGAGAAGAAATCCAAGCAAGAAGGCGGTGGAGAAAATTCTCTCAAGGCAATAAGAGCATATTCAAGGAGATCCACGGTGTTCAAGGCGAATTCCAAGGCGTTCATCGCGGAGTCCATTCAAATCACGGCGTTTGATTCGGGAATAAGCTTCCAAGCCCTCGAGTTGACGTTATTGACGTTCAAACCATCTTGGAGGAAGATCAAAAGGTCTATTTCACCAAGAAGTTCATATATTTCAATCAAATATCATCATATATATTACGTTTGATTCGAGATCAAGCTGCCAAGCCCTCGAATTAACGTTATTGAAACTCAAGTCAAGTTTGGAGAAGATCAAGCTGAAGAGTTCATCTCCAAATTTTCAATTTCCAGATATTATATTTTTGGAGAGAAGAATCAGAGGAAGAAATAGAGATTGTAACCTATATTTTTCATTTGATTTATATAAATTCAATTTGTACTATTTTTCTTGTTTGTTTATTTGCAGACAATAAAAATTTGTGTTGATCTCTTTGGTAGGATACGTAGGCAGCTTAGATTTTCTAAGTTCAGTCATACGATTGAGATGAATTATGTTCATTGCAGAAAATAAAAGGGAGTTAGGAAACGAACCCCTTCAGTTTCCTGGTGTGCAACATCATCTACATTGGCTTCTCGTGGCTCCGAGATTTCAGGCTCTTTTTTTAATCCCTTCCAGTGACGCTTAGCTGGGGGCACCTTCACTCTCGCTCACTGGCCTGACCTTCAATAATGCAACGGCGTGGCCATGAAATTGACTCTTATGCTGGTTGTTGATGAATTGCTTATGAACTCCATTCTCTTAATGGTGTCTCCTTACTTGGCGAGTCTATCATCGACGATGAGTTGCTTGCTAATTCCACACCATTGATGATGTCTCCTTGCTTGGTGAATCTATTGTTGGCAACGAGCTCCACACACTTGACAACGCCCCGCTGGCGAGCTTTATTGTTGATGGCCAGTTGCTTGATTATATCTCTCCACTTGGCAAGTTTTTCATTGGCAACAAGTTGCTTGTGATATCTCCAGGCGTCTCTCCACTTAGATTGAACTTGAATGATGTTTGCTTAACGAAACCACATCCTCGATGGTTGCAAAATCTACGTCCTAGATGGCTTTCTCCAATCTGGCGAGTCTGTAGGTGGCGACGAGTTATTTGCAAATCCACATCCTTGATGGCATTTCTGCACTTGGCAAGTTCGTTGATGGCGGCGATGGCGTTTCTCCATTTGACAAGACCGTCGGGGTAAGTCATTTGCAAAATTCATATCCTTCATGGTGTTTCTCCACGTGGCAAGTCCACTGATGGCGGCGATGGCGTTTCTCCACCTGGCAAGTCTATCGGTGGCGACGAGTCATTTGCAAAATCCATATCCTTGATGGCGTTTATCCACTTGGCGAGCCCTTCGGTGGCGATGAGTCATTTGCAAAATCCATATCCTTGATGGCATCCCACCGGGCGTGCCAAAAATTTGTAACACAAATTTTCATTGTCTGCAAATATCAAACAAGAAAAAGTGTACAAATTAAATATATATGAATCAATATAAAAATATATAGGTTACAATCCCTATTTCTCATCTGATTCTTTTCTCCAAGAATAAAATATCCAAGATTTGAGAGTTTGGAGTTGAACTCTTCAATTTGATCTTCTCCAAACTTGAATTTGAACTTCAATAACGTTAATTCGAGGGCTTGGCAGCTTGATCTCGAATCAAACGTAATATATATGATGATATTTGATTGAAATATATGAACTTCTTGGTGAAATAGACCTTTTGATCTTCCTCCAAGATGGTTTGAACGTCAATAACGTCAACTCGAGGGCTTGGAAGCTTATTCCCGAATCAAACGCCGTGATTTGAATGGACTCCGCGATGAACGCCTTGGAATTCGCCTTGAACACCGTGGATCTCCTTGAATATGCTCTTATTGCCTTGAGAGAATTTTCTCCACCGCCTTTTTGCTTGGATTTCTTCTCTTTTAATTTGTGATTTAATTCGTTGAGAATGACCCCTATTTATACTTGTAGGAGAGGGGTTCTTGGATTTCTCATATGGTGAGGACTCTAATTTGATTGGTCCTTCAAAATTTAATATTATCCTTTTAATCACAAATTGTGATAATTATCAAAAGAGATAATAATAAATCAAGATAAATCTTGATTTACAAGAATTTGATATTTGGCAATCTTTAATTGGCCAACAAAATTTACATGTCTACAAATGCCCCCTCGAGACTTGTTCACGTGCATTTGTTTCGGCGAATGTGAAAAGTGAACTAGTCTCGAACTCTTTCATCCAATGATCAACTCACAATATTTCGCTTGACTTGGGACATAGAGATAGTTTAAACTCATATCAAGGAGTACTTGAATTTGTAGATTGTTTATACTCATATAAAGGAGTTCTTGAATTTGTAGACAATTTATTCTCGTATCAAGGAGTCTTTATTTGGATTTAAAATATGTTGATAGTTTATACTCGTATCAAGGAGTCTTCATTTGAATTTGAGATATATTGATAGTTTATACTCGTATCAAGGAGTATTCATTTAAATTTGAGACATGTTGATAGTTTATACTCGTATCAAGGAGTCTTTATTTGAATTTGAGATATAATGATAGTTTATACTCGTATCAAGGAGTAGACATTTGAATTTCAGATATATTGATAGTTTATACTCGTATCAAGGAGTATTTGATTGAATATGAGACATATTGATAGTTTATACTCGTATCAAGGAGTCTTCATTTAAATTTGAGACATGTTGATAGTTTATACTCGTATCAAGGAGTAATAATTTGGGTTTAAGATATGTTGATAGTTTATACTCGTATCAAGGAGTCTTCATTTGAATTTGACATATATTGATAATTTATACTCGTATCAAGGAGTAAACATTTGAGTTTGAGATATGTTGATAGTTTATACTCGTATCAAGGAGTTTTTATCTCAATGGTATGTGCTCGAGTTGCTAACTCTTCAAAAAAAATCGACTTTATTCCTTAAAGTATGTAGCATAGGCTCCAATGCATTCCTTGGATACACATCTCAATTGCTGAAGCCTCTGACCATTGATCTTTGCAGTTGAGGCTCAATACCCTCCAATGATTTATGTAGTCAATGATAGACTCTTCCTTCCACTAGCGTGAATTTGTGAGTTCAGTCATGCTGACGTTCCGCCGTGTGCTATAAAAACAATTGAGAAACTCCTGTTCCAATTGCTCCCAACTGTCAAATGAATTTGCCCCCAAGTCGATGTACCAATCGAATGCGCTTTCCTTCAAGGATCAGACAAACTACTTTACGAGGCGATCTTCATAAGTCCCAGCATCATTGCATGTTTCGAGGAAGTGAGCCACATGTTGTTTTGGGTTGCCCTTGCCTTCGAATTGTTGGAACTTCGGAGGTTGATAACCAACAGCATCTTCAAGTTGTCAATTCTTTGCGTGTATGGTTTGGCGTAAGTCATAGATGACTTGGAACTTCCATTGAACTTGTCTTTGATAGTCCCCATAATGAACTCCTTGAGTTGGTCGACTCGAATTAGCCCATCCGACGAGATTTGCAATTCATTTGCTTAGGAGACTTCTCCTTTTCATTTGGTTGTTGCTTTGTGGAAGTTTCAACATCATCTTGAGCTTCAACTTGTTTGTCCATCTCACGACTTGAATCAACTTGGTCTATTTTATCTATCAGCTTCATGATTTGGGAGTCTCGCTCTTGAACATGTTTTGTGAGTCCCTCTATAGCCCTCGCCAAGCTTGTAACTTGCTCTTCGAGCGAAGTAGTTTGGACCACCATGACTGTTGTAGTTTGAAAACTTGAGCTTGTAAAAGGTTCATGCATACATATTGGATCTAGCAACTTTTCTTTGCACTCTCAGAGTTTTGATTTGCCTCCAGCTTGAGTGAAAATCCAATTGGCAATGTCGAACCACCTTGTGTACATGCTCCCTTGTTTGCTGGAGAAATTACTACATGGTTCACTGACTCACCATCTTTCCTTGCCCCCTTATGCTTGTATATTAGAGCAGTGGCTTCGAAATAGTTGGCCATCATTGTTGATATTTGAACTTGATTTGAAGAGAAGAGATGAGAGGTAGAGATTGTCCCACTGGGCGTGCCAAAAATTTGTAACACAAATTTTCATTGTCTGCAAATAAACAAACAAGAAAAATAGTACAAATTGAATTTATATAAATCAAATGGAAAATATAGGTTACAATCTCTATTTCTTCCTCTGATTCTTCTCTCCAAAAATATAATATCTGGAAATTGAAAATTTGGAGATGAACTCTTCAGCTTGATCTTCTCCAAACTTGACTTGAGTTTCAATAACGTTAATTCGAGGGCTTGACAGCTTAATCCCGAATCAAACGTGATATATTTGATAATATTTGACTTGGATATGAGAACTTCTTGGTGGATTTGACTCTTCGATCTTCCTCCAAGATGGTTTTGACTTCACTAACGTTAACTCGAGGGCTTGGAAGCTTATTCCCAAATCAAACGCCGTGATTTGAGTGGACTCCGCGGTGAACGCCTTGAATCTCGCCTTGAACACCGTGGATCTCCTTGAATATATTCTTCTTGCCTTGAGAGAATTTCCTCCACCACCTTCTTGCTTGGATTTCTTCTCTTTGAATTGTCATCTAATTCCTTGAGAATGACCCCTATTTATACTTGTAGGAGAGGGCTCTTAGGAAAACGCATATGGTGAGGACTCTAATTTGATTGGTCCTTCAAATTTAATATTATTTCTTTAATCACAAATTGTGATAATTATCAAAAGAAATAATAATAAATCAAGATAAATCTTGATTTATATGAATTTGACATTTGACATTCTTTAATTGGCCAACAAAATATATATAAAAATATCAATTAATTAACTATTTAAATTAGGAATTAAATTTAATTAAATTCCCAAATATAAATAGAAATTATGAAATTGACATTTAATATAGAATTTCACATGTGTCGCCATTTAATTGGTGCAAATTTAATTTGTCTACAATATCATTGGCCAGAAAATCGACCAGGAGAAATAACCAGGATTTGACTATACTCGGCCAAAAAATATTGGTCTTTGACCAAAAATTGAGTGCGATTGAATATGTTTCATTTTGAAAATTTTCTTTTTGTTATAAAATATTGGTGAAAAAAATATTGAAAGAAAAAAGATGAATTTTGAGAGCGATTGGATATGGGACAAAAGTAATAATAAAGTTGATTTAGTATAAAAATAGTAAAATAATGATCGGATTTGATTGATCATAGGAATGTGTGAGTGGATGAATATTGCAATTTATGAGATGATGTATAATAATGATTAGTTGTTTACGAAAAAATATGTAGATGTGATTGATAGAGAATGAAAAATATTTCATATCCAAACGATGTCCGTTCTGGACCTTTCGATTAATTCGGCAAAAAATTTGCAGGTGAACTCAAGAAATAAGAAGCAACAATTTTGACATATTCTTATATTTACATGATTAAAATTGCAATTTACTTTATAATGGAGTGTGTGACAATTTAAAGTAAAATTACTTTTGTTCCAATATAATCCTCAATGGCACCCAAGTTTTCAAATATGGAAGTTTGTTGGGACAAATTATACATCATGTAAAACAATATACTAGTTATTATTTCAAATTCCACCCCTTTGAAGAACTAGAAAATAATAATATATGATCAAAAAATTGAAAAGTAATCATTGTACTCCTAAATTTTGATTTATAAAATTCCTTTTGGACATTTATTCTTTGATTTTCAGCATGTTTTTCTTTTTGCTTCATATTTGTGTGAACATAACTAGTGCTTGACTGAGCTTATTTAGAACTTCTTATAAGTTTCTATCTACATTTTATTATATGTTTTAGAGTAGAGTTTATAAAATATTAGATTTTATTTTGAAAGTAGATTATTGAGGTTTCTAGATAAAGTAGGATTTTAAGATGATAATATTGACAATTTTATAATTAAAAATTATCAAAATGTTGAGATTTTCTTACTTTTTTTTAATGTGATAAAATGAAAAGGAGACGTTATTATGTGAACATTCAGCTAAATTTAATAAAAATATCACCTAAACTTCAACATTTTTAATTGTTGAGAAATTGGACAAAATACATTGTTAGAAATAAAATTGTCAAAAATAGAAGGAAAAAAAAAACGTTGTAAATTAAAATATTGTGTTAAAAACAAAGTATAATGTGCTCATTTTTTTTAAGGAACTTATAAGCTCTTCAATAGTTTTTTTTAAGATAAAAAAATTTTAAGCTCCTCTTCATTCTTCTTCAGCAGCACTTGCAGCATTTAAATCCACATTAAGATCAAGAACCTGAAATGAAAAATAAAAAACAAAAAAATAATGTTATACACGAAATGATATATTTGCAAAAAACAACAGTGAATCTAAGATGGTTTAAGTGGTGGGTTTTTCTAAAAGAAAATATCAATAAACAGAGCAAGTGATAACCCCTTCATGATGTTTTCAGTGCCATCTCAATCCAGTGATACACAAATTCTTTTGCTATAAAAAACTAGGGATAGTTACAAAAAACTCCTTGAGGTTCGGACTAATTACAAAAAAAACCATAGATTTTTGAAAGTTCTACAAAAACACCCTTGAGGTTTGATTTTATCTTGTATTTTCCCGTTCATAAGTGAATAACATTTCAAAACTCCGCTGACATTTACGGAAATATTATAATTACCCTTCTTTAATTTAATACATAATCAAACTTGAGGACGCATTAAGTATCCCGCCTGGGAAGTACGTTCGCAAGAATGAAACTCAAAGGAATCGACGGGGGCCGCACAAGCGGTGGAGCATGTGGTTTAATTCGAGCAAACTCAAAGGAATCGTCCCCAGAATTATCCTCCTAACACCCATACCAAGCAAGAAATTTGGTTACCAATATTTGCTGCCTTTTTTTAAATACAACATTAGAAATTTGTTAGTATTAGTCAATGTTCTAAAAAAAGATAGGCGCTAGTCGGGCGGTACCCTAACACCTAGCACCTAGGCGGAGCTTGAGCGGGGTTAGGCGGAGCCTAATCAGAAAAAAACTGTAGGCGGACAAGGTGAGTCTAGCGTCTAGGCGGGGATTTTTAGAACAATGGTATTAGTACGTAAACAAAGCACTATATCAAAAATGAAGAGCGCAAAATTCAAAAGGGAAGCGTAAATTTCGATTCTAACCTTTCCAGTAATCAAGGTATACAGATTCAGCACATCCACGACGGTGGACTCAAAGTGAGTCGTGGGATCATAACTCTGTCATGTAGAGTTTAAGTAAGTGCATATACACTAGGAAAGCATGAATGATCAAGTACTGTATTCAGAATAGCATCAGCTGGACTTACAGTTGATATAAAGCAATTGTCCAGAGAAGGGTCATTGGCTGGTTCGTATCTGTCGTACGTCTCAAAGAAAATCTCATCTACTGGTCCAAGAAGATCGATACCTGGCTTTAGTTCGGTCTCAGGGTGATTGGTTTCCGCTTCGGTTGAGACAAATGCAATAAATTTCCCTTTTGGAGCGACATTGTGAGAATAAGAGCAACAAAACAAATACCTGCAGAACCAACAAATCACATCTGATGTCAATAAATTTTTTATTTTCAGATGTAATCTTAACTTAAAGTTACTGCTGAGTGCTCAGCAGGGTGTGACACATCGAAACTGATCCGAATTTTTTTTAAAAAAATCTGGCAAAAGAGCAGTACAACGAACAAGTACTCATCAAACCAGCTAAATTGTAGCTTCCTTCCATGTACTATTGATCCTATGTCATGTATGAAAGGGAACTGACTAGCTAGTTAATAGTTTTTTTTTAAAAAAAAACTTATCAAACAGCTATTCGGTTAATAATCTCATAAGTCACAGATGAAACAGAAAAATATCTAATTCAGGGGCATAGCTCCACCCTCCCGCGTTCTTGCTGTGGCAAATAGAAAGATGTGGCAACCTTCCACACATATATCATCTTCAACAATGGGCCTCTTCGAAAAAAATTGCTAGCCTTTCCTAGTTTTCAAGGTCGCCACTAAACCAAATATCAAGATACCAAAGAAATAATAAACACGAATTGTGCCACTTGCTATCGGCAGCAGTAATAAACATGTTACAACGGATATCTTAAAATGACATATTAAAATCAAATGCTCGGTGATGACTGTGACATTTAGTTAGTATTGGATAAGTTACTCACATGTCTGATTTGCGACCCAACTGCTTCTGAGGTAAAATAACTTGCACTGAATGAGAATCATTAGTATTGGGAATTGGGTGGCTCATGATAGCAATGGCTCTGGCAACTTTGCCAACCTTCCTAACCTGCAACATACCTCAAGTTATTGTTATGTCATAAAAGCAAATGGAGAACCCAGAGAGATATGTATAGAATATAGAACTTGACTTTCCTAATTAATATAAGGGATAATTACAAAACCCCCCAGGTTTGGGCTAATTACAAAAAAACCAGAGGTGTTTTAAAATTACAAAAAAAAAACGTCACGTTTGATTATGTCTTAAATTTAAGGGGGTAACTGTAATATTTCTACAAATATGAGGGGCACTTTTGAAATATTTTTCACTTATGAAGGGGGAAATTAAGACGGAACCAAAACTCAATGGGTTTTTTTCTAATTTTCAAAAACTTTTGGGTTTTTTTGTAATTAGCCCAAACCTCATAGGTTTCTTTTGTAATTATCACTTAATATAATGTGCCCGGAAAAACCAGAAGAAAGAAGTAACCAACTGAACCAGTAACAGCGAGACACACTATAGATACATTGAAGTGCGAAAACATTTCCAATGTGCTTTCAGGTGTTAGACAAGCACAGAAAGCATTTTTTGCATTATCAGGTTATAGAATAGAATATGGAATAAAGACCACCTCTAAAATCGGAAAGAGAATTACCTTGTCGGGAAGGTAGGAAGGATCACATACAACTTTCTTGGACTTAGCTGTTTCCCCTTCTGATGTAACACCACACACCTTGCCTTCTTCGTCGAACTCTACCTGAAGTTTCACTACATCATGTCAGGACTCACAGTTTTATGTCTACTTCACGAACCAACAACAACAAAAGCAAGACAAACATAACACCAACAATGACAGCCAGTAAAGCAGAGTAACTAGTAAATAAGGTGGGTCTTGGGTTTTGCCAAGCCCGCATCAAATCCACCCGTACGTATATAATCAATACAAACCCGATATAATGGAGATCTCTTATGATGAAGAAATTTTTTGAGCATTTATACATAATCGATTTTATGTGATATCAAAAGACAGAACATATATGTTCTCCCTTTTCTTTAATGGAGTTGAAATTTCTCTTTTCGAGGGTTAGAGGAGGAGGAGGAAAGAGAAAAGGATGGAAATTGATACCTTGCACTCAGGCTTATTCAACATGTAGGTCCCACCATATACAGCACTGAGACGAGCAAATGCCTGGTGAAATGAATAGAAGTACAACTTCAATGAGAACTGGAGTGTATACATTTAGCGAGAGAGAACAAGTTAAGAAATATGGGATAGGGTAAGAACAGGAAACTGGAGACCTTCAGAATAAGTGAGTAAACAATTGAGCTAACAAATAATAAGAAGGCAGATACATAGATACTGAAGAAAATGGCAGACCTGGGGAAGCTCTCCAAGGCCATACAAAGGGTAAATGTAAGGTGATCCTCCAGCAAATCGTGCTAAGGACTCTGCATAAAGCTACGAACCGAAAGAAAACACGTCAAAGAGGAATTCCAGCAGTCTAAATGCTATTATCTTTTGGAAAAAGCCCCCTAACCCCTAAGAAAATACAGAAATAAACTCACAGTTGCTTCCAGGAAGCATAAAAATTTACCTTCATCCTCTTCACAGTATCCAAAGCTGGTTCATCCAAATAACGGTCATCTCTGTGGAGAGCCAATGCGTGACCGATAAAATCCATAGTGTTGTCATCAAGGCCATACTTGCTGTCGGAAGTTCAAAATATTAGAATCAACCTAGTTCAATTGGTTAAAAATAACTAAGAGATGCATCAAATATATAGGTACACTGAGCCAAATGGAAGTTATTATTTTGTTGTGGGACATGTATGGCTCAGCTTAACAGCAGGTTAGATTTGTTTTCATCCATTGCTCCAAATGAACAAAAATACTTTTCCGCACCAAAGAGCTTCAAAACATATATGTCAATTCACCTTTGCTTTAACCCTGTACTTATAAGCTTCACTGATACTAAGAAGTAACTGTCCTTCCGAAATTAAGTCCTAGATAGGCCAATTATGAGTGCCTGAAAGCTGTATACCAAAACGCCTATTATCTAGTGCTGGAAGACCCGGAAACCTCGCATACGGATAGAAATGCTAAAATCAAAAACCCTTTGAAATATATTTCAACAAGACATGATTAAAACTATAAAGCTCTTTTGAGTGATAAAATACAAAAAAAATAGGTGATAAGGGCATACGCAATGAGCTGCCTAGTCGTAACTCGTGTCAAATCCATTCCTTCATGTGTTTTAGGATCACTTTCTTTGTAATCTTGTACATAAATGAAAAACTTTCTAGCACGGCGCTTTTCAAAGATGCCCATGAGAGGTGATTTCAGGGCCTCCATGTCAGTTGCAGGCACCTTGTGAACCTGTTGTGTTAAATTCACCACAAAATCCAGAGTGAATACATAATACTTGTGGACCACCAAGAGAGAGAGAGAGAGGAAGAAGGAGAGAGAAAAATAGAAAAAAAAAAAAAGGAAAAGGAAAGAAAGAAAGAAAACATGTAGCCCATAGAACATGGTAAAACATAAAAAACAATGATATCACCTTTCCTCTGTTGTACACAAAGCTCCCATCAACAGCTTTGAAAGACAGGTATTTAGTAACATTAGTATGAATGAGGACCCGCACAAGAGCACCATTTGCCATAATATACTGAAATGGATTAAAGAAGCATTACTAACAAACAAGCATTAGGAATGGAATCTTCTAAAAGATGTCCAACATGGTGGAAATAATATGAACCTTAGGAATCATGTCGACGTTATACTCTCTACTGGAACCCAAGTGGGCTGGAGGCTTATCACTTCCTCTAAACCTTTTCCACAGCTAAGTGAAAAAAGATATTCATCAATATATCGTATATAAGGAGGACTGCATATATTTATCATTAATGCAAGCACTGGGGTGTTTAAGTATCACTGGATCTATTGTCAAAATAAAAGAAATGAATACCTGAATAAGATTGAGTGAAGTTGATTCACCGCCATAATAGTCATTGCGGTCCATGTGTAAAACCTAGTTTCAGAGACATGACAAGGTCACGCGGGAACAGCAGTGAAATACAACTGTAATGTCACGAAGATGTTTACAAAGAACTAAAGGGAAATTTTATGAAATTTAATTCGTAATCACATAAATACCAAATGGCATAAAAAAATTCTTAGGAGGCAGACAAAGTATGAAAGCGTTACCGTACATGATACTAATGATGTGTTATAGACCTTCATGTCAAAAACTAGCAACGGGAATATCATTTCTTCCACATAATTTCTTTAAAAAGGAAAAAGTTGCCCAATCTACCATCTTTTGCAGGTTATAGGTCTTGAGGTTTTGCACAAGGCAACTGTGATATCATAAATAGTCTTGACAACTTATATCATGCACTTGTACTTACCACGACTTTGTTCTAATAAATTATCTCTATTAGTCCATTGACCAAGTTAATTTACCAAGTATGATTGATATCCCAACCACAAGAAGGAAAGCTGAACATGCATAGACATGACACCTTTTACATTGAAAGTTCTTATAACACAAAAATCAGATATCAATTTGAAATGATCTAAATACCAAATATATCTGAACCGCAAGTCCGCAACATGGATGGAAGTGCACAAGCGACGAAATAATAATATATGACAGAGCATAACATTGACCCAATGTGCCCTCAGCTACTTTATCATTCAAAGCCCTCAAATTGGAATGTAAACAAGGGATGAGATTCAAAAACATATACTTGCTATAAAAATACTCACAATGAAACAATAACTTCCTCATCTGTAATGATGATCTGACTAAGACCAATGACAACAACCAACCCCCTAGATATTGAACTTGTAATGCATGCGAGAATATTGCATCCTCAAAATAAAAAATAATGACACACATTCCATAGAAAACAAACAGATCTCATTTTCCGGAAAATATAAATGATATTGACTTCATGGGCCCACTTGAGTTGTATCAATCAAAATGCACATTATAACCGAACCATTTCCAGAATCTCAGAATTGATAGCATACAAAAATTTGAATAATTCAAGATCACACAGATATTAAAAAAAAAATTGAGTTAAAAAACAGATGAACCAGAAGAATTCCAACCCATATCATCACAAACTCAAAAGAATACGAGCAATAACAGATAATCGCGGATTGTCAATTCTCAAATGAAAAAGGAAACAGGGAAAAAAAATAGAAAAAAGAAAAGGAAACCTTAAGGCCATCGACGGATAGAAGACCGCTAAGGATGCATTCCTTGAGACCCGTCCCCAGCACTATCACATCGTACTCTTCATCCATCTTAATTGATGCCTCTGCTGAAATTTAACAATCTAGCAAAAACATAAGAAAAAATAAAAAAAAATTACCCACACAGATCAATCAGATCACCGATAAAGGGGAATATGACAAAGATTTTTTTTCCAATAATCGGAGGGAGTGCGATATTCTTGTGCGTGTCAATATATATGTCGAAGTATATATATAAATCAACCTGGAGGATCTCCGTTGTTTATAAACTAATCAAATCAAAAAATGGTTTTTTTTATTTAATTAATATTAAAAATAAAAGGGATGGATCAAGGAAGGAAAGAACAATAAATTTGTTTTTGGGCATATAACAAGGTGGTGCAGACAATGATAACAGAGAGACTACTTGAGATTGAGAATGACAAAAAGGAGAAGGAAAGACCTTGCATGGTTATGGTTTCCGGTTCATTTCCCGTTCACAAAAACTTATATGAGACGGTCTCACGGATATAATCCACGAGACGTATCCTATATTTAAATAGAATTTCGATCCAAACTCATACCCATGAAAATAATTCATATTTTTGTATGTGTTTAGAATTCGTCTCATGAACTTAGTTTCATGAGACAGTCCCACGTAAGACTTTCTCTTTCCAGTTTCTAGTGTTGAAAAATAAATTTTTAAATTTTATTGGTGTTCGTCTTAAAATTATAATTATGTTTTGATAAATGAATTAAATTATATTTTGTATAGGTTTGGAAGGGAAAATAAGATTTTTAGTCCTGTAAGTTGGACATGTTTTAGAATTAGTCCTCTAAATTGTCACATTCATTTTTTAGTCCTTTAACTTTCAAATTTCTAGATATTCAGTCCTTTAACTTAACAATTTTATTTTTGGTCCTATAACGTAACATATTTGAAATTTGGTCCTATAACTTAACATATTTTAGAAATTTGGTCATGTAACCTTTTTTAGGGAATTTAGTAATATAACTTAACAATAGTTAAATTTAATTAATTTATTAAAAGGTTATTTCTAAATTAATTTAATTTTTCAAATCGAATGATTTTAATTAAAAATTAATTTTCTTTAAAAATAAATAATTATTTTTTAATTTAATTAATTTTCAAAAAATATTTAAGCATTAATTTTTTAAACCTTCGAATTAAATGCATCTTGTACACTAGTCTGATTACATTTCTTGGAGATAATTATCCTCACCAAAGGTTAATTGCATAAATATGACAAATTATTCTTAAGTTACTAATTTGATGTAATTATTTTAATTTTCCTAGAATTCATTAATTATTTTAGAAATTTCTATTTATTTAAACTTTTTATTAATCAAATTAATTTAATTTTAATTGTTTTTATAATTTGATTAGTTTCCAAACATTGAAATTTAATTATTTTATATTTGGTCCTATAAAATAGTTAAATTTAACTATTGCTAAGTTATAGGACTAAATTTCTAAAATATATTAAGTTGTAGGACCAAATTTCTGAAATATGTTAAGTTTTAGGACCAAAAATAAAATTGTTAAGTTAAAGGACTGAATAACTAGAAATGTGAAAGTTAAAGGACTAAAAAATGAATGTGACAATTTAGAGGACCAATTCTCCAAAAGGTCCAACTTACAGGACTAAAAATCTTATTTTCCCAGGTTTGGAAATAAGAATATGTTTGATTTTAATAATTTTGATAGTCTTTTATGCATATAATCATTTGAAATTTTCGTAGTGGTGGGTCCATTTTATATAGTTTAAGTTTAATATATACGGAAGTATTGTATAGTTTTAATATCAATAAATTTATATATTGTAAAAATTATAATGAGGCTTGATAGGAGTAATTTAGTGTAATATTTCTTGAAGATATTTGTTAAATTTTGGGATAATATTACACTAATTCATTGACAAATTGGGGCGGGGATTACCCTCGACAAGGGCAGAGGGAGAGGGGGCACTCCGGACCCCAACTCCCCCATTTTTTATAAAAAAACAATTGCACTATAATTTTTTTAAAAAAATAATAATTTTAGTTTATAAGATTTTTTTATACGGGCCACCCCATTTTCGTGTATCGACCCACCCCAAATTTATTCATGGCTCTGCCCTTGCCCATTGTGTTCAGGGGCCGGAACGAGCTCCTCGGTCAGATTCGGGGTATTTATCATATCTAAGGAAATTTAGAGTAGCATAATTGATAGCTTGTGGGCACACCTGCGGGAATTTTGTGCTTAATAGTTATGAATGACTTGTGGGATGTTGAACCCGCTTGTGTGTTTGTTAATTATAATTGAGTCTCTTTACTTCTAAATGTTGTCGAAACGCTAAATCCTATAAACTTCTCTAGGGTTGTCTTTTTATTAGAGAGGTAATCAACGTTTTTCTCTTGATTACAGATAACGTACGGAGAGATTGGTTGTTTGACGTTCATTGAATGACTATAACCGGTTTATTGGTGAACATTGAGTTTATTATTGCATCGAGAACAACACGAATCAAGGTGGAAACAATTCATTCGGCTAAAAGCTTTGTTGTAATGATTTATCTCATTTAATTGTGCGTTGTTTACTAGACTCATTTAATTATGCGTTGAGTATGAATATTCCACTGACGGTGGCTTTAGAGGCAAAGTGTAAATCCCGGTATAATTTCAATGGATAAGTGTCAGAAAAAGAAAGTTTTAGTAAACCAAGTATAAAAATGGCTATAGTCGGCGGGCAAAATATTTTATCCCTAAACTTAATGAATCAAACATAATGATCCAAAAATCATTACCATTTTAATTCCAACTTCACATAAAATTGGAGATTCTTTCTAGAGGTAAATGGATGTAATTTATTACTAAAACCTCCTATTATCTTATAGAGATAAATACACTTACCCATCCGAACTATGCTGATTTTTACACTTTACCCTCCAAACTTTGCCTCGTGACACTTTGCCCCCTGAACTATGGAAATCGTTACACTTTACCCTATATAGACAATTTTGCCCCTAGGTTTTATTCTTTTTAAAACAATAGTTTAAGTTATCCCTTTAAACTCTATTTTGTGGCAATCTACTACATAGTAATAAATTTATTGCATTAATCATTAATCATGAAAATTTTACTCCATAAACAATTTGCTTTCGGATTTTTCGAGAAATAAGAACCCGATTTTTCTGTAACTTGTTTGGTTCGTGGCATTGTTACACCTACTTAGATCCAGTCTCTATTCGAGAGGTTTTAAATGGATCATGTCGGGTTTTCGACTATAAACTCAACAAGACATACTTATATCCAGATCTTATTTCAACTATTTATCCGTATACAAATTGAGTCTTTAGACTGAAAATGAAAATAGTGCATTACGACCATATCAGGCCCAACATGCTTAGTAAAATTAATAAATCCCTTAAAATTCATACCTTCTTTGACCAAACAAAGACAGGGTTAAATGGTTCGCAACACCACCAATCGGAAAATTCATCGCCCCGGATCGTTTTGACGAAGCTCCTCACTGTTCAACCTCACCTCGGGAAGATGATCGCAAGTTATCCCAGGCTCTTCAAAGAATCGTTCAAAGACAACCTTGGTTCGTTTCCTACTCCGGCGTATAAGTAATTCTTAAACGGGATGAATTAATAGAACATTATGAACACATGTTGAACAGAAAGCCTCTTTTTATTAAGAACTTATAGAAATATTTATTACATTAGTAATCTCCTTTGGGAGGAGAATCTTGGTTTAGCCTCTCATCGATGAGGCTTGCACTCTAAAACACATAAAACTTAAAACTAAAACACTCCAAATATTACAAATTTTCTCTCGGACTTTATTATAAGAAAACTAAGGAAAATGTTCGATGTCCTCGCCTTCCTTCAAATCCTGCATTTTATAGAGGTAAGTCCCAGGACTTCAAGGCGGACTTCAAATCTTTGGCGATATATATGACGTCACCGCTTACGTCATATCCACATTATTACCTCGCCGGTGGTTTTCTTTTTCTTCCGCGTGACTCGCCCCATGTGATGTTTGTCGGGGAATCTTTTAAAAATTTGGTTTACGTGGTCCCCAGAGGATAACGCGTCTTGTGAGTGAACCCTTATCCTTTCCGGCTACATGATCTTGTCGGTCGGGTTTGGGTCGGAATCCTTTCCCAAACTCGGGTTCCTTCGGGGCATGCTTGTGATCCGGTCGATCCAACGGCCCACATGCGCCATGTTACGAGAATTTCCGGTAAGTTTCTTTGCTTTTAGGAATCTTGTTTTCCTGCAGAATTCTTCTTTTGGTCTCGAAGAGTTCCTCCGCAAACCCCGTGGTTGATCCAGTCATCGAATTCAAAAGGAAAGATCCATTTGCCGAATGCGGAAGAACTTGAATGGATATTTGACTTTGTCCATTTGTTAGACAAACCCAAAGACCACATATGCTCGCCACGGTAGAAGCTTCGTCTTGTAAAATGCTCCTACTAACATCAGTCCTTCTTCCTGAAGCCGCTTTAATGTATTTTAAAGCATTTCCATCCGATCTTCATAACTTGATGAAATGAAAAGCTTCATTAAAGCCTTTCTTATTTGGTTCAGAGCCGACCGATAAAATACGATTCCAAAATATCTCCTACGGCCAAGTGTGGATTATTGGCCCACGCCTCGTAAACCGCTTCCCCAATCCATTTCGGTAATTTTGAAATTTCGAAATCCACGGTGACACGGTATAGATTGAAGCTAAAGCTCCAAAAGTATACCATTTCCCGTACTTCATTTGGATGACTTCCGGTTTCATCCAAACTCGGGATACTTTGCCGAGATATCAACCATTGTTTTCTCGGGTTAATACCTTGTCTTGTAACTAGTTTCTCCCATTGCCTCGATATACTGCATAGGAGAAGTCTTAATCTCGTCAGTTTGAACCTTAGATTTGCCTGTCGTGGCCAAGATTCAACTCTCCTCTTTTACCCCAGGTCTTTGGTTTGACTTGAAGACTCGGGTTGTGACAGGAGCTTCAACATTAAATTCTGATTTGTACACCCTCGGGATGCATCACCCGCAACACTTGTGATTATGGTACTTGAATCCATAACCTCCGGGTTAGAGCCCCGTACTCTCTCGGCCCCTTTTTGCACCGTAGTAGGAGATGCGGCTGGAAGAGAGGCCCTTGCAGCTAAGAACAATTGTCCTTGAGCGAATCGGCATGCTCGTATTTGACTAGAAACGGTTTTTGGTCACTTTGTTGAAGTCGTCCGGCGAAGAACACGCATTGAGACATAACGCCCCAAAATCTCGTTCTAGACTCTCCGGGTTTTCCCGAGATGTCTTACTCGTTTAAGGACCTCCCGTCACAAGAACGCGTCCCTTCCATCTCGTGTCAAGAAATGCGCAAGAATATTTTCATGAGATTTTATAATGACAATATCATAATCATAATATTGACATTGACTTGCCATCTAAGTAATCGAGCCTTTTCTCGGTTTTGATTCAATTTTGTTTTTGTAGAAAAGCCTTGACACTTGAATTATCAATTTTTAAAGTAAACTTTTTAGCCATAAAAATAGAGGCCATTTTTTAAAAGCCTTTTCGATGCAAAGAATTCTTTTTCGTTAATATGCCACCGAGGTTGCTTCTTTAGGGGTGAATAAACCGCCGCAATATCTGCATGGCATTTCCTCGTTCGGTGTGACTTTCGTAGAAGAATCTGTTGCCCACCAATCATCAGCGGCATCGTGTGTAAAGAACCGATTCGTCCTCGTCTTGGGGAATCGCAAGCTTTGGAAGCTTTTTACAAACTTCTTTAAGTTGCTTAATTCCTTCTTGATGTTCATCTTCCCATTTGAAATCTGCATCTTTTTTAAGCAATGGGCTAAACACCTTCCGTAGTATCTTTAGATTGTTAATAAACATTCCAAAGAAAATTAACAACTCCCTTAAAACTCAAGTCGCTTCTTGTCTTTTAGTGTATCCGAAATCCTCGTATCTTTTCCACAATATGATTCGTAGAATTATTCCCAGATTCATCGATTTCATTACCGAGGAATTCAATGTCTTGTTGCGATTACACGCCTTCTTTTCCGAAAGCACTAATCCTTCTTTGTGACAAACATCCGAAAATATTTCCAAATGTTTGAGATGCTCCTTCATGTTCTTTGATGCGATTAGAATGTCGTCGATATACACGAACATGAAATCAAAAATAATCTTTGAAAAGATTATCCATCTTTCTTTGATATATACGGGGTGCTTTAGCCAATCCCATAGGCATCACATTCCAAATATAGTGTCCTGTGGTGTAGAGAAAGTCAGTAAACTTCTTACTTTCTTCCTCCATCTTAACTGGTAGAATCCGGACTTGCAATCGAACTTTGAGAATATCTTTGCACCTTTGATACTGATTAACGGATGTTCTCTGCTGGGGATATAGTATCCGTCGAACTCCAAAATGTTATTAATCCCTTTGTAATTAATAACAAGTCTTGGCTTTCCTCTTTTGATTTCTCCATGGTTTCGACTAAGAATCTCGGATCTTTGTATGGAGAAACTCTGGTGAAATTAACTTAAGGTCAAAATGTTCCTTAAGTATCTTTTGCATATCCTCACGATCTTCCTGGTTCATAAGGATTGGTTTGAATCTTACGAACTCGTACTCCTTTCCAGGTTTAACCTTTAAGGATGCTTTGAGCTCATTCTTATCCCACCATGCCAAAGGATCTTCATTGTAATTCCTTTGGATCTTCTTCGATATCCTCGAGTGATATTTGTTCCTCTATGGTTACATCACTCTGTGGATTCTCCATTAGACTCATCCATAATTTTGCAATGGCTTAACGGAGTGACTCGTTCTTCTCCTTGTACTCGAATGAATACAAGTTATTATCCCATATCTTGATCATACGGATGGAACCAAATTGTCTATAGGATAATAAAGCTTCACCAAATTTTCTTCGATCCGCCATTTTTGGATTCGAAGTTTGGCTTCATCACCACCACGCTTCTGCGAAAATTAATGGGCATTTTTCGTAAAATGCTTCCCGCGATCTACGAACAATAATATTATGATCACATAAGGTTGTGAAAATAAGTCTTCTCGTCTCGTTCTCTTGTGTGAACCGCTTGAATGTTTGTAGGAAATTGTTTCCTAGCAAAATATCGCACTGTATCATGGAAATAGATTGGTGGCGTCTTTACTTTGTACCATGAAGTCTTGCCCGCTCCTCCGATCATGATTTTACGCTTGTTTAATTCCTGTTAAGGATAAGAATCCTTTTAGAGAAATCTCTTCCGCAATAGTGGTAAATCTTCTCAATTTCTTTAGGAAAAACATCCGGCTGCAAGTACATATTCGGCACTGAATCAATATAGGCGCGAAATACTCGGCCTTGTATTGACATATAACATTCCAATAGAAATGTATATGGAGAATGGACTAGTGGTCATCGATTCGTATCTTTTATTAGCCATTGTGAACTCCATTCCGTCTTGTAATCTTTCCCAAGGTTTATGTTCCTCAAGAAATTCAATTCCCAGTATTAATTGTTCGGGATCTTTCATGCAACTCCTGTGATAGTAAGCTCAATTTCTCCTATCTTGAGCTTCCTTGATACCTTCCAACGATTGGTTGTTGGAGATAATATAGAACATCACAAGGAAAAATGTTATCCTTTTGAGTGATGTCGAATATTACCTCAACCTCTCGCCATCCTCGGACATTTCGGCTCTCTGCTTTGTTTTAAAAACATCGGGATGCGTTGAATCGCATACTTGGTCTCCTTCTTCCCAATCTGCTACTCACCATTCTGTCTTCTTGGAAAGACATCCTTCAGTGCTCAACTCTAAGACTTGACTTTTGTTGAAGGCTGGTTGATCTTGAATTATCATATCAATCTCCTTAATAGTTGGAGATTCAATGATTTCGTAACACCACCTGGCAAAGTCCTCAAAGATTCTTGGGACTTCAATAAATTCCTTTCTCAAGAATACTTGAATGATGGGTATTCGAGAGAGCATAGAAATCTTGTATGTGATCGAGTAAGGTTTTTCCTTCTTTCATCAAATCGACTCTTTTGAAATCTTGATGAAGGGTTAGGACTCTCTTGAAGTCTCGATCTCCCAAATTGTATGCAATTCTAGGATAGACATTAAATGCTAATTTCCTCGCATACAAATTTCAGAATCGCTCAAGGCATGAATCCTTGAGATGTGAGATTCGCTTGTCAAAAATAGCAAGATTGAGTGGCGAATCTATTCCTTCTTTGAATGTTGCCTTAATAATGACTCTTATGGCTCCAATGTGAATCCATGAGAGTGTATTTGCAACTTCTCTTTTAAACTGCTTTTGATCTCTGTATTTCTCTAATAGGGACCAAGCTCGCATCTCGATCGAGTTCTGCGGTAAACTCCATCGAATGGCTAATTCTCCGGTTGTTACCCCGTGAATAATTTGGTGTTTTTACATTACGAAACCCAATCTTATCCAATGCTTTTTCCATAGCTCCGATTGTAAATCCATCATGACTTGAAGCTTTGGATCTTCCTTCATGATTCTCATAAGAGTTTTATGAGAAACCGTCGTATGAGAGAGGAATCGACATATCCTCCCATTCGCTTTCTTTGAAGAATTTCTTCTTCTCGATTACGATGGAGTCACTTCCATCATCGAATAGATCTCTTCTTCATAGATGCTTTCATCCGAGGGAATATCCTCAAATTGATACACTGTATAAGATCTTGATAATAGACTTCTTCGATTTCGGTGTAGCCTCGAACTGTCTAACTCATCGTTTCTGGTTTTTACGGATAATCGGTCGAGATATGTCCTCTTGCTCGCATGTCCGGCAATTACTGATCTTTGAAACTTTCATTTGCTCCGGTGTGAGCACGCCTGAAAGTTCTTCTTCCCCGGATTTCTGGCGGGTACTTGCTTGATTAGAACCCGATGATGAGGCTCTACTCCTACTTGGTCTTTGGTCTTTGTCCGGTTTTGTAACCGGGCTTTTGTTTTGACGAGAACCTTCTAGGTCTCCATGAAGACCTACTTCTTTTTTGTTATTTCCTCGGCGGTATGGATGGTTTCTCTCCTTCTTCTTTGTGCCGCCTTGGTTGACCTCCCACAATTTGTTGGGATATCATTATCCACGCAACATAGAGGAACCGCTTTGTTAATTCCTCTTAATCTCTTGTAATTCTGTGCGGAGAGTCGCTTGATAGCACCATTCGAGATAACTTGGCCTTTAGGAAAGACATTTTTAAGCCACGTTTCTACTTGACTCCTCTCTTGTATTCCCGATAAGCATCTCTCTCCGGGGACTCGGAATCTTGGCAAAGAATAATGTGCCTTCTTTTTCCTCAATCTTGGATTTCCACTAGGTATTCGGTGAACAACTTGATATATTCATCAATATGACAAATATCCAAAGAACTTCGAAAGGCTATAGAGGGCTTGTTTATATTTCTTTCTTTTTCATCCTCTAATCCCTCGAAATAACCCGTGCCGATGAATTGGATTTTGAATAGTTTTGCCATACCATCGACAATTCCTTTAAGTGATTCCCACGATGTGACCGAACTTTTCGTACTTGCATCGGTCATATCCCAGGCAATCTTCACCGATCCTTCAACTCATTTCAAGGAGTAAAATGAATGAATCCTTTGTAAGATCGAGGGTTCTATTTGAAATTCTCAGTCAAGCCCATTCATCAATGAGAACTTCTCTGTTTTTAAAATCTGGGATGTCGATTTAACATCAACCCATACGGATGTATTGGGTCGAGTGCGATCTTCCATAAGGCGTCGATAAACATTCGGCCTTCCAGGTAGGTTATGCAGTTCCCCAAGAGGGTTTCGACCTCCTGTCTTCGAAAGTGGATCACTCCCGGTCGTGAAATCCCCAAACATGTGGCATCCTCTCGCCCCGAGCTCCATGATATGAACCGTCTTTCTTCGACGTTAGGATTAAGCGGTGGCGGTGGTGGAGGAATTGGTCTACCTTGTGGGTCATATGTAACAAGGATGATTCTCACTGCGTTCATCTTTAAATCTACAATACCTAATCCCGCGAAGGATTACGCCGGTCGTGTAGATCTTTAAGATTCATCTTTTCCATATCCATCTTTTTAATTTTTGATGGATTTTCCTTTGATTAAAGAAATGAGCTTTTCTTCATCCGTCATTTTTCGTATGACTTGATTGGTTTCCCCCTTTTGGTGTAAATATGGTCTTGTCCCCAAAATCAATCGTTTCCTTCCTCCTAGGATGAACTTGCCTGTCCTCCAGGTTCTTGACTCGTTTCGAATATCATGAAGGATTTCAAGAGTTTCTTTCGATATTTCACCATCGTCTCCATCAGTTCTCGGATCGATGAACTTGTCTTTGGTAGATGAATATGGCGGTTGCCATAATTCGCACCGTCTTACGGACTTCTCTAAGATCTTGGAGAACTTAGATTTGTCTGGAAGTATCTCGTTCACTCACAGTACTCCATCGGGAATCATTGTTACGATGGGAATTTTCATGAACCGTTTTTGAAGGTTCATCAAGTGAACATATAAGTCAGTTGAGCATTAAGCGCTTATAATATTCGCTTTCGTATTTTGCATTGCACGCTTAAGGTTTTCCCGTCGGCTCACGCTTTTTTTTTTTCATGTTGGTATTCCCGATATGAAACCTGGTCAGTGTTCTTGTGCATACATCGTCAATATTTGACGATATGTCTGTAAGGTGTACATCTCGGACATCGGTCAGGATCCATAATCTCGGAGTAATTTCTCTCACCAATTGTTAATTACATAAATATAATAAATTTAACTAAAAGTTCTTAATAAACGCAGCTCGATACCATTTTCGAGGATCGCAAGACCTTGAGGAGTAAATGTAGATATGTCTGATAAAATTTATGGCATAGGTGGTAAAGTCAACAACTTTGAAGTTTAGAGGGTAAATCAGTAAACAACTTTCATATAGCTAGGGGTAAATCGTAATTTAAGGCAAAGTGTAAAATTTCGCATAGTTGGGAGGGTTAAGTGTAACGATTTAAAGTTCGTATGGTTAAGTGTAAAACTTCGAATAGTTTGGGGGGTTGAATGTTTTTATCCCTATCTTATATTGTTGGTTTCAAGTAGAGTATGAAAAGCTTATACATATATAACCTTATTTTTTATTTTATTTTAAAATAAATGACTAAAATAATGCTAATTTGTATGTAATTCATGGGTTAAATTTGAAAACTGAAAAATCAGAAAATTGTGGTTCTTGCCCGAGAAAATCAGAAAACGCAGGCCAAGGGCGGGAAGAAGATGAAATTCACCGTCAAGGCATGGAGCAAGGGCGGCTGTCGGGCCGGGCTACTCCAGGTGGGCAGCTGTTCGATCGAAACTCCAGCTCTCCTCCTCAATACTCGCAAGGGCCTGCCCGCTTTTATCTCCCCCGACCTTCTCTCTTCTCTCCCTACGCCCGACTCGCGCCTCCTCCAATTCAGCCCTCTTCACTTGTACGTTCTAATCTATTATTTCGTCTTGGTTGTATTTGAATGAAAACTTTATGTCGTTTTGTGTTGTTCGTGTCAAGTTTTTATGTTGCAGATTAGGTGTTTGTGATATGTCCCGCGGAGGGAGTTGGTTGTATATGGTTTTTGTTATGATGAACGATTTTTATTTGTTAGTATTAATCCTATCCCTTACTTGGACTTTGGTGGGTTTTTCAGTTCAGAAGGCATCTCATTGAAAACTATATCGGAACTGGGAGGGCTGCACCAGATGCTTGGTTTGCATGAACATGTGTTTGCGGCCGTCCCAAGGGATTCCACTATATCCCTACCAGATTATCAGAGCAGTAACAGGATGGGTGCTTCTTTTGAGACTCCTTGCGGTCGACTCCTGGTAGAACTTCAGTTTATTTGTCGAATTATTCTCTTATTATTGCAGGCATAATGATGCTATGTGAACTTCAGTTTATGATTTGAAAATATGACAGATAAAACCACTACAGTACATGGAAATGATTTCTTCAATGAAACCCAATATGTGGGCCACGTTGGCAGATGAAGTCCCGGCTTGGGTTTCTGAGAAGAGAAACAAAGCATCAGTTGATCGTACTGTGAGATGGCTAGACGATTGCCTAACATCAACTTTCGCTAATAATGTATGTGCTAATTTTGTTCTGTCTTCATTTATAGTTTTGGGTTGATTTTGGTTTTTTGTTTTGACTATAGAAATGTATTTTTTCTCTGGATTACGTTTCATCTCGATGGGAAAAAAAAACTTTCCTTGGTATATATACATATCCCAAGAGCTTGCATAAGTTAGATCATACTAAATTTCTAGTACACAATTAACTATTAAAAAAATTTAGGTATTACATCTGTATGATAGTGCATAAGAAAATCGTATTCTATGACTACAAGAACGAATGAGTTTATGCTGAGCACAGAGAGCATGAACAAATAAAAATTATATTTTCCCTTTGTAATTATAGTCAAAAATTAATTCCTATGGCATATATAATATAGGTACACTTCATCTTTTTTGATTGTGAGTTTACATACTTCGTGTTATATTTTTTCAAGTGGAGTTAAGTTTATGTTGAACTGTTCAATTTTTTCGACATTATCAATCATGCTGGAAATTTTTTAGTCTGGACTTGTGCATTTCTTAGCTTAGCCTGGATAAGTGCATTTTTAGTCTGGACATGTGCATTTTTAGTCTGGACATGTAGTCACCAAGAAAACAAGACCATAGTAGGATTCTATTTCCCACAATTAGTGGTGTAATTGAAATTTAAGGAACTAAAGATGACACAACATTTTTGCAGAACTAGGCTTTACCGTTGCTCAAGCTATATGTCTCCTCTCGGCTCTATCCCTCTCTTTATAAGGTTTCCATACATTTACATACATAAACATATATAGTGAATATGCTAAGTATCTGCATGTGACTTCATGCAAATCTGGGTACATGTTCTGTTATGTATGTCACAAGTCACAACTCACACATGTATAATGGTATGTGACCTCTAGTAACATAGAGAAAACCGAACATTATATAGGTAATGATTCTACGAAGTATATCTGTTCGTCATTAGAGGCTAGAAAAGTGGTCCATGGGGAAATGGGAAAAGTTGAAAACATTGACTGGGGTGCATCTGTAATTAGGGATGCTCATATCATGATATTGGTGAATCTATGTTTATGCCTCATGAATTCTTGAGTAGGTTCTTTTTGCAAATATTAATTAATGAAAATACAGACAGGCGGAGCTGTATTTGGGTCCATTGTCGGAGGTTCTAAAATTGAAGAACGGAAACGATGTGCAGAAGCAGTTGCAGAGCGAAACGTGTCAGGTGTTTATAGCCAGTTTACTATCCAAGTCTTTGTCTGCGAAATTAAATATGATGCCAATTTGTGAATCACTTCGGGCATTATTCTTATATGAAAGATAATTTAAAGTTATATTGGCTTTATTTCATTTTAATCTCATTTTTTTTCAAAGGAAATTTGATATCCGAAGTTGGAAATACAATGCCCTTGGGAAGTGTGAGAAAGTGGAGCGGATGTGATAGAGAAACAGATGACATTTTAGGTTTGCAAACTTCCAAAGCTTTGGAAATAATGTTTTCTGAAAATGGACGTCTTTTTCTATGAATATGGGGTGTTAGGGCTTCAAAACAGGGTAAAGAGGGTGCTGTGCGTTTGAAAAATGTGATGCTCAATAGTTTTTCAGATAAGCTTAAAAAACACATTTTCACTTTTTTGGTTTTGAAGATGTGAAAATAGAGAAAAAAATATGACGAACATAATGATGCTACTCAAAACATGCAAAATTTTGGCTCAATTTGCTATATATTTTGATTGGGCAGCAATGCTGCTTGTGTTTCCTTTTATTCAAATTTGAATGCTACAGTGTGCTAAATTGGTAATATGTATTTTGGGGATTCTATATACCATTTTGTGTCTAAATCATCCTTTTCCATTATCCATACTTAGAAGCTGTTGGTGTATTATGCAGGTTTTTGCTTAGGTGGATTTGGCCTTGGAGAGAGTATGGACGAACGCCCTTCTCTTCTCGGTGCTATTACCGTATGAGTCTCTTGTTCCCGTGTAAACTTGTTATTTCTTTGATTTTTGGCATAGTTGTATAATTTTTTGAAAAAGGGCATTTCTTCATAAGAGAAGCTGTTTATGATATATTTTATTAAAGTAACATAGAAAGTTACAATTAGTTGATAAGACATCCACGGAAGACTATACGAAGCCTGGACTAAAGCATCATAGAGCCTAGCCTCCAATCTCTGATCTAATTGGAAATGAACAAGTGATTGAACTCTTTATGCCAGCCCTATTACCCATGAAGCTACCCTAAACTTAATTCTATCGCAACAATCTAAAATTGACTCTTCTCTATCGTTAAGATTCTATTGTTTCTTTCCAAACCATACATACCAACAAACAATAGGGACAACCGCGCTCCTAAAATCCTTCATCCAAATCCCAAATACCATCCTAGATCAGTCACAAAGAGATCCGAGCCCGACCGAGGAATCACCCAGACAAAACCAAACTCAGTTAAAATCTTAGACCATGATTGCCTCACTAATGAACAATGCGAAAAACTGTGTTCTTGAGTCTCCGAATCTCGCTTACACAGTGCTGTTTATGTAATATTTGTACCTCCAAGACTGTGTATAGGATATCAAGTTCATTCCATGAATGAATTTCATGTGAGTCAAGTATTAATAAAGAGTTCGGTCAGCATTCCAGTTATTTGAAAATGAGAATTTGAAGATAAATTTGCTTGATGAGAAGCAATAAGGAAACAATAAGATGGGAAATAATCTGTGTTTAAGCCTTAGTATAGACTCAATTCTACTCAGTTTATCTTTTGTTTTGTTTGGGGGTTTAGTTTCAATACCATTTGTTGCCTTGTTCTTACCATTTGATACAACTGGTTAAACTACTTCCTTGATCTGCATGCACAAACTTCTTGACATTGCTGTGGGTATCAGAGTATTGATACTTAGAATGTATTATTTGCAGGATACCAAAGTTGCTATTACGAGTTTCCTGATCCCAACACTTGGTGAATTGCATTCTTTAACCTTTACATTTTAGGTTATGAATATGTGATTAGAGGGCAAAAACCAAAACAACTGATCACAATATTCTCACTGAATTTGTAACTGTGGATTTGCAGAATGTAAAGGTTATCTAGATTACTGGGTTCGATGCAGGATTGTATGACAGAATAGTAATAAAGAAGAGAAAATTGCTCATATTCATATCCTAGTAGTTTTAATTCTGATGACACTATTATTGTTTTAATGCATAAGTTGCAATATTCTCCGTCCTTAGTTGTTTCTTCACTTGTAACTTCAGGAAATTTTACCAGAGGAAAAGCCACGCCAGATATGTGGTCTTGGACTTCCAGGTATTCGTTAATCATACATTTACAATTTTTCTCTCGGAATCTCTCTTTTCAAACTTTTGCAGCTCCAGTGGTTTGTAACTGTTTCGTAGGCAAAAACACTAATAATTGATATTCGAGTACCAGATAACCTGATGATTGTATTTGATCTGTGATATATGAACTGTTGCTTGATCCACCAAATGGATTCAGAGGCATCCATCTTTCTAGTTTTTAGACCCTTAAATGGCTTTTTTCAGTACTGAATCTCATCTGGTTTCCAATTTTGTAGAGGAAGTCTTGCAAGGTGTTGCTGCTGGCATTGACTTATTTGACTCCACGTATGTTGCCAAGCTCGGCAACCATCTTACCCCCTCCCCCTCTCTATATATATTCTTATTATTTTATTGCTCAAGTGAAGCTCTGAAACTAAGGTTGAAATGTTTGACAGATATATTTACCATCTTACACTTGGAGGCTTTGCACTTACATTTCCTTTAGAGGAAATCAGGAGACATGGCTATGGGGATCAGCTAAGTGATACTGGTAGAGATGGATCAAAGATCAATTTAAAAGCAACCATTTACAGGTTATTGTTAATTTGGTTATGTGATATCCTCTCAAAGTTTGAACTAACTCACTGCAGTTGACATGTGCTGTATGGTGAATTGAGTATTGCCATGTTGAACTCACCGTTGTTATGATTTAAAACATTTGGCAGCATTGTTAAAATTAAGTAGGTTTTGTTGCTTTTGAACCAAGATATCCTTTCTGTTCTTTCTGGAATCAGCAATTTGGTTCGCTTGTGACTCACTTGGAATATCATTTACTGCAGATACTATATGTTCTTGACAATATTGAAACATTAAACAAATGCTAGGCTGTGGCGCCGGAAACAAGAAATTGGCTTTTTTTTTGTGTGTGTGTGTGTGTGTTCTGGTTTAGGGTTTTAACACTATGTTTACGGTTGCATGATTCCCACGGGTACTGTTGAAAGATTATAGCTTTTCATATTTCTTCGAATTTGTTTTCACAGGAAGGATACATCACCAATTCTTGAGGGCTGCAAGTGCTACACATGTCAGAATCATACGAAGGCTTACATAAACCATTTGTTAAATGTTCATGAAATGCTGGCGCAAATTCTATTAGAAATGTATGTACCGAATTCCTTACCTATTGCAGTTGCATTATTTCTTGGTCGTGTAATCCTAACACGAAATTTTTGCCATCTTTCCAGTCATAACACGCATCACTATCTGGGATTCTTCCAGATGATAAGAGAAGCAATTAAAGGAGGAACGTTTGAGGAATTTCGCCAAAATTTTGTGGAAACTAGGCGTGACCATATTCTTGCTGCTGCTTTGAGTGCATAATATACATATAGTTCGGAGGACAGTTTTAATGCTAAAAAAGATGGACGAACGATGTGTGATTACTTAGGTTGAGTCTGAAGGCTGGTCTTTTTAACTGTTGGTAATGTTATTTCCAAGATGATCTGTAACTTGGATTTAAAGTTGCTAGAAAGACATGGATTTTGTCACAGGTTAATACTTGTAATTCCATCTGTAACTTAGATTTAATTTTTGGACTGACTGAATATTCATTTTGGTAATTATTGAAATGACCACAGGTTTGTATTGCCAACCACAGTATAAGCATATTTTGATGCATACTATGTTAATATTATCTGAGAATTTATCGTTTTGAAGAGAAAAGTCTGAAATGCATATTTTGCAAAGAATGTTTACTAGGAGACTTTAGGATTATGTATATTCTGAAATTCTACATGTATAACAAACACTTTACAACAATTGTATTTGGTAAAGACTTGAGAACAAGATGGTGATGTGGAAAAAGAAGACAACCTCGTACAAGGATCTATTATGAAATGTTAATATTATCTTTGTAACAGTGCTTGTAATCGTGTTAGATTGAGTAAAGATTTGAGAACAAGATGGTGATTTAATACTCGAATAGTTAATAACCTCGTTTAAATAATACTTTGGGTCGGTCTCGGTCCCGATATAGGGACAACAAGCAAAATTAATAATTCGCTAATTTAATATCCCGCTAAATTAATAAATATTGGCAGTCACAAGGTTATTAATTTATAAAAGTTTAACTGTATTATGAAATGTTACAACAACAACAACAACAAACTAAACCTTAATCCCACTACGTGGGGTCGGCTATACGGATCATATCGCGCCATCGTTTACGGTCACAAGCCATATTTTCGTTTATTTTTAGGTATAACATGTCATGTTTAATAGCTTCTTTCCAAGTCTTTTTAGGCCTACCTCTTCCTCTTTTGATTTGTGTGAGTGATTCTCTACCTTCTAAACGTCGCACAGGTGCATCTAAAGGTCTCCTATAAACATGTCCAAACCATCTTAATCGTGTTTCTCTAATTTTCTCGTCTATTGGTGCTATTCCCACTTTGTTTCTAATGTGTTCATTTCTTATTCTATCTAATCTAGTGTGTCCGCACATCCATCTTAGCATTCTCATCTCTGCTACCCTCATTTTTTGTTCGTATTCATATTTAGTCGCCCAACATTCTGCTCCATAAAGCATTGCGGGCCTTATGGCCGTTTTATAAAATTTTCCTTTCAATTTTAATGGTATTTTACGGTCACAAAGGATAGAAGATGCACTCTTCCATTTATTCCAACCCGTCTGGATCCTATGTGTGACATCTTTATTGCTTTCTTCGTTCTCTTCAATTATAGATCCTAAGTATTTAAAACTCTTTGTTATACTCACTTCATGTCCATCAATTTTAACCTTCGTCTCATTGTTCTTGTTCTTTTTACTAAAGTGGCATTCCATGTATTCTGTTTTAGCCCTACTTATAGTAAAACCTTTTCATTCTAGTGCTTCTCTCCAAACTTCCAATTTTGCATTTACTCCTTCCCTTGTTTCATCAATTAAAACTATATCGTCCGCAAATAACATACATTAAGGGATGGATTTTTGTAAGTGTTTAGTGATTTCATCAATTATTAGGATAAAAGGTACGGGCTTAGAGCGGATCCTCGATGCAAACCTATAGTGTTTGGGAATTCACTAGATATTCTGTTGGTGTCCCGATACATGTTGTTATACCATCATACATATCTTTTATGGCATCTATGTAGGCTATTTTTATTCCTCTTTTTCCAATACGCGCCATATTATATCACGGTTGACTCTATCGTATGCCTTTTCAAGATCAATAAAAACCATATGTAAATCTTGTTTTCTCTCATTATATTGTTCACATAATCGTCTAATTAAGTGTATAGCTTCAATTGTGGATCTTCCGGCATGAAACCAAATTGATTATCTAATATACTAGTTTCATTTCTTATTCTTGCTTCTATAACTCTTTCCCATAGTTTCATTGTATGACTTATTAATTTAATTCCCCGTAATTTGCACAATTTTGTATATCCCCTTTGTTTTTATATATAGGTATCAATATACTTTTTCTCCATTCATCGACATTTTCTTAGTTTTTAGAATAACATTAAATAATTTAGTAAGCCATGATATTCCAACTCCACCTAAACATTTCACGCTTCAATTGATATATCATCTAGCCAATGCTTTGCAGTTTTCATTTTGTTTAGTGCTTTTTGTTTCATGAAGTTGAATTCTACGATAAAAGGTACGGTTTCTATTCGATTGATTGACCTAGTTCCCCTAATGTGACTTCATTCCTCTTCGGTTCATTAAAAAGATTATTGAAATACCTCCTCCATCGATCTTTTATGTCCTCGTCTTTCAATAAAATGTTTTCATTCTCATCTTTTATGCATTTAATTTGGGTTAGATCTCTTGTTTGTTTTTCTCTAAATTTTGCTATTTTATATATATCTTTCTCTCATTCTTTAGTATTTAGTTTCTTATAGAAATCTTCATATGCCTTGGTTTTTGCTTCATATATTGCTCTTCTTACTTCTTTTTTGGCGTCTTTATATCTTTTAAGGTTTTCTTCGTTTTTTACAGAATACAATACTTTGTAACTAGTTCGTTTTTCCTTTACCTTTTCTTGGATTTCTTGATTCCACCACCATGACTCTTTATTCCATTTATTACCATTTGACACCTCTAATGTTTCTTTTGCGATCTTTTTCATTTGAGTAGTTACATAGTTCCATGTTTCATCGGCTTTGTCTTCCACTTTCCAATCAATGGTTTCTACTAGAGATTTGACAAAACTATCTTTTTTTTTCTATATTCTTTAAGTTCCACCACTTAATTCTCGGTATGTTAATTTTCTTTCTCTTTAAGTGTATGTTAATAAGTTTGATATCCAAAACTAGTAGTCTATGTTGGGTGGTGAGGCTTTCTCCAGGTATTACTTTGCAATTTTTGCATATTTTTATCGTTTTCCTGGTTAGAAAGTAGTCAATTTGTGATTTGTTAGGACAACTTTTAAATGTGATTAAATGTTCGTCTCTCTTTTTAAAGAAGGTATTACCTATAATAAAATCATAAGCAATCGCAAAGTCAGGATGGTTCTACCTCATTGTTACGCGAGCTAAAGCCATATCCTCCATGGACCCTTTCATAATCTTCATTATCCTTCCCAACATGTCCATTTAAGTCTCCACCTATGATGACTTTTTCATTTTGAGGGATTGATTGCATTAGAGTTTCTAAATCTTCCCAAAATTTAGCCTTAGTAGCATCATCTAATCCTACTTGAGATGCATATACACTAACAATATTTATAAGTTCGTTACTCTACTACAATTTCAAGAGGATATGATTCTATCTCCTTTTCTAGTTACTCCTACTACTTGATCTATGAAGAGAGGATCTACAATGATACCTACCCCATTCCTAGTTCTATCCTTTCCACTATACCAAAGCTTATAACCTGTAGTATCTAGTGTCTTAGCCTTCTCGCCTACCCATTTAGTCTCTTGGATACACATAATATCTATGTTTCGTCTTTTTATAATATCTACGAGCTCTATAGTTTTACTGTCAAAGTACCTATGTTCCAGCTGCCAATTCTATACTTTCTAATTTTCTTAATATCATTTGTGTTCCTCTTATTAGTGTGTGAGGGCTCTTGTGTATTTTTCACTACACCCAAGCCCTTATGGAGGTGTAGCGGTCCTTGCCAAGACACCGCATGATCGGACCACTGCGGCGCACTCTTACGGGAGCATCCTAGCCTTATCACGATGTCTTATATGATCCATACCATAAGGAAATGACAAGAGTTTTGTGCTGGCTGTCGACCTAACGCAACCCTCCTCCTTTATCCGGGCTTGGGACCGGCAACATATAGACGGGTTGCCCTGTCTATATGCAAGCGGAGTTTGTATTATGAAATGTTAATTTTATCATAATTTTATCTCTGTAACAATGCTTGTAATCGTGTCATGCTCGTTTCACTCATTGCCAACCCTACTTATAACTACCCAAACTTGACTGGGTGCATCTGTATTTACACAATTTCCAAGAGGCTTACGTAATTGCCCTAATATCATAAAAGCAAACGCAAATTACCACTGCCAGAAATTTGTGAATTACCTATTACTTCCAAATATCCATCACCATAAGGACTAACATGCCCATTATAGTACTGTGGTGCAAAGAACAAGTGTAGCTTTATTTCTACAAAATCCAAGAATAACATAAAAAAGGAAACCTGCACCTCCAAGAAGATGTGGCTAAACATTACTACATTAGTCAAGCACAACTTTGATAAAATCAACCGAAATTGCAACCAAAATTTACGATAACCTCAGCACACACTATAAATTTCCCGGTATCAAATTCGAAACAAGATGACTAATAAATATTACATGGCATGTATGTTGTAGCGTTTGAGCAAATATTACATCACCAGGTACTTAGTTGCTTTTGGATTTTCGAATTGTGAGAGGACTTCCCACCTTTGTCCTTGTAAGTATTTCTAGAGGTTATTATCTTCCTCCTCCCACGAGCTGCTTGAATGGCCCGTTGTCGTTGTTTACTCAGACGCTTCATGAGTTCAGGGTCATCGTCATGCCCAATCTGCTCGTCTTCTTCAGAACCCCGGCCACACTCAGCTTGTGTATCGTCCCCAGAATTATCCTCGTGCTCAACCTGTTTATTCTCAAGGGGCTTATGTCCAGTTTGGCTATCTTCGTTGGAGGTATCCTGATGCATAATATTCCGATTGGAAGCTTCAAGTGGATTATCTCCTTCCTGAGAGCACAATTTTTCCTTTCAAAGAGAGCAAAATACAATTCTAAACATAATTACGGAAAACAAATATCTGCCGAGAAAAATCATAAATTTTAGGGATAATTACAAAACTACCCGAGGTTTAACCTAATTACAAAAAAAACCCAGTTATCTTCCCAAATTACACACGCCCCTTGACATTGAAATTTGTCTATATTACAAATTGCACACTCAAGGGAAGGGGAGTATTTGTTAGGTAAATGCAAACCTCAAGGGGGTGGTTGTAATACCTTAAAGGGGTACTTGTAAATGTAATTTTGAAAGATAAGTGGATTTTTTTCTAATTAGGCTAAACCTTAGGGGTAGTATTTGTAATTATCCGTAAATTCTATAAGAGAGGTTATCATTGTTTTCTTGAATCTGTAATAGAATTCTGAGTGACATCTTTGGTTATGGTTTGACTTTTTATAAGCAAAGAATAGTAATTGGAAATGTGATGCTATCAAGAGTATCAATAAACCCATCAAAGCTTGCTTCCAAAGAAAGCATTGTCAAATTTTGTATAGGTACTGTTCATATATTGTTGTGTGCTTGCATACTGTTGAATGTAGAAAACAAATAGTTTTTATATTCTCAACTGCCCCAAGCTGGAAAGTGTAAATTTGGCCAGAAAACGAAATTTGATAGTTTCAAAAACTTCATAGACATATATATAATCACAATAAAGTAACTCAAATAAATAGTTCATTATTTATACGAATGAACCCCGCAGATTACAGGAGCTCGACGGAATTATGACACATCAGCTGCAGATGACTAAATGTTTAGAAAAACAATGACAGATGAATGATATTCCACCTTCAAGACTTCAAGATGGAATTATCGTCCTAAGCCACAAAATCTAAGATAGCATGACATAATGCAAGCTTTATAAAGTCTCTTTTCCTTTTAGTTGAACAGAATATCAAGTTGGACTTCACATACTATCATCCTCTTTAAATATCAAAAACCTTTTGTTTCCTTTTATCCTTTCACTTTTGTGTTAGGGTCAACCGTCCCCAGTATGGTTACAAGGTAAACATACTTGTAATCATGAGCTTTTTAAAAGGATGGTTATGGATTGTAAGTCTAGTCAGAGTTTTTCTAAATCTTTCAAAATCCATTACTATTGAAGCATCATTTCAATTCAATCCAGCATCTACGAAAAATCAATACAATAGGATGTTTATGATCTAGAAATTTTAATAAGTCTCAAGGTATTCCTTGAAAACACAACATGACAGGCATGGAGGCCATAAGCCAAATCTAAAACATGTGAAAATTTACCTTTCTAACCAGGCTCAAGGACTCAAAATTTTTGACACTTGCAACATTTATCGGATCAACAGTATCTTCATCTTCAGTTTCTTCACAATCAGATTCCTGATCCTTCTCTGCATCCCCATCAATAAACTGTGTAACAAAAATCAAAACAAAAGCCATTTCAGCAGAGCTCAAACTTCATGCTTTAACACCAAACGCCATCCAACATGTCATTAGTACCATTGACAACTTTTAGTGTCATTCCAGTTCGACACGGTGCAAATTATGTAATCATGGAAAGCATATATGTTCAATGACACAGATAATTACCACCATCAATTGCTACATAGCTACAAATCAAATCGAAAAAAAGTCAGAGGTGTTAGTATATGAACTAAGAGGGTGTTTGGTCATCTGGTGAAGCTCATTTAAAAGATGTTATAAGCTTTTATAAGCTCGTTTCTAAAGCTTATAGGATGTTAGATCTTACTTTGAAAATAAGTTGTTTGGATAAAATATGATGGAGGAGTCTTGAGATGCTAGTAATGACAATTTTGTAATTAAAATAGTCCAAATTAAAGGAGGTTGTTAAAAGAAGATCTTTTTCGAAAAAATACTGGGATCTCCCAACTTTTTTAAAAACAACTTATAAGCTCCTAAAATCTATTTTTGGAGCTTACAAGAACTTCTTTTAAAAGAATTGCCCAAACACTTTTAGAGACTCCTCGAAGTAGATGATTCCACCTTTTCAATTCGTAACCATCAAGAAACATGCTTTACATTAAATATCATACTAATATCTGAATTGCAATATCGTATTTTCATAATTTCTTGACAAAAACTTTGACCTGATAGTCTTAAACAAGACTAACAGATCGTATTCAAATACTAACAATGATGAAAGTTGGTATGAGCAGGATGGAGCAAACAAACAAATCAAAAATTAAACGTTAAGAGCGGAAAATCCCATTATTGCAATATGTGACCACACAAACAATGTATTTTAGTAATTTGAAACTCATAAATTCATCTTCTATAGTTAAAAAGTCATGCCCCTGTTAAATTAGATATGCCATCACTGGAAAAATGACCAAACAAGTTAAAGGGGACGCATTTACCCATCATGGGTAAATCAGAAGCAGGATATGAATATATGATGCTTGGTTTTCAGAACAGCATCCTCATTCCTTTGTTAGTACATCAACATATGTAGAGTGTTAAATGGGCTTGGGTAGAACTCATCCCCAAAAACTAGCTCAAAGGGAGAGGATGCCCAACCCACATTTATACATAATAACAGTCCAGTAAATAGGCGATGTGGGACAAACACAAACTCTAGCACCCGCCCTAATATAAACCAAATGGGTCGGGGTCCAACCATATTCGCCTATTCGCCTCCAAACCAAACCGATACCATGTTAAATGGGCTTGGGTAGAACTCATCCCCAAAAGCTAGCTCAAAGGAAGAGGGTGCCCAACCCACATTTATACATAATAACTGGACGCGATGTGGGACAAACACAAACTCTAACATAGAGAATCCAATAAAAAGGAACACATAGTGTTTTATAATATAATAAATTTGGAAAACTCATAATGCGTGCACTCATGCAAATCATAACAAAGCATTACCATTCACCAATGTAGCTTACACTCAATAATTGTAGATTTATCCAGAAATGACCTTTGAAATAATCATGGAAGCAAATATTATCAATTTCCTACCTTGATCAATTTTTTAGGGTACTGGTGAATGACCAAAATAAGTATTGAATTTTGCTATTACATAATAATAAACAATCAAGATGCCAAACTTTGTTTCAGGTAAAACTAATTTCTCAATTAACTCAAGATAATTATAAACTAAAAAAGAAACCATAGCAAACATATTTATAGTATAAGCAAAAACAAATTAGTAATCAATAAAGAGTAGAGACAGGTGATAAAAGCAAATTTGAAAATTGACTTGTCTTGACAATATTTGCATACAGGTGAGAAGAAAACCTAGGAAGGAGAACACTCTTTCTAGTTCTAGCATTAATCATTGAGACTAGCAACAGAAAAAATGGTAAATTGGAGTTCTGGGTAGAGTATCCAGAAATAAAAAGTTAGAAATTAGCTGAGGCGAAACTTAGTACATACACAAGTACTGGAAAAAAATGCCAGGAAGATTATAGGTCAAGAAATATCAAGAACACAAGTTTCAATATTTATCCTCATCATAGGTAATGGGATAACAGCTGATGCTGCAATCCAAAACATTGAAATTTAATTGTATAGGCGAAGCATATATAGTTTCCTGCTACTTTACAGCAAAAGCATCTCGTTAAGAGATATTGGACGGAGGAAAGAATAAAGTTGTACCTTCTCCATATCATCTTGATCCTTCCTCGTGAAACCACTTGCTTCAAGTTCCTTGTCCAGGAAACCAGTAACTTTCTTTATGTCTGAAAACTGAGGCCGGCAGCCTTCATCTGACTCTACATGTGAATCGTCATATTCAACTTCATTTTCATCAAAACAGAGGTTGAACCTAATGGAAATACAAAAAAGAAGACCAAGTAAGCATCACAGGTATTTCATGCACAGGGCTGCAAGTGGAAGAAAGAATAACTATAAGAAATAATGAATATTACAAAGCTCGTGGCTGAATTATAAGCAGAATTTCGCCTCATTCTTTTATACAAAAAACATTATAATCCACTTACCTCTTTCTAAAGAACTTAAAGATGCATTCAATATCACGGTCGAAATACCTGAAAACACCAAAATTAGTACCATGTCTAGATAAAAGGTCAGCCTAATGTTAGCATGACAACTTGTATAAAGAGGTCGTAATGAGATGGTAAGCATGACATACATCTTTGCATTTCGATGAGAAACTGAAACCATTTGCGGAAAATCAATCATGGTGACCTTCTCATCATCATCAATCTGCAACAAGAAAAGATTTCATAAATGCATGAAAATATGTAGAACTTGAATCTTTGGTAACAGCAGAAATAAGTTGTTAGCCAGCAAAAGTGAGCATGTAACAAGATGCTGGAACAGCTTGCAAAAATCCAGATATATTGGGTTTGGTGAAACAACTATGATACGAACGTTTAAGAAATAAAGAAACAAAGGAACGTGCTATGGAAGTGCCACAGGAGCATACCATAATGTTAAATTCATTGAAATCACAGTGAATGAGTCCATGCTCTGCCAGGCGAACAACAAGACTAAGTATTGTGTCAAAGACTGTTTCTGGGTTTTGCAATTGCTTAACCTGCACACTGTATGAAACAGGATGATCTTACACACAGTTATAATCCAAGTATCATCAATGACATTTACGAGAAAAGATCGGTCTACAGTACATGAATAAATGTCATTGATTTTTGCTCTCCAGGGAAGGGTGCAGTCTAGAGTGAGAAATCACAAGCCACAAGGAAATTAACAAATAACTGATCCAAACATAGAGGATAATTAGAGTGTCTACTTGGGTGACCAGGAAAAACAAGAAAAACAAAAATTAGATTTACTGATTCACCGGTCCTCACCAGTTCTCATATTATCCCTACTGCTACTCTTTGGAAACACGTAAACAGTCCCTATGCAGTGTTCAGGTCCAACAATAAAACTGCTGTTAATAATACACACTGTTGCAGTTTAATTACAACCTTCATCCACTATCAACTTTAGCCCATTACATTGGTTTCAGGGTTATTTTGATTCAGACCATAACATCACTCGTTCCAGACTTCCAGTTTCAGAGACAACAAATTGATATCTGCCAGACCATTATATACTATATTATTTACTCATATTTAGTTACTCACATCCATTGCATTACCAAGTTCACTTTGCTAGTACTTCATCAGTCAAATCCCATAGCAACTTGGTACATGGAATATAACCCCTCCAAGGCACATAAATTTGCCTCTACTGTCATTTTATTTTCAGAATTGACTGGTCATAAAATTTCCCAACATAGTAGCTTATAGATCACAGTCTGGGAATTTAGCAATGATGTTTTATTTTTATTTTTTATGGAATGCTAACTTAGAAGCAGTCAGTGACAATCTTGTACTAAGCAACTTAAGTGAAATGTATCATTTTAATCCATTCTCACATAACAAGGAAAAATATAAGTATGTAAAAAAGTCAGTCATATCATATTCATATACCAAGATATCACAAACCTCATTAATGGTGGTGTACCAGAACAAAACATTCTAGGCATATTAAAAAGGTATATCGAGTTTAACACTTACAGTGGATAACCTTGGATGAGTGACATGATAACACAATGCCGATTGCAATCTACAGCATGTGGAACAGGAAAACCATGTTCATCCAAAGCCTGCCCAGGAAGAAGCCAACAGATGTAAAACTACTTGACAGAAAAGTAACACCTTTCTTTCTCCAAATAATTTGCAATTAAAAAATATCCACAGTAACTGAACCTTCATAAAGGCAAATTCTTTTAGTGCAGCAAGCCGTGACAAGTATAGCCAATTAAAGCTACTACGATGCCTCAAATAATCACGTTTAGACTTGACTGCCCTGAAAGATGTCCTACCAAGCCTGTGTAACTTCATGGCAAGAACAGTACCATCTTCTGTAGCAACTTCAAATATATCTAGAAAAAACAGAAACTTAAATCAAAAACAAGTTGTGGATACTGAAGCGGAGATACAATAGAACTTCAGAAGGGTGCAAAGCAATTATACCAGACTCCTTCCCAACACCAATTTGGCGACCAACAGCAGTGAAAACTCCACGGTTAACCAATGTCTTAATTGCAAGAAAATCATAGCCCAAGTATGTGAGCCTGAAACCATCATCTATACCGAGAATACGCCGTATTCAGATTTTCTTAACGACAATGTAAAATGCAAATTGAACTCAACAGCTCTGCATTATCAGGAAGAATTGATCCAGACATCTTTACGAGAAAGAGCATAACTATGTGATCAACAAACCAAATTTATATGATTATATCCAAAAGACTTCAAAAAAATTTGAAACGATGACATTAATCAATAAGGTATTATTCTTGATGGTAGCAGCATTAAAACACTTGCAACGTATAAATAACAGAATAAGCGTTTAGAACTCACATTTGGAAGAGTCATGATGTAAGAGCTTGTGCTTAAGCAAATTCTTCAAAACTTTGTATGTGCCTCCATGCCTATATATCAATTTATAGGAACACAAAGCAAAAACTTAAATCAGAATACGAACAATAATATGAACAAAACAGAAAAGAAAGTAAAAAAAAAACTCACTTCAGGGATGCGATTCGATCAATCAACTCCGCCGGTACTATTTCATGCTAAAACCGTCAATAAAATGAAAAACAACATTAATTATTATCTAAACAATAGAATTAACAAAAAAAAAAAAATTGGTCAGATGACAAAAAACAAAAAAACAAACATTGCGCATGCCCATTTCGACGGCAGTAAGAACCCTAAAGTCTTCTTTGGAGAGATAACGCAGTGCGTCCACATCCAACTTCATCTTCTCCTTCCACTTTCACTCGCAAATAATATTACTTCTCGTGGTTGCCCGATGGAAAATGGCGGCGACAAGCACTGGTGCCGCGCGGTTGCTCTATTGCACCAAAACTCCTTCCTGCTGTTGATTTGTTATGGCGACCAACCAAGCTCTGGCGTTCGATTGTGGCCTGTGGGGAGTTTTGGAGGGTTTCTGTAAATCAAATTAACGGCAGATGAGGAAGAAAGTGGGGGTTCTGAAAGTCCAATAGTAGTACGTTAACGGGCTTCAAGAATAACTGAAATTGGAATGGCCCAGACCCTTTAGAATGGATCACATTCACATCACAAAATTGATCAGAGCTCATGGATTAAACCTTTTGCCAAGCGGGCCGGCCCAATGGGCTGGATTACACCACGACTCACATGGAGGCGGGCTTCAAATTGGGCCTTAATCTTGGTCCCAAAAGGTTGTTAATTTGGGTTCAAATCGATAAAGCCCTGATTCATCTAAATGGCCCGGTTCATAAGCCCGTGCTGTAATCAAGCGAGGATTGGTATTGTTCATCCATTCTCCTGGCCTGATCCGTAATACCATCTATATTTGCAGCCCACTGTAAGATGTAGAAAGACAATATAACCCTCACTCGGAACAACCAAACCTAATTTTGGTTTGGTCATTAAATGAATAAATTCAATAAATAATTGAGGGCAGTAATGGAAATCGACTTATTTTGGACCAACTATCATGAATATATCGATATAAGTATTTAATAATTCTATAGAAAATTATACATTTTAGTGGAAAGGCTCTCAATAAATTATGGATAAAAAAATACAAAAAAAAAGTTATAAATATTTAATAAAAATTTTTTAAAAAAATTTTATAAAAATAAATTAAAATAGTATAATTTTGTTAAAATGGGAAAAAACAAATAAATCGCTTTATCCTACATCTCATGCAAGGGAAGTTCGGGAGATTTTGTCACATTGTTACCTAAAAAGATACGAGTCGAATTCAACGTCGTTTTAAATTAATAAATTAAAAAAATATATATATTTATAAAATATTATTTCAAAATTTATTATTATCATATTATGAATATTAAATATAATATAAAAATCCATTATTATAATATCTTATATATGCAAAATATATATTAAAAAATTTTTCTAAAATGAACCAGGGCTAAGTTTGGAAATCATTAAAGAATTAAGGGCACAAATGTAAAAGGACCCCAATATGGGTTGTTATTGTGGATGCAATCAAACATTGTTGTAAGATTGATTGAATTAGTTAATGGGCATGATATATCTTGAAATAATCGGCCCAATAAATAAGCCAAACCACTTAAATGAATGTGATTGATTTCATTAACGGGCTAAAGAATGTTATGTTGAGAAATAATCCAGCCCATTAGGCCCTTTAGCAGCAACCAAAGATTTAGAAAATAGAAAAATAAATAAATTATGTTATTTAGCATAACTTAATATACAAATATTTACATTTGTTATTAGTTTGTTTCATGTATATATAGTTGTTTTATTTTTATCTAATAGTTGAGAATTTTTTTTATCTGCAAAAAAGTTGAGTGGATAAGTGGCAATATAAAAACAAATGAGAAAACCATGGAAGAAAGAGAATGAAAAATAAAAATATATAATGTGGGTAATTTTGAATTTAATTAAGTTTTAATAATTTTAATTATAATTATTCAATTATGGCCTAATTATATATTTGGACCCGAAATTATATTATTTTCTGAATTATTGGCCCTTGGTCTTATCCATTATACTAGGTATGATAAATTACATTTCATTTCGTTTGTAATAGGGATGGCAATATGGCTCGACCCGCCCGACGACCCGTGGTGTTTAAATAACACATTTTGACGCGGGTTGGGTCATGTCAGGTATTGTAATTATACAATTATATACATTAATATTATTATTATTTGATATTATAATAATAAAAAAATACATCCTTTAAAAAAATACATTTACAATAATACATTATAGAATATTATAAAAATATAAAAATATATTTAAATTTCACAAAAAAATAAAAAAATACACTTTGTTAAAATAATTTTAAGCTCAAAAAATTCAAAGGGGCTTTGGAGTGATCTAAATTTTAGCGGGCATGGGGCAAGCCATTTTGGACCGTGGCGGGGCATATTGGCGGGAATCATAGACATTGAGAATGTTGACCACGCCCCATTGCCATCCCAAGGTTCATTTTACATTATACAATTTAACTCTACCTTAGTCATTTGAATTACTATTCAGAATCCTTGTTGACTTAAGCATTGGAATGAGTTTTACAACAATCCCAATGCCCTTCTCATTGTCTATTCATATTGAGGTGGATCCCAAATTACTTCTTCTCCGTGGAGCTTGTAGGAGCTTTGGAGTGCAAAACAAATTTTAACCAATGTGGGGGCATTGAGAATGTTGAAAAATAGAGCAAAGATACTAACATTATTTATATGATTTGATTTAAAGTGAAAAATTGTATGATTTATTTCTAAAAAAAAATTCAAAAAAATTGTGTTTAAATAAGTTTTTAAAGGAGTTCTTTTGACATTAACTTTTTCCGTGATTAGTTGGAAATGGAAAATGGAATTTAAAGTTTACAACCATACATGGGAGTTTGAGGCCTTCCAAACCTATTTTCTACATTTCCACAGGAATACTGATTGAATTTGTCTTTTCAACAAATTTATCAAAAGAACACAAAAATATATATATAAAAATTAAAAAAATATATATATCAAGATGGACTTGAGGCATTGCTCCCAAACATATCCTTAATTTATTCAGTAAACAACATTTGACATTCAAAATTTATTAGGAACTCCTAATTTAATTGACTCATAAAAATATACAAAATTTCATAGCATGAGTATCTTCTGGAAAAAATGGAGGATTAATTTGTAGTAATACATTACAAATACCCAGGAATATCAAGAACCATGCTTGTTTTTTTTTTTTTTTTTGAGGGGAAAGAACCATGCTTGTTAATTAACTACTAAATTGCCAAAACTTGAGCTATCACTCTGTCAAAGAAAAATGATACCATCATGTATAATTCAAGCAACTCCTAAACCCAAGTATTCATTAAGACAAGATGTCGAATATCGGCCTATGAAAGGGAAATGCCCCGTTCGAGCTTTTTGCAGCATGTATTCAAACAATATAATACACTGCTGACAAAAGTATACAAAAGTCCCCTAGAAGAAGCCCCACCACATCGAAAACAAATTTCGGAGCAAATAATCCCCAAACCTGCATCAAATATGGAAGGATATTATACTGTAGTCCCCAAAACGAACAGATAAATTTCAAAATGCGAGTAAAACCCAAAACAGGGGGTACCATCAAATGTCGTCTTTGTATTGTAACACATAACATTGTAAACGTGACTGTTATCGCTGTGATGAATCCATACATCAGATACACCTGAAAGATAATAGGAGATTCGTAAAGCACAGCTCACGAACCAGCAGAACAGTTAATCATGAGAGATTTTAGGAAGAAACTCACTTGACATAATCTCATAGAAAATACTTGTTTGTTCTGCCTCAGAGGATAACGGCATGCAACAAGGAGTGGAAGTCCAAATATAGGGAGAATGTGAGAAAATCCGAACGTGTCAATGGTGAGAAGGATTGCTTGACGAATAAGGCTGAATTCATCAAACCTGAGATGCACAAAAATAGATGCACTTATCACATGTCTTTGGTCTTGAAAGAGGGAGGCAAAGCAAGGGCTACTTTCAGGAATGCATAGAGCATAAATAGATAGGACAATTACAAAAACGACCCCTGGGATTTGACCTAATTACAAAAAGGCCCAATTATTTTTTCAAATTACAAATACCCCCTCAAGGAGTTAAGGCATTCCCTTCAGGTTCGTACTTTCTTAACAAGTATCCCCTTGTGATGGTATAATTTTTAAATAGAAACAAGTATCAAGGGATATTTATACATTTAAAAGACAGCTGAGGTTTTTTTTCTCCTGTAAATTAGGCTAAACCTCAAGAATATATTTTTGTAATTAACACTAAATAGATATCCTCCCAATCATGCAAACCAAATATCTCCCCCTTCTTTACTGGCATCAAAGTAATAAAGGTACAAAAGAACAGCACTGAAAGAATGCCTTCAAACACAAATAAAATGAAAAAGAAAAAAGGAAAGGGAGACACATGTTCTCACCCAACAAAAGCAGCTGCATATCTGAGACCATCAAACGCACACCTGCAAAGTTTTTGATATCTGAAAACATCAGGATCTTAAAGAAAGGAAAAACAAGAAACAAAGCAGAAAACCATTACAGCCCATTAAACCAATATACTAGCTTTTTTTTTTTTTTTCGAAAACCAATATACTAGCCAAAGTCGCATTTTTCTGAAATTGTATAAGATGGTTGCAACAACTACTAATGCCTCCAAGGCCAAATCAACCAAGATCACATAGTTCTATATCTTTGACAATGTGCTCAAACCTTGAAAATAGTGCAAATTCTTACCAATGACCTGTACTGAAAAACATGCACACAGCCAGAAGGCTCCATTGGGTTACAGGAAGTGCGTAAGAGAGAGAAGATCCAGAACTGTAATTCTTGGCATCCTGCTCCAATGCCATTAACCTAATTAAGCACCAACCTATAGAGAATAAATTCAAAGACGAACATATTAGTAATTTGAAACAACATAAACTAATTTCTAACTAAAACCAGCCTTAAATATTTAGCAAGAGTTTAAGGAGGCAAAACAATCCATCAAAGTGCAAAAGTACACAAGAAACCAATTTGAAAAATGTAAATAAAAACCTAACCAATCAAAATTGGTTCAATTTTTTTTAGCCAACAAGAAAAAAAAAGGTAGATCAGGCACCTCCAATGAACAATGCTAAGACAACCAAGGGACCTTGTTTTCCAGACAAAATAATGATCGTTGAACTCCATGCAGATAACAATGCAAATGCTTTGACAACTGTCCTTCCCTCCAAATTAGAAGATCTCTCCTTAACAATCAGTTGACCTATGGCCAACAATAACAGTTGTAGAAGTCCAGCAGCATAGGTCACTCGAGGAATTAGATTTCCGTTTACACCCCCAAGCAACATGTGCTGCCTCAACAGGCTACTATCTGAGGCCCAATGTAAGGCTATGAGCATATAATTAAATAAAGTTCCAAAGACAACATATTTCAGAATGCCCTGAGAGGAACTAGAAGCGATGCACTTGTACAGCAGATATGCAACAATAATAAGAGCTAATATCGGCAGGACCTCAGCAACATACATCCAGAATTGAGAACCATCGTCAATGCCCAACGTCTTTGAAGGATCGACCTTCAAGAATAATGAATTCACAGCTTGTTTCAATTGCCCAAGTTCAATACTGATTCTGAGCAAAGGAACCAAAAGACAAAGCACAAGTGCCTGCAGGTTCCAACACAAATTTTAGTCAACTGCTACGCATTGCATCTATTTATTATCAGCATCCTTAAGAACAAATACATCACCAATCCATTATATTCAAGAGACATAAAAATAACAAAAGTAAATAATGAAAGACACCAACTTCAAGTAACATCATCTTCTTCATTATTGCATAACGTAGTTGAAGTATTGCAGTTGTTGCCAAAAGAAAGCTAGCCACTCGCCCTTCTTCCACTGCATCTCAAAGTAATGTGGAATGAGGAAACAAGTCAGATGAAAGAAACAAAAATTTCAAGTAAGTTCATTAAGCCACGAACGATAGTATCAGAATCAGATAGTGCTTACAAATAAAACTGTTAGAAAGGAAACTCCAAGCACGTATCATCACTATAATACAAGCAAAACTCAACCCAAAGAGTTTCCTAGAATAGTCAGGCAAGCTAGAATGAAGTCCACATAGATTGTCCAGCCTCCTGATAAGAAATACATGCAGACAAAGTGAACTTAACATGATGCAGAAGCCTATGCCCATCATCTTCAAATTAAACTCAGTCCAGCTGGATCGTGCTAGCGCAGCAACACTTTCCAAAAATGCAGAATATGCATCAAGTTGCCGTTTCAGTAAAGGAAATGATGCAAAACCCATCTGACTTTTGTCTGAAAAGTTCTTTGAAACAATTGACCAAAGCTCCTGCGCCTCAGAATACAGCTCTGATACATGCAGCAAATCTTTCTCCGAAAATCCAATTAATGACAAGGATGAATAGACATCAATGTATTTCTTTACCTACATAAGTAAATCCCAAGTCAAACTCTTCATAGCCATGTAAGAGTCTACAAGTCAAGTTACAAGATATCATAAATCTGAACCCGCCTTTTAAGGATAATTATAAAAATACTACTTCTCAAACAAAAAATGCCAGAATCACATTCACATACAAAGCGTCCGAGAGACCCAAAATACATAATTAATTGCCAGAATTGGTCAAAAAGTGCACAAACCAGACCATAAACCAAACTAAACTTATCAAACACCAGCAAAAGGAAGAGAATCAGTCACCCAAAAGACAGGTGAAGATGAGAAATGAAAACTAAAGAATGTACCAGTTCATGGCACGAACCACCATCACCTTGGGAATGTTTGTTTTGCTTTTCCAAAATAAAATTCTTCTCAATTCTTTCTCCTTAAAACAAAATAAACATACAACACTTTATCTAATGTATTTTTCTATTAATGTATATATTTTTAGTCACGTCACAGCAGAACTCAATCTCTTACCCAAAAAAAGCATTCCTCTAATAGTTTTCCCAATGAAATTTTATATAAGTTCACTTGAACATGTTTCCAAGAACTTCTAGAAGTTCATTTGAAATGTGTTTTCGAACAAGCTATTTGTTTATATTGCTTTTGAACCCAATATTGCCTCTAAACTAGAGCAAATAAGCAATAGTTTTCTCATGGCTACTTTTGTTTCCAGAGTTGACAAGTTGAGATGAAGAATTACATAGGCTTATAGCATCAAATGTTATTATTATCTGCTTTCAAATACAACAATGTCCTAATGAGACAAGACATAAAGAAAGAAAAGTTGCATGCATTTTCTAATTATCAAACTCTTGGATAATCAAAACATATTCATTTCATACTGCATAGCCACCAAAATGATCATCATTTTATTGAGAATAAATCAACTAAGATGGCAGGATGCAGAAACTAAATTTTGTAGTGGAAAATAAAATAGACCAAAACATAGTTTTACTCTCTTGTTATTTGGGGGACCCAACAAAAAAACCCATGTTATTTGTCTTGAAAAGAAAAAAGTTCCCAAGACTTTATACTAAAAAAGGTCAAAGATAAGGAAAGAAGAAAGCATGTACCTGCCAAGAATTAATACAGAGGACATTGACATAATTCTGCATCCAATTGTTACCTTCTGATGGACTTTGATCATCACCATTGGTCGACTTTTCCAGATTCCATGTCCCACCAGCTAAGGAAAAGAGTTCAGGATTAACACGACCGATACTGAAAAATTAGTTTTCCACATCAGAATTTCTCCCAAAATGAAATTTTCTTAACCAATTACAACACACACACACATACACACACGCACAATGGCAGACAACCACCCATATTGTTCGAAAAAACAATTGGCAGGCACTGTACTGATATTTATCATAAAGGATCTTAGCACGGAGAGCAAAATGCACTATCATTGTAAAATACACCTACAGAATGGAAAGCCAAGGCTTTGATTGCTTGTCTTTTTATTTTGTAAAAATTTTCCTCAAAAATATTTTTGGCTCGATATGTCAAATCTTACATTTTTTCAAAAATTACACTATTCATCCATTTTCACTTTTCCAATCATCAATCATATCCAACTATAATTTTATTTAAAACAATTGCACATCAACTATTCACTCTCTCTTATATTCCCAATCACATTTCATTAAAAAACATCACATCAACTATCCCCATTACATTTTCATCTTATAACCAATCACACTACAAAAATTCATTCTTATTTTATCAAAAAAACTTTTCCACAATATTCTCTCTAAAACAGAAATGAATGGAACGAAAGGTCAAGTAATCAAAGCCCAAGAATTTGGCAAAGGTCATATATATTCAAAGCCAATGAAACCTTTCTGGGCAAAGTTCAAGCCATACGGATTCAGAGATCTGTTTCCCAAACGTGATGCTCAAAGTGAAATAGTTATTGGACCTTCTGAAATTGAACTTTCACTTTATATACATCCGATAAAGATTTTTGGGTTAAAGAAACTTTAAATCCAAGAAAGATAATTATCAGCCTCTTGTCTGTTTAATTTCTTAATTTAATCAAAGAAAAATAGTAGGACTAAGAAAAGGATAAAAAAGAAGCCGTCAAATGATTTTATGTGCTGCATACCTTCCAAAAGGAAACGGAAGACCAAGCAGGGCAGAGACAGTGGCAGCAAAATCAAGCTGCAAAGATAGGCCAGATTGAGTAAAATTCTTTGGACAATCCTACGCTCAGTAATTCTAGAGCATCTAGTGGCGAATCAATTTAACAGACCTGTTGAATAGAGTTAATGCAAATCCTTCTCCCATACTGTGGATAAAAACAGATCATAGTTTTAGAAGGATTGCACATGCTGGGTCATATGATATTTATAGATATTGAGCAAAGGTAAAGACACATTGTGCAACCAAAACTCCTAATTCTAAAAGTATGAAAAAAATAATTAGTTATTGTAATTTCATTGAAATTTATAATAATGTTTAACTATGATATTTGGACCAACTGAATTAGATAAATGAGTGTGGAGCAAAACCCATGTTTATTCAGTACGTTCTTGTAGAAAATAAAAATTCCTCAAATAAAATCTGCACGACTAACATATTGTACTGAAACATATTTAAATACCAGCCAGGAGAGTGATAACAAACTTTGAGTCCTCTTATGTTCATATTGAGTGGTAAGCAGAGAATAATTCATTTCTCTCTCTTTTTTTCTTTTTTCTGAAATTTGGCAAGCAATACTTTTCTAATGCTGAAAAGATGGTTCCTTTCTTTTAAATTGCAAAGAAATCAAAGGCAATCTTTTACCCATCCAATGAAAAAAATCATAGGCGTCCGTGGGAGATAAGTGAAGGGTTCATCGGTAATGGTTGTGGCCTCTAATCAGAAACTTAACTAGTGTAGAATGAAGATCACTATGAGAACTGAGTATCAGCTCTCGCAACCTACTTGCAATCTTCTTTTCACAAAATTTCTTTTTGATCTTGTGTAGCTTATTGGTACTTCAAACTATTTCCTGACAACTTAAACTTTATTCACATGCCCACTACATGCATTCTACTACTCTAGCAATCTTGTGCTATAAAAATTAGGTATACCATATCCAATTGGCAAGACGAACTATCAGATGTAGTAAGTAGTGTAGTCGGAGGCTTCTTTGAACTCAACGCAAAAATTGCTGTTTCCACCTACATAACATGCTCATCTGTTAGAGTTCTTAATAGATGTAATATATCCCGAATAGAACTAAAGAGAGATGGCACCTCTTCAGCAGTGCCTCCCCATGATCACCATTGATGGTTTGCCCATGATCTCCCATAACAAGAAGCATTGTATTTTCATGCAAACCACCAGGTCCACTTTGGCTCTCCAGCACTCCAACAACTTTCTGGAGCATTAAACAAAATGCCATCTCATTAATATAGGAGAAGAAATAGTCCAGCAAAAAAAGGACCGTCATAAACAAAAATCTACGAGTTTTAAAGAGAAAAGAGCATGCCATGTCCAAAGTGATAGAATGAAAACAGAAAAAGGAAACTACTTATTGGCATTTATACCTGGGATTTAGTTCCTATTCTATATTAGCAGAAGATCAAGTACCTTTATAATTTCATTGTACTGCTCCAACTTTTCTATCATTGGGGTAGAGTCGACACCAAATATATGCCCAGCATGATCCTGTATAACATAAACATAATAAAAGCTCAAACACTTCCTGTTACATGTGGCAATTAAATTTTGTGATAATATTTATTAGGATAAACTTGCTTTATGTGAAAATGATTGTATTTCTTGTGATTTTCATGACTGAAAATTGTACAATATATAGGCAAGTAAGCCTAACATAAGACATAAATTAAGGAAAAGAGGAAAACACCACAACCTAAATTAAGGCACTAATGTTGCCACTAAGCTACCACTATCCTATATTATATAATATCTCAACACTTTAATAGATACGTATATGAAACAAAACAGTGATGGTTAGAAGAAATATACGGGCCCACGAGGTTTAAAGACAGTGAATATATAGAGATAACAAAATGTGGCACAACCTAAAAACTGTATTGCTCTCCTAATTGAAAATGATGATAATATAAGTGCCATAAAATGGAATTTAAGTCGAACAATTTGCCACCTATCAAAGGGCCTGAGCAGTAAGCACCCCATAACTGTGCCACTGGATTTTACAAAATTCCACTAATGCTACCGGCTCGATTTTACTTAGGGTTCAAACTGAAAGTCCTCCACTCAAATCAAATCCTACAAGTTTGGTGATGGGGTTTAACTTACTTTGTTTCTTCAAAGCCAAATGTATAAATGAAGATTGAAGAGCAAAGTCTCATTGATATATTAAATGTTCTGTAACATATGATAACTGGTGCTTAGATTTTTCAGCAAATGTCTCTAGGCACTTCGCCTATCTTTGAAGATTGTTACTGTTTTATCCTACCAGTTTGTGAACTGCAGAAACTTTAATTCTGGTAAGGCATGGACATAACCTGCTTCCCAAAAGTTCAAGTGAGGATAATGACAGCATATATTTACCTAAATCACAAGCATGTAAATGTTTGGTGATAGTTAAAGTATTTTTGTTCGAACAGTGAGGAAGACCACTTCATCTATGCCTTTTACAAACACTGCTGCCAGTAAAGGAAACTCTGGTGATGTAATGGCTGGATTTCAGCAAGCACATACTAATATAGACTTATCCAGAATGAAGCCCATGCATGGTTGGCAGTACTAAACATATTGGCAGCACTAAACATATTGCAAATCATGAATGTGAACAATATCAGAAACTCCAGGAAAATGCTCATGAGATCAAGCAGAAATAATTTATATAACTGATATGAAGAAAAGTGGACTTCGCTTCATCAATAACTCAAAATAATTACCCAAGATTGAATGGATACATGCAGTTTTTACAATTTAGCCGCAGAATATCATTTCACAGGAGTTGCAACATAAAGCATAAAACTGTGAGTTCTTGAGCAACTCTCCTCTAAGTACCTTAACCCACTGCAACACACAGCATCGTCAAAGTATTGTGACTGCTCATCATAGTATCAGATATCAACTACTATTTGCAGGAAAAGCTGGAAATGAAGAAAAATAAGTTTTGTTTGAGGACATAATATGGTGGAAGAAAGTATCCTAGGGGACATCTTGCAAGGATTTCAGAATCTTTACGGACATATTACATTATATTTCCAGGGTACAAATTCCTGGATAAAATGCTACATTTTATTCCTATGCTGGGATTTCAATCATTACTATGGCTATCAATTTTGTTTCTCTTCACATACGCTGTCAAATATATGCAACCCTGCAATCCCTGGATAACCACCAAGACTGCAATCACAATCTCTAGTTAGCTCTACAGAGCTCAAACATTTCATGGTTATTTCAAACTTATAGCAAACAAGAAAACAAAGGGGTATGCTAACATCATTAATCTGTTTACTACTCCATCTACTGTGGCATTCTCCTGGAAGGTTTCTTATAATGCAGTATACTCTTTTAAGAAAGATATACTAGATTCTTAACTAAAGTTGAATATTCAACTGTTTCTTTTTTTCAACATTAATAGACCGTTTGGATATAATAGGTGGCAGCTATGGTAATTCCTTCAGTTGAGTTCTGATTTTTCCCTTTGTGGTTGAATTCATATTAGTCTTCCAAAATGTGGATAGGAGTAAAACTTTATTTTCATCCTATACAGCTGAAGAAAACTAATTGATATTAATCTCACCTGAGACAACAAAAGAAGAAACAGAGATAAGAGAAACATTATAATCATAATAATAAGAGAAGGCTTACCACACCCAGAAAATGAGCTATTAGCACATCCCAGTCTTCCTCATACAGAGTCGGGAATAAGTTTGTGATGCACCCATTGTCCGCCTGGCAAAGAAAATGTCATGGAGAATTCAAAATGTAAGGGGAAAAAGACAAATATAGGTAAAACTTAAAAGGAAATTTAATTAGGAATTTCGGATAAAGTACTAACTTCATAGAGAAGAGTTATATCTCTTGACCATAACAAAAGTTAACTATATGTAAGAAAATACTTAAAAACAAATTATACCGTATCAAGGTCTTTGACATTAAAAGACGGAAAGGGATAAGATGTGACGAAGTGATGCGGAAACAGTTGCGACCATGTGTCATCCCCCATCATCACTACGCGCTTTCCATTTTGAACCAACTATAAGCAAGATTTGATTTAAATGCATGAGAGACCTGATTTAAAGAATGAAACAAAAAAATAAAACTAACATCGGATATGTTCAGCAAATCAATTATAAAGTATTAATCAGATATAAGGCAGACCTGATGTATCAAGTTATCTTCAACAATCGCTGGAGCACCAAAACTATTTCCTACATCGATAAATGTGGGAAGCCCACCGGTAGTCAAACCCTGAAAGGTAAGAAATTAACATTTATGGCATAACGATGCATCTCAAGTTAGTGTGAGACACAATGGTTACTAAAACAAACTTGTGACTCATAAAGTGTTACACTGTAGATACAAGGACAAATATTATAGTTCTTAGAACAAAGCAGCATAGCCTGCGAAGAAATAATGAAGGCATTCAGTTTCAATGAAACAACAAAACCAATGAAACTTTGTCAACTGATAATAGTTTCATTAAATGAAGAAGGCAAGCAACTAATCCACTTAAGTGCCTGACATACACGGCGCCAGTGCTTCAAAGACAATGATTGAAACTCAAGCTCTGCATATTCTAGGAAACTTGGGTGATACACCAGGAACAATGTGGTTGTAACTTTGTGATCAATGATTCTTCAATAAGGTTTTGCTAAGCATTCTGCGTCTTTCAAATTTCATATGGATATTCTCCACTAATTTTGGAATACAATTTTTATTTTATCCCACAACTTATGACAGAGAAGGAAACTGCAAAATCAATGAAATTAAAGTTTGACGGAATTTCATCTTATTTAATTAGGTTGATATTTATGGGCAACTATCATTATCCTACTGGATAAGAAGATACCAGATTTCCATAAAGTACGTGAATGGTTGGAGTATCCCCATTTACTGAAGCAGTTGAATAGGGTTGCCTCAAACAACTACAGAAAACTATGTCCACTTATTTCTTAATGGAAAAGTAAAAACTAATATTCACCTTTAAACGCTGCAAACTGGTTGTAGGGGGATCCGCTGTAGCTTTGAAAATTTTAGCTGATGATTGGTTCTGACTAGCAAATTCGTGTAGCACTTGTAACTTATCCATCCATGGTTTCTTCTCTAGAAGAAATAATAAATATTCAAAAAAAAAAAATTGAAGTAGTGGCAGAAGACTACTCAGATGTAGAGTATTCGAAACACAAAATATTTAAAATGCATATTATAGGGCAGGATGAAAATAGAAAAGAGCACTTGTTCAATGGTCAAAATACTTGCCTGCAAAAATGAGCTTGGAGCAACAAAATCAAACCTACAATACGAATACATCATAAACACTCAATGAACACAACCTCAATCAGATACAATTAAAAGAAAAAAATCAAACCATGAAGTAATTCAAAAATGGTGAACCTGAGAGCATCGAGAACAATGATAACAAGACGATCGACAACGGGTTTGGTCCAACAACTTCTGTTAGCGCTATGATCGTCAGGAGGAAAGCAGGGTGACTCAGCAATGTCATTGCATTGGCTATATTGGGAAAGCTCGGTGCGAGTGAGAAGGAAACCTCTTGTAAACAACAAAATGGCCAAGCTGTGAAGCAGCATTATTCCCATGAACACCACGAAAGCCCAAATCCACCCACCGGAGTTCTCACTCCTCCAAAAAGCCCCTTTTGCAGCCGTGCCCATTTACGTTGTGCATATATAAATGAACGAGTTCAGAGTCACAGCTCTAGCGCTAATTCAGAACCTGATTGGAAACCATGAATACTGTGAAAAACGACATTCAGAAATTTACTAACATTTCCCACATCATGCTAGGGTTTAATACAGCTATCAAGGCAAAACTAGAATGCAAATTTAACTCGTCTAATCGCAGCCTCTTGATCCAACTTCTACGATCACATAAAATCAATATACAATGGAACGCATTTAATTTGATATTCAATTTTTCGGGGCGAGCGGAGGTGTAAGCAAGAATTGGTGACTCACCTGCGCGGCGGCGGAACTGCGGCGGAGAGGAGATGGCGAAGGTGATTTAAGTACGGAAGAACAGTAGAACATTTACAATCCAAGTTGTACGGCCGCGGTTTTGTTTTCTTTAACTGTCTACAATTAGTGGAGTAAACGAGTCGAGTCGAGTCGAACCGAACTTAATACTGTTTAAGCTTGTTTAAATTTGAATCGAGCTTCAAAAGTTGTGTTTGAGTTTGATTTGATTATTAGTCGGTCAGGTTCTCGAGCGAGTTCTTAACACTTTAGCTTACTTAACACTTTGCCATAAAAATTCAAAAGAAGTTGTTACACTTCACCATTTAAATTTTGTTAAAAATTTCACTTTTGCTACTTCAACTTTGCTCAATTTCACTTTGTCGTGTCAATTTAAAAAAATAAATAGAAAAATATGTATATATACGCGCACACATCATCAAATGATCGCATTGAAAGTACTAAACCAAATATAACTTTATATTTGTCATGTTATTTCATAGGGGGTAAAAGAGTTTTGCCTCACAAACTAAGAGAACAGATTTCATGTTCCACTTATTTTATTCCACTTTATGTTTCACTACGTTGGATGATGGACATGTCAATTAATAAACATGTGTTGTTTATTTTTTAGATATATATACACGTAAGACATGTCCATCCGATGAAGTGGAACATGAAGTATAAAAAGAAAATAATGCTTTGCATACACATGCATAAAAGGCCAAACGCAAGATTTTTCAACCACAATCGAAAGACAATCTAAACAAATGTCAAGTTTTATAATTTATAACACGAGCAACAAATCAAAGATACACGTAAAAGTCGATAACCAATTTTACAAGGGAAGTTCCATAAGTGCTTATCCTTCACACTTTAGCAGGATAAAAACACAATCGATTTTAAGTAACAAGCAACAAAGTTCTCTCATTCTTCAGCAGCACTGGCAGCACTTAAATCGACATTAAGATCGAGAACCTGAAAACAGAGGCGAAAAATGGAGTACGATACATAAATGTAACTTAAATATCTAACAGCACTAAAATCGACATTAAGATCGAGAACCTGAAAACAGGGGCGAAGTACGATACATAAGTGTAACTTAAATATCTAAAACAATTGAGGAGTAAAATTTGACCACTCGAGGAACAAGGAGGATCTGTCTACTTCACATAAGCATCGATGAGAATATGAAATAGAACACTCAAAAATATGATATATCCAAGAGAGCCAACTATAATTTCAAGCCTGACTGAAATTATTATCCAATAGCACGGGAATATATGATCAAACGGCAACGAATAAAATTTCACGACTGTTTGTTCACATGACCACAAACGAAAAACCAAGTTTTAGCACCATGCATAAGTAACAATAAAAGAAAGTCATTTAGAGATGCTAATTTGGTATCTAATACGTTAATAACAGCATCCTGAAATAAACAAGTTCTGAATAGTTTCGCCTATATACTCGTTGCTTTCCAAACAAAAATCGTCTCATTTTTTGGTGAATAAATAGATAAACATTACTATTACTCTTATTGCATTACTGTGAAAAATAGTCAACCACTTCTTCTATTTGAGGCCTATCAGGAAGCATTCATTCATCAGTATTTCTACCAAGAAGTCCGGCTTTTGAAAATAGTATTTTCTCACAACAAGCAGAACATGATTGCATAGTGAACTGAATCCACCCGGCAGCAAGTAAAAATCTCAAATGCATAAGAATTGGCTTCTCTTAACCAAATTATTTTAACCTCCTATTTAAATAAAAAAAAATGGGTGTGTTGCTATCATCATAAAGTACAGCACAATATTGAAATGATGACTGCAAAATTCAACAAGCAAGATAAATCCTGAACTTCCATATTTGAATTTTTACCTTTCCAGTGATCAAGGTATACATATTGAGCACATCCACGACGGTGGATTCAAAGTGAGTGGTGGCGTCATAACTCTGTCATGTACAGTTATATAAGTAAATATAAGGGAAATGATCAAGCACTGTAATTGGAATGACAATTTATAGAATCTTACAGTTGATATAAAGCAATTGTCCAGCGAAGGCTCATTGACCGGTTCATATCTGTCATAAGTCTCAAAGAATATCTCATCCACAGGTCCAAGAAGATCAATACCTGGCTTCAGTTCGGTCTCAGGGTGATCAGTCTCTGCTTCGGTTGAGACAAAGGCAATGAATTTCCCTTTCGGTGCAACATTGTGAGAATAAGAGCAACAAAACAAATACCTACAGAACCAACAAATCACATCAGAAGTTAAGAAGTTTCTTGGGATCTTAAAAGTAGAAAGTTACAGCTGACAAGCGTGAAACTCCTCGAAATTGGTAAGAGGTAAAAAAAGCTTGCATAAGGAGCAAAATTAACTGATCAGATCAGACATTACTATGGCCAATAGAGTCATCCTACCAGCTAAATTGCAGCTCATCCTACAAGCTAAATTGCAGCTTATTCCATGTACTATTATTCGCCTACCACTGACTTTCTAGCTTCTTGAATCCCTTCTACCCAAGTTTTCACCGCCTCAATATTAAAGAGTTCTGATCAGCTAACTAGTAGAAACTTTTGAGAAAACTTATCAAACAGTTTTCACTAGAATAAATCTACAAGATGTAGACAACATGGAACACGACGTTTTTTAGGGGCTTTTCTCCCACCATAACACTTATCCCTTGCCACCCAAAGAAATATATAGTGGGACAGAGCATATAATATTGCAACCTTGCATATTATCCTATTATTCCTATCATCATCATCAACAACAACAACCAAATTTAATGCATACAGTTTCTCCAGGAAAACATTTCCTAGTCTTTTAGATCCCCTCATATCAAGAAACAAAAACATGAGATAAGATCATTATATACGCAATTACGATAAGCCTCTTGTCATAACAGATCACGTAAACTGGCATACAAGGACCCAATGTCATTCTAGAACTTCATCCTAGAAGCATTCCCACCTACAAACCAACATTTTGGAACCGTCCTCCCATTAATACCTTCCATCGACCTACTCCATAAGGAAGCACAGACAATTCATTAGCCTCCACACTTGTACAGTTGTATTCAGTAATCTCACAATTAGTTTCTGCACAACCGCCTATTAATGACTGGCCTTCATATTAATAATAAATTATGTCATCACAATAAATTGCTCGCTCCTTAATTACTACTCTACAACACCAAAATAAAAGTTTACATTATAAACTTTCATATCTTCTGTACCATCGACCAAGATAATGAAATTAACAAATTCTTTTTGCAAGGGCAGACTAGTGACTTACATGTCTGATTTCCGGCCCAACTGCTTCTGAGGTAGAATAACTTGTGCTGAATGAGAATCATTGGTATTTGGAATCGGGTGGCTCATAATAGCAATGGCTCTAGCAACTTTGCCAACCTTCCTCGTCTGTAATGCATCTCATGTTATTGTTTATCACATTTGCATATTGATAACCAAGAGAGACAAGCTATTTGTGATCAATATAATGCGTTGGTGCAACTATAGAATTGTTAGCAACTTAACCAGTATCAATGACACACACTATACATATGTCAAAGTATAAAAGCACTTCTAAAATGATTTTACATGTCGGAAAAGTACATGCTGTGAGTTATTAGGTTATAGGTAGAATATGGAATAAAGTACAATTCTAAAATGAGAAAAAATTACCTTATTGGGAAGGTAAGAAGGATCGCACACAACTTTCTTGCACTTAGCCGTTTCCCCTTCTGATGTAACTCCACACACCTTGCCTTCCTCGTCAAACTCTACCTGACATTTGAGAACTTCATGTCAGGGAACAAAAGTAACATTTACCACAACCAAATACTAAAAAAGCAAGATAAAACACAACACCAAAAATCACAACTAAAAGGACAGTATCAAACACAAAAGTGACAGCTGATGTTACCCATGCTATTTAGGACCAAAATTTGAAGCAACCTATCTGAAAAGAAAATGACTGACAATGGGCAATGCAGGAAAAAACGACTGGGAAGGGGAGGGTTCTCGTTTACTTATTTATTCCAAAAATAACCATGGAACAATTCGCTTTCGTTGGAGCTTAGACTAATCTTCTGAGGAAACACCTACAGTACTTGCACATCTTTTAGCGAAAGTTCTAGCACAAGAAAGTGGAAGTACATATTCAAGGAATGCAAACTCAATTTGTTAATATCATTAAGATGAGAAACGTTTCTGCTCATACACCCATGTCAATAAGAAAGAAAATTGAATATCTAAACATTGACAGACTTATTTGATATCATCATAAATAGAACCTTATTTCTTTTTCTTTTGCCTTTTCCTTTTTTGTTAGGGGTAGAAAATTCTTTCATTACGCGTGCTTCTTCGCGCTGGGGTGGGTGGAGTGGGGGTTGTTTCGAGGACAGGAAGAGAATAATTGCATAACTTTAGTACCTTGCACTCAGGTTTATTCAACATGTAGGTCCCACCATATACAGCACTAAGACGAGCAAATGCCTGGTCACAATAATAGAAGAGCAACATCAATAACCAGCGTATATATTTCTAGAGGGAGGACAGCGGGACAGATGGATGAAATATGAAACGAAACAGTGAGTAAACAATTCGATTTATTCGACAAACAAATAATGACAAGGGAGCTGCACAAATAAGGGAGAAAGATGCAGACTTGAGGAAGCTCTCCAAGGCCATACAAAGGGTAGATGTATGGCGATCCTCCAGCAAAACGTGCTAAAGACTCTGCATAAAGCTATAATTCAGAAGGAAATATTAATTAGGAGTCTTACACACCATAATCTTACGAAATGCAAGATAGGACAGAAAGTTAACTGAACACTTGCATTGGGAAGGCAAAAAGAATTACCTTCATCCTTTTCACAGTGTCCAGTGCTGGTTCATCCAAGTAACGGTCATCTCTATGGAGAGCCAGCGCGTGACCAATAAAATCCACAGTGTTGTCGTCAAGACCATACTTTCTGTAGGGATTTCAAAACTGTTAAATGTTCCAAAGGTTTGCGATACAAAGAGATGCATCAAATCATAGGTAAACGCCAAATCAAATTAATGTATGTTTTCTCAGATGATATATGTCTCAGCTCAATAGCAGGTAATATTATCATTCTTCCTTCTTCTAGCGAGGATATCAAACTTATTATGGAGGCTGGTTCTGCACATTGCTAAGTAACATGGGATGCTCATTCTAAGAATTTACAGAACCCAAGAAAACCTCCCACCAAATATATAGCCATAATTATGATTATGAACATTGCTTCGATATTATTTAACTAAAAGTTCAAAAAAAAAAAACTCCCAATTTCAGCTGACCAATATCACAATATAAAATATTTCAATGTAATAATGGAGGTTTTCTCATTCATTTTTCTTGATAAAGCAAAAATCACACTCTAGCAATCCCAAGCTACAAAGCACATATGTCAATCCATCTTCCCTTTAAAGCTCAAACTCTAAAATTCATTGAAACTATGACTGCAATTATTCTTCCATAAGTATGTCCTAGATAAGCCAAGCGTGAGTGAATGAAAGATGAGAACCAGAAGCCCCCATACTGATCGGCATGCTTATAATTGATCAAACCGAGCAGAGTCTAAAAACATAAAGCAAGACACAATGATTATAAATACAAGTCTTAGGAGTGATATAAGAAGGAAAAAGTTTTAGAGGCCATACGCAATGAGTTCTCTAGTGCTAACTCTTGTCAAATCCATTCCTTCGTGTGTTTTAGGATCGCTTTCATTGTAATCTTGGACATAAATGAAAAATTTTCGGGCACGCCGCTTTTCAAAGATGCCCATGAGAGGAGATTTGAGGGCCTCCATGTCAGTTGCAGGCACCTTGTGAATCTGTTGCATTGAGTTTACAACAAAATTCAGAATGAATCAATAATTTTTGTGAGCTTAAACCGAAAGAAGAGGGAAAAAACCAACAGATCCCCCCCAAATAACATAACAAAACATAAAAAGCAAAGATAATACCTTTCCTTTGTTGAACACAAAGCTGCCATCAACAGCTTTGAAATACAAATATTTCGTAACATCGGTATGAATAAGGACCCGCACAAGAGCACCATTTGCCATAATATACTGAGATGAATTAAAATAGCATCATGAATAAACAAGCAGCAACAATGACTTCTCTAAAGGACATCCAACAATGTATGAATAGTATAAACCTTAGGGACCATGTCGACGTTATAATCTCTACTAGAACCAAGTGAGCTGGAGGCTTATCGCTTCCTCTAAACCTCTTCCATAGCTGAGTGATTAAAAAGATGTCAACAACATAAGTCATAAGGAAGACTGTATATATCACTGGACATCTCTTTCAAATTATTGAAAAAAAAGGATACCTGAATAAGATTGAGTGAGGTTGACTCCCCACCATAATAGTCATTGCGATCCATGTGCAGAACCTATTTGACGATAACATCAAGCCCAAATAAGAGAGCATTATTGTAAAGTCAAAATAATTTTTACAATTAATTATAGGAAACTCTTATGCCATTTATATCAATGTTACACTAAAGTATTATGGCACAGAGACACTTAAAAGATAGACAATGCATCAAACTGGAGACGCATATGATATGAGAAGAAACTAATTAATTGTATAGACATTCATGTCAAACTAGAAAATGGAATATCACTGATTTTTTTTTTTCGAACGATAGCATTTTCATTAATAACCTCAATCAGAAACAAACAATTACAATCCACGTAGCCAACTGGCTAACTAACCAAACTAGCTATCACTATAGCCAATTGGGGAATTGGTCAACCCAATTCAAATCAACACCACTATCAAGAGTTAACATAGCTAATCTATTACATTTGATTTTGCTCTTATGCTCTTGACAGAAAAAAAACAACCTGTTCAAAAAGAAAACTTAACAAATAGATGTCTTCGGCTATTTGTGCACTCTCTCCCTCAAACTTCAGACGTTGGTTGAGTTTACACACAATATCCTTATCATCTATATATAAGTTCAAACAACCCGTGTTACTTTTTGCTGCATAACACAAGGGTCTGAATTTTTTTGTAACTTATGCACTTTATGGGTCTGAATTTTTTTGTAAAGCCCACAACAGAATAAAGACATAACAGAAACGGATGGACGACTAAATGAGAATATAAAAGGAAAAGATGGAGGAGGTAATCAATATTGGAAACTTCATTGAAAATGTTGATTAACGAAAAAAGTGCAACTTCTTTGATAATACAAGCTAACCATTAGAATAACTATAATTCTCAAACAAATAATGAGGTAGATAAACTCATCAACTATGACATATATCCCAACCATGAAAAGGAAGACTTATTAAGATACTCTTATGAACAAAAATCAGATCCCAATGGGAAATGGTCTCAATACTGAATATAACAGAGGACGCATAACATTGGGTCAATGTGTAATCTATTATCTTACTCTTCAAAGGCCCCCATTGGAAAGAAGGTCCAAGATATAAGACATGCATTTTTCTATACAAACTCCGGCAGTGAAACAAGCCCAACCTCATCAATCAAAGAAAATCTGAACTTAATATCATGACAACAACTAATGTTCCCAATGTCGAACTCATAGTCTATGCGAAAATGTACCACGTGCTCAAGAAAAAACAATTATTTAAGACCCATTCCACAAAAAACAAATTGTTTAAAGTACGTTGAAACATTCCAATCAAAAACCACTAACAAATAATTTGCATGACCTAGCAAATAAATAGAAATGAGACTTCAGGTGGCCAGCTAATTCATAACAATCAAACAACGCACAGAATCACCAGATCATATCCAAAAAGTATAGAATTGATTGCATATGACAATAGGAAACGTTCAAAACCACCCAGATCATAAGGGGAAAAAAAAAGTAACACTACATCCAATCTGAAAATAAAAACAACCATATGATCCATTTCAGGATTCCAAAAATCAGATGAAGCAGAAGAACTCCAACCTATATCATCACTCAAAAGACATAAACGAAATAACTAATCAGATCCCTAGTCACATAACATTCCAATTCTCAAGAAAAAAAAAAATTAAAAAATAAAAAAAAAAAAAACCTTAAGGCCATCGACGGATAGAAGACCGCTGAGGATGCATTCCTTGAGACCAGTCCCCAGCACTATCACATCGTACTCTTCATCCATCTTGGCTGAAATCAAAACAATCTAAACGAAAAGCAGAAAAATGAGAAATTGAGCCCCGCGGATCAATCAGATCACTGGTATAGCGAAAAATGACTAGGGTTTTCTACGGAGAGTCAAGAGGTGAAGAGGTGAGAGATATTCTTGTATATATATGTCTCTCTGTGTAATATATAATTTTGTGTTTGTGTGTGGGGAACGATAATCAAAATTAGGAAAGGATCTTTTTGGTCATCACCTTAAAATGGAATAATCTGCACATTCACCCACCAAATATCCTCAATTGGCAACTTGCACCCCTAAATCTTAAAAATTGCACTTTGCTTTACGATTTTTTTTTCTCATTTTGTAGGATAAAATTTGTTGTGTACAACAATCATTTCTGCTTTGTTTTGTTTTTTTATATTATTTTTGTTTTTTATCTTCATATTCGGCTTCTTCTAATTAGTCAATGTCACCTCTAACTAATCCACCCGACATTACACTATAATTTTGTATCTATTGTCATAATTGCATACCACCACACGCTCACAAGAGCATGCAAACAACAATAACAAGATAGTAATACCATATTTATTGCCCCATTGTTGGCGTCAATATTGATTACCATCATTATTATGCCACGTGAAGCACGTAGAACTTCACACACAAATACAAAGTGTTATCACCATTTCACACATTAAAAACCCGAGGTTTTCTTAACGAGATTTGAAATCAGTTGAACCCATATATTTTTCAAGATACATATTCCATAATTTTACCTCTTTCATTCAGTGTTGATGATTTATATACTTCAAACATTGTCGAGATTCAAGAACACATATGCGAACAACAATATGTTAGGTTCTTTTTTAAGAATGAGATTTTGTAGGTCATATGTGACTACTTAGTTTTGTGATGCATATTAGCTTTGTTAAGTCAATTTACATTTCGAACCAAGTTTCCTGCAGTGATGTTATATCAAACTGAAATTATGATAAAGTATTATAGTAATTGGAAATATTGAATAAGAACTATTTGAATGGGTTATGGCTATAAATGGTTATCATAAAATGATTTTAATAACTCCATAATGATGGGTGTGAAATCCATCATAGTAAGTTAATATAAAAAAATAAAACAAAGAATTTAGGACCTCAGATATTAAAACACATTGCAAATAAAATTATCTAAACGAACTCGTCGTTTGTTATTATAAGTTTGAAATTCATAGTTTCAAATCTACCAATCCATACATAATTTGTTAACAAGGATTAAATAGGCTACTTAAAGAGACATGTGACTCGTTTTAGAGGTTGATTACCATTATGTCTTTTGCATTACAAAATACAAAGTGCTTGTTTGGAGCACTTATGGAAAAGTCCATTTAGAAAATGGACTTCTCCATAATGGACTTTTCAAAAATCCTTCAATTATTACTTATCTAGAATAGACTTTTTTATAAGAATTTATTCAAAAGTTCATTCTAAATTAACCATCAAACATTAATTATTTATGAAATAGGCTTTTAGATCGAAAAGTCCATTTTAAGAAAAAGTATGGTCCGATATTCCACACCTATTCAAATTGTTACCCTAAATAACATACACTCCCTTTTTAAAATCACTAGTCTCTCTTGATTTTCTCTACAAATAGTGATGGGAAATAAAAGAAGAAAAAATGGTCATTTCTTTATAATTGGCAAATAATATATTATGAGAAAAATTGACAATTTAACCCATGAATTTTTTTTTTTTTTTTTTTTTTTTGGGGGGGTGTGTCGATTTTATCTTTCGCTTTTATTCCTTATTCTTGAAAAACAGCTTGAGGGTGCATAATGTCAGTGGTTAAGTGGTTTGAGGATGCAAAGTGCTATTTTTACATTTTGAGGGTGCAAAGTGCCAAATTGAAATATTTCAAGGGTGCAAAGTGCACAATGCATATTAATCTATTAAAAAGAAATGGAAAAGGAATATGTTTTGGGACAGAAAAGAATAAGATAAGATAGTGCATACAAGCAAACAATGATATTGATAGAAACACAAATGTATGACAAGTTTTTCTTGTCATTAGCTATTCTTAACTTTGTGTTAAAGTAGTATATTTTGTCACTTTATTTATTGACTAATATCATTCTTCTCGGGAAGTCGCGTACGAAAATCTAGTGGTAAAGACGTTTGTAAAATTTTGATAGACAAAGCATGTGTCTTGTTCGATTGTCACCTTATTTATTCTCGATAGATTTGTAATATATATATATATATATATATATATATATATAATTTAGTTTAAATGAAACCACCCTCCCTTAGGTGAGGCAGTGTGGACTCATCTTACTCATTGATCTTAAAAAATGAAATGATGTGATTAATTCAGTTTTTTTAATTATTTCCTAATTTTCACCGATTTTAAGGGTAAGATTGTAATTTTTAATTCAAATTAGTGGCCCAATGGATTTTTGGGTGAAATTAACAATTGGATTTTTGCGGAATTTAAGGAACTGTTTTCTTGCCAAATATTTTTTTTTTTACAAAGATAGTTATGATTCTTCTTGCATAATTAGGCATCAAATAATGCATATTTAGTTATTTTGTTGACATTGTTTTACGAAAAAAACAAGACAATTGAATATAACATATTGCATATATATATATATAGTTATACTACACCGCATAAATAGGTTCAATATAATGTATATTTACGACATAATTGGTATTTGGGAATGGGAAGGAATGGAATGAGCGTTCTTGTTTCATTTCCATTCACACGCTTGGTATGCTTTAGTAATGGGAATACGCATTCCCATGGGAATCCCTATTCCCAAAAAAAGGGAATGATCATTCCTCCTCTCCCTCATGGGTTTAGCTATTCTCAATCATCAAGAATGACTCAAATTTTATTTTTAATAAAATTATCTTTCTATAAATGACTAAAAATGTTGGATATAATCTATATTTTGAAAAGTAGAGTTATATATAAAAAATTATTTATAATTTAAATATAAGTTATATTTAATATTTTAATAAATCATAGTCAATTTCTATTAATATTCAATAGTTAAATCAAAAAATTTGATATAGAATTCTCTTGTTGATTTTCTATATTTTTTTATAAAAAATAGAGATAATTACAAAAATACCCATGAGGTTTGGGATAATTACATAAAAACCCGGAGATTTTTTAAAATTACAAAAACTCCTTGAGGTTTGATTATGTATTACATTTTTCCCCTTCGTAAACAAAAAATATCAAAACCCCCGATATTTATAAAAATACTATAGTGACCCCCTTAAATTTAACACATTATCAAACCCGATGGGGTTTTTTGTAATTTTAAAACATCTCTCGGATTTTTTTGTAATTAGCCGGATCTCGGGGTGTTTTTGTAATTATCCCTAAAAATATTATATAAATTTTTTTGATATCATAAATATAAATCTATATATATATATATATTATTTAGCACACATTAAAATAAATTTATATTAATTTACTTAATAACATATTTAATAAAATTTATTTAAAAATCTTATTTAAGAGAATTTGATACTTTAAAATTATTTTTCCCAATTACTATCATTAATTTATAATTACCAATCAAGATATTTAAATCAAGTAAAAAATCGTCATCCATTCATTTCTCCATTCCTTGTAAATACCAATCATAAAAATAGTAATGCTACATCATTCCATTCCTAATGTTATTCCATTCATAAATTCATTCAATTCCAACCTAATTCCATTTATTCATACCAATCATGCCGTTAGTTATGAAAATGGGATGTTGCTTTGAAATTATAAAAATGGGATGTTACATAATGTCATCGCATATTTAGTTATTTCACAATGCATGGATAGTTTATAGATAATACATAGTTAGTTGATTTTGTTGCATAGTTTATGACATCTTGCATGACATATTAGTTTTTTTTCGCCGCATAGATAGTTTTAGATAATGCATATTTAGTTGAGTTTTGTTGCATATTTAGTTTTCGAACTCAATGTTCGTTTTTTTTATTAATATTGCACCGATTTTTTCTTGTTTTTTTATCCGTAATTTTCATGCGAGTGTAATTTTCGAGTTATTCATAGTTTTCTTTATTTGCGTTAATGAAGGAATGAGAGAGAGAGAGAGAGAGAGAGAGAGAGAGAGAGAGAGAGAGAGAGACGTCGAGGTTAGGAAATTGGGAGATGTATGAGAGATAAATATATTTGATTCCATTTTTGTAACTAACTTGTTATGTTATTTTTTACCTTACTACCCTTATATTAGTTAAATTAATATTTTAATATATTTTTATCCATTAAATCATACCCATTGATTAATAGTGGGGATGGTTGAGATTAGTCCATTGTGTCTCACCTAGAGACATGGTCTCACGAGACACAATGGACTAATCTCAACCATCCCCACTATTAATCAACGGGTATGATTTAATGGATAAAAATATATTAAAATATTAATTTAACTAATATAAGGGTAGTAGGTAAAATAACATAAAAGTTAGTTACAAAAATGGAATCAAATCGCTTTCTCTCATACATCTCCCAATTTTCCCAATCTCTCTCTCTCTCTCTCTCTCTCTCTCTCTCTCTCTCTCTCTCATCCATTAACGCAAATAAAGAAAATTGTGAAGAACTCGAAAATTACAAATTCATTTAAAATTACGGAGAAAAAACAAGAAAAACCGTGCAATATTACAGTAGAAATAACGAACATTGAGTTCGAAAACTAAATATGCAACAAAACTCAACTAAATATGCATTATCCGAAAACTATTTATGCAGTCAGAAAACAACTAATATGTAAGACAAAGATATCCAACTATGCAAGACGCCATAAACTATGCAACAAAATCAACTAACTATGTATTATCTAGAAACTATCTATGCATTGTGGGAATAACTAAATATGCGAGACATTATGTAACATCCCATTTTTATAATTTCCAAAAAGAATATCCCATTTTCATAACTAAATATACATTATATTGAACCTATTTTATGCGGCACAGAAGTATAACTACATACGAAGACGTTATATTCAATTATGTCTTATTTTTCGTAAAAACAAAAAGTGCCAACAAAATAACTAAATATGCATTATTTGATGTCTAATTATGCAAAGTAGAAGAACCCTAACTATCTTTGTAAAATAAAAATATTTGGAAAGATAAGGTTCCTTAAAATCCGCCACAAAATCAGGTAGTGTCAATTTGACCCATAAAATCGTGAAAATTAAGAAATAATTAATAAAACTGAATTAATCACATCCCTTCATTTTTTAAGATCAATGGGTAAGATGAGTCCACACTGTCTCACCTAGGGAGGGTGGTCTCATTTGAACCAAATCCTATATATATATATATATATATATATATATATATATATATATATAGGATTTGGTTCAAATGAGACTATCTTCATTAGGTGAGACAATGTGACTAATTATGTGTATTTATTTAGTTTTTCCAAAAATCGAGATTTAATTGAATTTCGATTATTTTTTATTTATTTAAATTCAATTATAATAGATTAGTCATTTGCCATGTAAATGGTTCCTTAATTCACGGTCCCCACACATTTTTTTCTTTCACAAATTTAATATGTAGTACATATATGTTAAATATGCATGAATACATGTTAAATATACGATAGAATAATGAGCATGATTCTTTTTCTCTCTCTATAACCGATTCCTTAATTCACGATCCCCCACATATTTTTGTTTGGTAATTTTCATACGCGGTACATATATGTTAAATATGCGATAGAATAGTGTTAAATATCACAGCAAATATATGTTAAATACGCGATAGAATAATAAGTGTGATTCTCTCTCACTATATAATTGATTCTTTAATTCATGGTCCCCACATGTTAATAAGCGTGATTATTTCTCTATAAATGATTCCTAATTCGTGGTCCCCACATATTTTTGTTGACAATTTTAATATACGCAGTATATATATATGTTGTACATGCAAAGATAATAAAGTATTAAATACGCAGATATATATATATATATATATATTTGCATGCAAAGATATAATAATGTTAAATATGTTGTAAATATATGTTAAATATATAATAGAATAATTAGTGTGATTCTCTCTAATTGATTTCTTAATTCACACCCCCGCATGTTTTTGTTTGACAATTTTAATATGCAAAGTACATATATGTTAAATATGCAATATAATAATGTTAAATATGTAGTAAATATGTTAAATATGCAGCAGTAAGAATCATCACAGAAGCACATACATGGTCCTCACACATTAATGAACGTGATTCTCTCTCCACAATCGATTCAATAATGGATGGTCCCCACACATTTTTGGTTTACAATTTTACACTTATTGGGATTTAATTAATTAATTAATATATTATTATCCTATATTAATCATAGTTTTTGATATATGTAGGGAGTGGTTGAGATCGATTCATACTATCTCACATAGGAGAGTGTGGCCTAAACTCACTTTGTCAGTTTTGCAAACAAAACAAAATGGTGGGTTTGGTACTTTGGTTGAGTAGTATAAAAACTTTTGACTTTTTAATAGCAGTTTTTTAAATGTCCTTTGTATCATTATGCAGTGTTTTCATGTTAAGTTGATGGTGGTGACATAATGAGTTTGGTTGATTAGTATAAAATATATGACTTTTTGAATAGTTTTTCTTTTTAAATATTTGACTTGGGTTGGTTTGGTCAATGGCCCGCGGCCCATGGCTGGGTTTGGGCTGAGATAAGAAAATTGTGGCCCGATGAGTATTTGGCCTAGTCCGCCCAATTTTTGGTCCGTCCCATTAGGCTTGAGTTGACCCGGTCCGGTCCAACCTATCGTCAGTTCTACTCTGCAGAGCCCACATGTAACTGGCCCAAAACTACATAAGTAACTTTAGTGGACTTGCATTTCATTTATGATTGTTTTTAGGTTGAAGCCCAAGTTGGCCCAGCAAGGTCTTCCTATAATTCTTTTACCATACTACCCTCAAATATGGCTGTTCTTTGTAGTGGTTTTTCAGAACAACAAGAGGACGATTAGGACTTTTAAGTTTTAACATTGAAGTAGACATAAATCCAACAAAAAAGAAAATAAAAAAATAAAAGATATTGGCACTAATAATTAAATAAAAACAAAAATAGAAAATGAAAAGATGCTCTGTCTCTATCAATTATGTGTTACTTGGTATGAGAGGAAAAGGTGCCTAAAATATTAAGATGGGGGCCACGGTTTATTCATTTAAATAATAATAAAAATCAATAATTAATAATGCAAGAGAAAAAATAAAGAAAGACGAATAATAATTTGAGAATTGAATTTTAATATTTTTATTCATTGTATAAAGTAATAAATATGATTTGAACGATTCAATTTATAAGATTGAACATTATTCTTTTTATCACACCCTTCAATTACAATTTTAATGAATGGGGGGTGGGGACTTAAGAAAATAAAATAGTAAAAGGATAAAATTAGGGGTGACAATTCAGTTGCGTTCAGAATCGCGAGTCGGATTGAGACACGATATTTTAATCAATTATCGTCAAACTGAACATGACTCGTTTAATTATTCGTGTCAGATTCATCAATTCGAATACATGACCCGTCTAAATCATAGGCAACTCAACACGGTCCAAAATTACATTTATATTTTTTTAAAATTTGAATATCTCATCTATTTTATTTGGTTTTGTGAGTTATATCACGTGTGAATATAGACTTAATATTGTAAAACAAACTACAAACAAACAGTCATTTCGAGTCAAATCGAAATTGATCTCTTAGTATTCGTTGTTATTTGGGTTGAACCTGATTTTAATCTAAACCCAAAATGTCCCAACTATAATCCATTAATAACGTGTTAGGTTTTATATCGTTTGAAATTACCACTCCAAGACAAGGTTGCGAAAATCGCTAGGGCGCGGTCGGCGGCCGCTAGACAGGCGCCTAGAAACAATAAGTTTTTCTTTTTATTTTTCATTTTTTTAATTTTGGCCGATTTTTGACCGATTTGTTCGACTAGACCGCTAGGCCGATTTTTTGTCTCAGCTAGCCCGCCTAGACGGGCGCCTAGGCCGATTTTTGCCCCGACCAATTTTTTTTTTTGCCGATTTTGAGAAAATCGAATCGGCCTAGGGCGCCTAGCGCCCCAGCGGCCGCCTAGGGCCGATTTTTACAACCATGCTCCAAGATAAAATGGGACAAATGAAAAATAAGTTGTTACTTAGTGCCATTATATTATCAAATAACTCATTAAAGAAAAAAACATCAAAGAACTTAGTATTTGTCAAGTCCATTTGTTGCTCTCTTTTAGAATGGTAAAACCATTTATTGAAACAAATTCCCCACTCAATTTAATACTGTAATATCATATGAAATTATAAACTAACATTTTATCATAGAACTTTCATATACAAATTTTACATGGTAATAAACAAACACTAACCACATATTTTTAGTCGAACTAGTCATGATTAGTGAGTCGCAATTGTCGACAATCGTATGAAGTTACGTAACATAATGTTCACTTAAACATAAGTCAAAATCATTCACGATTTCAAAACAAATCATCATAATTTCGCATCAAATCATATTACGAATCATATTATAACGTCTCATAAACCGATATAATAAAACATTTAATGTAAATCGCATGCAGTACATGCAATTCAAGAATTATTGTCATCAAATTACATTAACCGAATCATATTACAACTTCTCACAAACCGATATAATAAAACATTTAATGTAGATCGTAGCGTATAAGCAATTTAGGAATTATTGTCATAATACGTCTTATAGTAGAATTAAATCTGCCACATTATGAGATTTTATGTTTTCATAATATTAGTGTGTGATTTTTTTAAGTTTTTATAATAATTACTAGTTAATCTTAAATAAAAATATTATAAATTGATTGTCAATTACTATAACTTTTATGATTCATATTTATAATAAAGTGTTTAGTGATTGATAGTGTAAGAAAAAAGTAATAGAGTTTGGAAAAGGGAAAATGCAAATATATATTTTAAAAAAAAATGAGTGATGAGAAAATTATATAAACTTTGGTAAAATAATAATAAAAAAACAAATAAATAAATAGAAGAAAACAAAAGAGCTGAGGACAGTGAGGACCATACACAGAAAAACAGAGGCAACCACCACCATGGCTTCTTCTCTCTCTACCTCTCTCCACTCATAATTATTTAGGTATGTTTTTTTCTCTCTCTATATTTTATTCTTCTATTTTTATTGTTTTGATTTCTCAAACAAAAATGATTCTGCAATTTTTTATTTTTTGTTTTGATTCAGGTCGGTTTATTTCTTAGAACTTTTCCATTTCATTTCAATTTTGGGAGTTGTGTTGGATAATTTTTGGGTGTTTTTTTTCTTTTTCCTTTAATTTTGCACTGTTGAGGTAATTTTTGTTTTTATTGATGGGTATAAATTTCATGTTTTTAGGGATTTGGTAGTGGATCCGTTTCTGGAGTATTTGGAGGTTTGGAAGTGAAGGGTTTTTGAGTTTTCTGATGGTTAGGAAGATGGCGGAGATTTTCACATGATTCGATGATCCAAGGCTGAAATTTTTACCGGAATATTGATATTTTTCCGATGCCTTTTTTCTGTTCTGCAAAATAGTGGTGTTGCTTTTTTAATTACGGAGAAGGGGTTTGATCTCTGATTCGGTTTTATTTGTATTTTTTTCCATCTGTGCTGCTTTTACTTCTTCCCCTTGTGAATTGGGAATTTGGTTGAGAGTAGATAAAGAAGGAATTTAAGAATTTAGATTTGGGGCTTCCCGTGGCGAAAATCATCACGGTTTGTTGGAGATTAGTGAAGTAAACAGGTGTTCTTTGGCTGAGGTTTTCTCTGATTGTATAGGAATGGGTGAAAGTTGGAAAAGTTGAGTTTAAAGTCTTTTTTCCTTTTTTTTTTTCGTTTTCTATTTTGATTCTCCAGTTGGGTTAGATGCTTGGACCAAGTATGGAAACAAAGAAAGTTATTGTAGTGGGAAGGGAAAGTGAGACGAGAAGTGAAATCGAAAGTCATGGCTTAGATATCGGAGGTCAGATTAATATGGAAGAGCCTCAATGTTCTGAACTTGAAATGATGGAAATGGAAACTGCTGAGACTGAAATATCAAGGGTGAGCAGTGAGGGTAAAGACGGAACTGATATTGTAGATTTTAGTTCGGAGAAGGGTGAGGGAGGAAGCCATGGAAACGTGGTTTTCTCAAGAGAAGCTCCGCTTGTTATTAAGGAGGATTTGAGCACAAGTTCTTGTAGCTGTGGTGCTGAGAAACTTAAATCCAGATTGGCTGCTGCTGATTCGAGACTGGGAAAAATGGGAGGAAGCTCAGTCGACCGGATAGAATTGAGTTAGGCCGGTTGTTTCAGGGCGCTGTGAGTTCCCACGATTGGGAGCTTGCCGAGAGCCTGATTTTGTTGGCTGATCCTCTGACTCTAAATGATGCGCTGTGCATTGCTTTGGATTCGATCTGGTTCTTGAGCACACAACAAGAATTATACGGAATTACTGGATTGATCAAGAAGATTATTGCTAATGGGGCGTATGACTTCACTCGAGCTGCACTCAGGACTTCATTTCTTGCTTCCTGTGTTTCTGCTTGTCAGAGTCGAACGATGAGCCTTGCTGACACTGTTACCGTGATGGCACAGAGGTATAAGACTTTCTTCTTTCACATACATGATCATGCATGCATGTGTAAGCAATATCAATGTAATGTTCGTTCTCTCTCTGTCTCTCCACCCCCACCCCCGTCCCGCGCACACACACCCCTTGAGTGCAAGGATCTTCATTACCATCATTCGCCAAGTTGGTGCGGTGCTTATTCATGTTGTAAGCGTTTGTGTTAGTTATGGTCAGTTCTTTAAGTAAATGAAGGTGAAAATATTGTTGTGAGGGTAGCAGGAGCAGATATCAGTGCTGATGTTCATGAATTCAAGCTAGATTGTGGATTTTTGAGTATACAATTTAGTGAACTTAGAATGTGTAAACCAGAAAGGAAGCGTGTGGAATGCTTCCAGTACCAGGAACCTTACTCTGCTTGTGCTCTTGCTTTGAATCTTAAGCCCTTGCATATATAGACTCTCAATTTTACTTGCACTGCATGGTGAAAATGCTCTTATGAAAGTAACTTGCAGCTGGTGCTACATGGTGGTGTGCTAACAATATTTTTGTTTCTTTAAACTACCCCTTTATTATGGTCCAAAGACACTCGGCCCGGAAAAAAAGAAATTAAAAAGTCACATTAGCAGTATTCCTTTTTCTTTGAATTGATTGTGACTAGGAATTTTTATTCAGAAGTTTCTCAAACTGGCTCAAAAGTTAAGCATCCGCACAGTGTTTTCTGAATACGAATTATAGATTTTTGTAATTTTTGTCAAAAACATCTTAGTATCAAAATGAAAAGTTTATATAATTCGAAAGTTTAATGCTAATCGAAATTTGACATATTTACAGAATAATTTTTTATGTTACCATATTGTAAATTACTTTGTAAGCTATGAGAAAATATGCATTGATGATTCATAATATGAACTTTGAACTTTGGAAACTCTTCAATTCTAAGGTCAAATTATAATGGTGGTAGTACTTTAGAACTACAGTGATGGCATTTATGCTGTGAAAAATAAAAAGTTAACGTGCAGAGTTGAAATACGCAATGATATCCGGACGTGGTTTTTATTAAGTATATGGATTTTTTAAAATATCTGGATCATTAATCTTCATGTGCAAATGCAATTTTCATGAGTAACTCAAAATTATCCACATCTTCTTGATAAATTTGTTATTATGGATTTGAAATCCTTATCTCTCAATTTTTTAATCAAAATGCACTGCAAAAGATATTATATTGCAGAACTTTGGCCTTTGAGTAGTCTGTATGATGAAAATAAGCTGTGATTGAGATCTTGGCTGCTGCTGCAGTTAGTTCTGAAGCTCTTACCTTGCAATCCCCGTAACCTTTTTACAATTGCACTCTTTTTAGTAGCATATGTTCTCTGGATTCTCATCCTCCCATCCGAGCAGGTTACACGAAAGGCTTCAGGAATGCAATGGAGATGAAGTTTTGAAGGCAGAAGCTGGTGCCAAGGTTCAGAAATTTACTGAGTGGGCTCTTAAATGTATAAGTTTCCATTCACGCTGCCAGGGAAATAGGGACAGAGTGGGCCATAACTCTCCTGTTGAGATCCAACTACAACTATCTGCTTTCAAGACCTTCCTAGATCTCGCTGGCAACCATCTTACCGGGAAGGATTTCACCGAGGCATTCGATGCAGCTTGCTTCCCGCTTACACTGTTCTCCAGTTCATTTGATCCCGGTTGGGCATCAGGTATATCGGCTACTGCAATCCAAGGATTGTTGGGCATGCTGGTTGAGGGGGGTGCAGACAATGTTAACCAATGTTTTCTGGAAGCTTCACGTTTTGGGAGCACTGAACTTGTTCGCATTTTGTTGCAGGTAATCCCATTTTGATGCGCTACTGATAAGCAATGTTTTCTGGACAGTTATGATTAGTTTTTTTTACCATCGTTATATGTGTCCATCGCTTTAGAGATTACAATACTGCTGATTTGCAGTTTTCCTAGGGAAATGACGGTCAACTCCCTTCTCGCTAAATCTGCCTGCCCAAGTTTTCGTTTCAATCTCATTTCCTTTTTTTACTGTCTAAATTATTTTACTCTTTTTAATTTACTAAATAGATGATTCACGTGCCACTTTTTCACGTCTTGTAATTATGCATCTTTCTTATCTTTTTCTTATATTTTTGGGCTAATTACAAAAATACCCCTATGGTTTGGGCTAATTACAAAAAACCCCAGAGTTCTTTGAAAATTACAAAAAACTCCTTGAGGTTTGATTCCGTCTTACATTTTTCCCAGTGATTTTCGAAAATATTTTAAAAAACCCCCTGACATTTACAAGAATATTACAGTTATCCCCTAAATTTAAGACAAAAAGAAACCTGAATTTTTTTTTTTTTTTTTTTTGGCAATGTTGAAACATGTCTAGGTTTTTTTGTAATTAACCCAAACCTCAGGGGTGTTTTTGTAATTATTCCTATATATTTTTTTTCCCAATGTGGTTTCTTGGGACTGCTGAACTGGAAGCTACAGAACCTTCAGTCATGTTGATTTCAGTTTCTGTATAAACATTTCATCACAAAATTTTAGCCTGTAAATATCGTGTAGTTAAGTCCTGCTTATTTTAAGGCCAATTTAGCTGAGATGGCAAGATTGAGACTCCAAGTTTAGAAGTTCTTGAATTCAATAGCATCAGAATTGTTTTAGTTCTTTCTCTACCTTGCCCGTTTAGACCTAACGCTTCGAACAATCCCTATTATCATCATCGTCACATTCCTTAATTCCTTTTCAAATACTTAGAGTCTTTACTTGTAGCCAATGGCGGAACTAAGTGGGGGCAAGTGGGGGCCACTCCCCAAAAAAAAAAAAAAAAAAATTTCAAAATTTAATTTTCCTACTTGTTATTTATTTTAAAATTATATCTATACTACTGAAAAATTACATTTGCCCCCCCAAAATTTTGAAGAAAAATTTATTCTGTAGGTCTTCAAATAAATTGATCTAGCACACTGGCTTAACTGTTCTTTGTCTTTGGAGTGTCAGATTGCTCAAAGGAACAGCTTGGATGTGGATGTCGACCTGGCCTTGGGCTTCGCTTCACACTACGGTAAAATCGGCACTATGGAGTGCCTAGTGGAGGAGGGCAACGCTATGGCGTTCTTGGGTCCTCTTATGAGAGCAGCCGAGCGGGGCTGTATGCCTGTCGTTCAGTGGTTCGTCCAAAGGGGTTGTCGTGACATGGAACTTTGTCTTGCCCTAACAGCCGCCACATCGAGCAGTCAAGTACAGGTCGCAGCGTATCTCCTCCCTCACGTCCCTCAGCACGTCCTCGCCGCCCTCAGCATCGAAATTCTCAAGGCCGCCGGCGAGCGGAGCGGTGGGTCCCTCGACGGGGTAGCGTTCCTCCTCCGTTCCGATTTTCTAGGGGACCCCGCCGCAACGTATGCCGTCGCCGACAGCATCGCAAGATCCGACGACGAGGCGGTCGCTCCGTAGCCGAGGGCTTTTCTTCGAGAGCATTGGTCGGAGGCGGCGTTCAGGACGGACTGAGAAACGGAGATTTACATTTTTCGAATGTGGTGCGGATTTTGAAATGGGGGGACTCCCCGATTTGTTTGAGGGATTTGCCGGCCCCACTTAGGGTGGCGATAGCCTACCTGCCTCTGTATAGGGAGTGCGTGAAGGCCGGGGGGCGGTTGTTGTCGCAGAGGCATAGGGGGGAGCTCGTGGAAGCTGCTAGAAGGCTCGGGGATGTGGTTTTAGACGAGCCGGGCCAAAAACAAGAGTTATTGGCCGTGCTGGAACATCATCTGCCTCCGTTTTTCATCGACGGTGGTGAAGGTGTGGTTTGAGTGAGATAGAAGAAAAATTTAATGGATATTTCTGGTTTTGGTCTCTCATGTTATAGAAAATAATGAAATATTTTTAGAGATGTTGAAGATGTTAGGTTAGGGGTATTATGGTAGGTTTGTTTCTCTGCCCTTAATTTGCTGATGTAAAAACATACCTCCTTTGGATGTGTGTGCTTGTAAAACCTTATGTGAAAGAAACTGGTGGCAATATATGATGGGGCATGTTTGTTCGAATTGATTTGAGACGTGGTGTAGTTTTTATTGTAGATTTGCATAGAATATACGCATAATGTGTGTGAATATGTGTATATCCACAATAAATTTACGGTAGTTATCCACATCGAAAGTATTCCTCTAGGTGTAGCATGGATAAACCGAGACGTGATGGGTTTTTGCAGGAGGTTTCTTTTGCTATGGGAGGAATAATTACAAAACCTACCCCTGAGTTTTAGGTTAATTGAAAAAAAAAAAACACTCATCTTTTAAAATTCCAAACCCTCCTTGAGGTATTACAAATACTCTCGGCTTGTGTTTGTTTTACAAATTAATTTTTAATAGGTGCAATTTGTAAAATATCAAGGGGGTATATGTACTTTTGAAGATAACTAAGTTTTTTTTTTTGAAATTAGGCTAAACCTCAAGGTAATGTTTATAAGGGATGATCACAATAAACATTTGATGTTTAGGCTAATTACAAAAACCCAGAGATTTTAAAATTGCAGAAAACCCATTGAGGTTTGATTTCATCCTACATCTTCATAATATGTTTTCCAAAAATCCATGACATTTATAGAAATATTATACTTCTTAAATTTAAGACAAAATCAAACATCATCCCTTAAATTTAATACAAAATCAAACCTCAAGATATTTTTTTGGGTAATTGTACGTTTATTGATGATAGCCAAGTGGTAAGGGCTAAGGTGATGTGGGGTGAATTCCTCCGGCGACGTTGGTTCGAATCCGTGTGGAGCAGATTTTTTTGAAATATTGTGGGGGTCTTTATCCGGGAGGCGAATCCGTTGGGCTCTCTTCCTTAGAAACCGCCACTTGGGCACATCCTCGATTTACATCCCACTGGGTCAAGGGCCTCGACACTAGCAGGTCAGGATTAGTCGGTGTAAAAACCGGATATCCGGATTATCAAAAAAAAAAAAAAAAAAAAAAAGAATTTTTATCGAGCTTAAAATATTATATCGATTTTAGTTTAGTTATTAATCGAAGCGAGAATGCGAATCAAACTTAACTAGTTTGATAAATTTCACATATTTTATTATTTTTCACTAATCGAGTCGAGGTTAAGTCGAGTTTTACATCTCACCAAACCAAGGAAAAAACGAGTTCAAGCATCATTCGTTCTGTTGACGAACGGAACTTACGCGAGCTTTTAATAATCAATCTCGATTAGTTTCGCTCGTTTTTCAGCCCGAATCCCACATCTATGAATAGATAATTCACCGACTGAATCCCAAATGCACAAACATACTCTTGAAGCAAAAAAACTGATCAAAGTGGACTGAAAGATACTTCAAACAATTAGGATAAAAACTCAGAACATATCCATCTCCTGTAAAATTTGGTAAGTAAATAAAACAATGCAAAATTGCAAAATTAGTCCTGTAACTAAAAAGAGATTGCAAAAAGGTCCTGTAAAATACTCGAATTGCAAAATAGTCATGTAACTATGTACAATTTTACAAAATAGTCTGCATATTGCATAGTTTGTAAAATCGTCTCAGTAACTTATACTTGAGTCTCAATTTTAGTCCTAATTTTAGTGGCAATTTTGAAATTTCATTGATTTAAATCACGTGGGCGGCACATGTGACTCCCAATTTCCTGGTGAAATTAGGACAAAAATTGATATCCAAGTCCAGGTTCAGGACTATTTTTGCAAACCATGCATTTTGCGGGACTATTTTTGCAAACCCATACATAGTTCGACTATTTTGTCATTTGAAAATTTTAAAGGACCTTTTGCGATCGCTTTTAATTACAGGACTAATTTTGTAATTTTCCCATAAAACAAATGTGTCACATTTTTCTTTATACTGGAAACATTACAGAGAAACAAAAATTGTGGGGATGGCAATCTAAGTCTCCACACCATTTACACATATGTATAAGTAACATCCCTAACATTAGATGGCATAAAAGCCAAGAACATCAAAAGCACCAAGATACAGATGGGAACCAAAAGCAGCAAAAACGGCGGCGGCGGCAACGGCGGAAGGACGAGCGGCAGTATCAGCAACGACACCGTCAGGCAGACGAGCAAAAACAACGACTCCAACGTGAAATAACGGAACATTCTCCCGCTACTATGCCCTTGAGAAAACGAACGACTACATTCCAATTTCGTTCGTTCGATATGGTTGTTTCTACCGGGGGCCGGTGATGTTCGTACGTCCATAATGCCGGTTAAGTACCGATGATCGTGCAGATCGATGAAGCGTTTCGACAATGCCGATTTTGATCTATGTTGTTGGTCTACACTCATTTAAATGACACTTTTAGAACAATGTCTCCTTTCTAATATACTCTGTCTGAAATTATGAACTTTTTCCAAGAACTCAAATATCTGTCCTAAATGGTGCTAAAACCATAAGACATTGTCCCCAGAAATCCAACTGCCATTCAGAAAACAATGAGAATAGTGAAAAATTAGAATAGATTTGCAGCAAACAAATTAGGGATAATTACAGAAAACCCCGAGGTTCGGGCTAATTACAAACAAGCCCAGAGTTTTTCTGGAAATTACAAAAACCCCGACGTTCGGGCTAATTACAAAAAAACAACCCCGAGGTTCTGGCTAATTACAAAAACAATCAGAGATTTTTCGAAATTACAAAATCGCCCAAGGTTCGGGCTAATTACAAAAAAAACAGAGATTTTTGAAAATTACAACCCCGAGGTTTGGGCTAATTACAAAAAACCCAGAGATTTTTGGAAATTACAAAAAGACCCTTTAGATTTGATTCATCTTACATTTTCCCCCTTCATATGTCACAATCCAACCTCAAGGGTTTTTTTTTCGTAATTTTGAAAACCTCTTGGTTTTTTTTTTGTAATTAGCCTAAACCTTAGGGGATTTTCGTAATTATCCCAAAATATTACTCAAGCTTTTTTTTTTTTTTTTTGAGGAAAATTGATTGTGGTAGAGAAGGTAAAAAAAATCAATGTACTCTTAGATGTCATAATTTCCATCCTAACAAGTAACAACAACATGATCTAATGATTCTGATCAATCTTAAAGGTAAATAGATCACATTCAGCACAAAATATTAAATAATAAAACATAATTGTATAAAAGTCAACTTAATTAAAACAAATAAAACTATATTAAAAAATAATAATCCTTGAGATGAAACTATGTATTCCAAGATTGACCAGAGTTCATCAGCAAATCCCATTGAACAACATTTCACCTTATATTATTGGGATAATCACAAGAACACCCCTGAGGTTTAGACTAATTACAAAAAATCCTTGAGGTTTGATTCCAACTTACATTTTCTCCCTTCCCTTCATAAACAAGGAACATTTCAAAAACCCCATTATATTTCTAGAAATATTATAGTTAACCCCTTAAAATTAAGGCATAATCAAATTTGAGGGGCTTTTTGTAATTTTGAAATATCTCTGGATTTTTCTGTAATATCCCAAACCTCAGGGGGTCTTTTGTAATTATCCCTATATTATTTATATATGCAATATTTAGCATGAGAAAAAAAAGAAATATTCAGAAATATATACCTATAATGCTTGTAAAGCTGTTGTAAATTCTGCAGGCTGAGGAGATAATGATGAGTGTCAAAATTAAACTTCCAAATTGTGCACCAACAAACACAACTAATTATAATAATTCCCTTGAAAACTACCTTTTGCATTTCACCCTTCAATTTCCTTAATATCTCTTCTTCTTCCCAAGACTTTTTTTTTTACCTCACCAAAATCCAATCTTGAGAATATTAGGAAAAAACCCACTAAAAAATAACAAAAAAATCCCAAATTTGGTGTTAAAATCAAAAGAGTTTTGAACTTTTGATGAGAAAGGAAAACAGAGGAAAAATTTGGTTGAAAAGGAAAGGAAAATGTGTATTGTGGTGTTGTTATGTAATTATATCAAAGTTGTGGGGTAGAAATTTGTTGCCTTTTTTGGTTAATTGAGAAAGAGATTTTGGAATGGATTTTGGGGAGGTGTTTGTTTCTTTCCTTATGTAACCAATATGGATACATATATATTTCTCAAAAAAAAAAATATGGATACATATATATATAATATATGATAGTATATAGTATATAAATACTTGTCCTAGATTACAAGAAACTACTATAAGGGGGTGGGGGTGGTGTGGGGTGGGGGTGGAGGTGAAAAAGGGGGTGGATTCAGTGAATGAGCTGAAAACAAGTGGGGGCTGCTGACAAAAGAAATATTTTTTATGGTTGGATCAATTGATATTTTAAGAATTTGAAAAAGGATGTCTTGGTTCTTCACCCCTGGACCCCCCACCCCACCACCCACAAAAGACTATGTTTGGCATGACAAATAGCAATGACGGAGCCAGAACATCCTAACAGGGTGACCGATATACAAAAATAGAGTGGATCGGATACAACGGTGGAGTCGGAGTGACCCTAACAGGGTGGGATACACGCAAATGGGGTGGACCGGCCGATACGCAAAATAGGATAGTCTGAATAGAAAATTCGAAAAAAATAATACAAATTATAACTATTTTTTTTTAAAAAAAAAAGAGGACTGAGTCAGGGCCTAGGTTGGTCCATCCCTGGATCCGTCAATGGTCGTATAGAAAAATCATACAATTAGCACTAAAAATAGTTTATTTAAAAAAAAATTCTCACTAATTTTTTTTTTTGAAAAAAATAGAAGAGTGAGTCAGGGCCTAAGTTGCCCACCTCTGGATGACAAATAGTTGTAGCGTTAATTAGGAAAATTATTACTGAAGTTTAGCCTAATTACAAAAGGAGTCAGTTATTTTTTGAAATTACAAATATCCTTAACATTTATTTTTACCTTACAGAATTCCACACTCAAAATACCTCAAGAAGGAATGCATTCATTAGGTAAATATAAACCTTAAGGGAATGTCTTGGGAATGGAAAGGGATGAATTCGAGCTCGTCCAATAACACGTCTTTTGACCACGCGAGCTACATTCGAATCCCGTAACAACATTTATCCATTTAATTTCTGTTTCAGTAGGTTTTTGTATTTTTCCACCTCAATACCTCTTTTGGAAATTAAGCCCTTTTATGTATGTTCACATTGCATGTATATCATGTTACGTTTCATAAGTCATTTTGGAACTTTCCACTTATTTTTTTCTGGATAATTCGGCCCCCAATTTACTTTTAAAATTACCTTTTCCACGCTTTATTATGACAAAACCTGGAATTTGAGTTCCATACAAAACTTGCTTCTGCCAATTTCTAAGTTTACCTAATAAAAAATATAGGATATTTTGCAAATTGACAAATGATAGATGCAACATGACAATGGGTACAATTTGTCGTGTTCGAGTTCGTGTGACATGTCAAGACGTAGTAAAATTCATGTTATTTGCATCGATTTCTCGATCCGAACATGAACTATTAATTCAATCTCTTTATATGGTTTATTTAGATTATATGAGTTAATTTTAATCTAAAAATTATATTTACATATATTTTGATATATTTTTAAATTCATCGTTATACTAACAACCTATTCAATCAATCAAAAATATTGCATAAAGTAACATAATAACAATACAACTGGTTAATTGTGTCTAGACATGCCAACTGATTCGAAATCATTCACATTCGCCCAAAGGGTGGAACCAGAACCTAACCGCCCTATAGACGGTTTCGGTTCGGTTCGTTCGGTTCGTTCGGTTCGCCCGAACCGTCGGTTCGAAACCGCGGTTCGAATCACGGTTCGAAACCGCCGGTTCCGGTTTGGCGGGTTTTTTTTTCTTTTCTTTTTTTTTTTTTTTGAATTTTTGAATTTTTAAGTTTTTAATATTAATAAATTAACACCATTGATAAATTAACACAATTGATGAAGGAAATAAAATTGAGTAACACAAAAAATAATTTTATTGATTTAAAAGTAAAATTACAACTTACAATTTACAAAATGAAAAATTCTAATATATTACAATTCCAAAGTACAATTTAAAAATAAAATTACAAGTTAATACAATTTCGTATAAAATTTAAATTACAAAGTACAAAGTACAAACCACAAAGAAAGGAAAAAAGAAAAAAAAGAAATGGGTTTGAGTTTTATTTTAATATTCTAAGTTAAAAATTTGAAATTTAACTTTGAATATTGAAATAAAATTGCCTACGTATCCTCATAGAGGAATCAAAACCCTACGTAGTTCTCTTACCTCTTAGGGAAGGTGGCAAGTGGCAACGTGATTCTTCAATTATTTTGTGACCCGTTGCTTGAATCGGTATCAAGATTATCGCTTTCTTCGGAATCATCAAAATCGACTTGTTGCTCACGTGTTTCGGCGTTTGTCCAATCGTGGAGCAATACTTGAGCCTCTAGACTTTTTTCATCGTTAATCTAGATCGTTCAGGATCCGAATATAACCTCCTCATTGAATGCTTGCTCTACGGAGACGGTTGAGGCAGAACGACTAATATTTCCCTCGCAATTAAAGTTACTAAAGGAAAAAGAAGACCTCTTTGACCACCACTTTAACATATCGAACTTTGAATTCCCTACTACAAATTTAGTATAATCAAAAGGAGATGTTAAATATGTATCAAGTTCAAGATAAGGGTCGCGCTCCTCTCGACGCGTTTTGGTATCCTCGCGTCATAAAAATTATCTAATGGTGCAAATACCGACGCCTCATTAAACGTACCAATATCACTAGTATGTTCAACATCGGTGTAGAAATAGTAGAACTAGATGAGCCTCTAAAACTATCACCAAATTTTATTGAATATTCTTTAAAAATATCATATAAACATTGTTTTTTGTTGAGGTGGTTCGTGAACGCCCCATAACCGCCCCTCCTCTAAACTTGTAGGAATTAGTGCAATAATTGCAAGTAACTTTGAAACCGCCGGTTGTAGGATCCGGAATTTTTTAAAATGAACCGAAAAAATATCGGATCTAAGTGGTGAGCTCGGCGACTTTGAGTTTGAGTTGGCGATTGCGATTCCGGTTGAGCCTCACCTTCTTGTTGCAAACTAGCAAAACAAGCTTCGATTTCATCTTCGTTCAAATCGAAAGCTTCATCAAAACGTGGTGGTGGTTGTTGCTCGGAGCCGGACGCCAAACCTTTGCCCTTAGATTGATGGGAAGATCCTCCACGTCTCGACATTTTTTTAAAATAGCTAATGAAATTAAAAGTATGAAACTACTAAAAATTAAATTGAAACTTGGAATTTAAACTTGAACAAGTTGAATATAGAGAATGTAGAGAATTGGGAGATTAGAAATTTGGTGTGAGGAAAAATGGATGAATTGGAAGGGGTATTTATAGGAAAAAATATGAAATTCAAAAAAATAAAAAAAAAAAATGGAAAACCGCCGGTTTTAACCGAAACCGGCGGTTTTCAACGGTCAAATGATCTTGACCGTTAATTTTTTCAAATTTTGAATTTTCAAAAAAAAAAAAAAAAAAAATTAAAACCGGCGGTTAACGGTCACAAAAGTGACCGTTTGAATTTGAATTTCAAATTTCAATTTGAAATTGTTGAAAAAAATAGAAAAACCGCTAGGTTAAACCGGCGGTTTTACGGTTTGAAATTCCGAACCGTAACCTAACCTTAAAATTAAGGTTTACGGTTCGGTTGTTTCAACCGAAACGAACCGAAACCGGGTCAACGGTTCGAAAACCGTTGACCACGTTCAAATCTATTTGTTCGGTTCGGTTCGCTCGAACGTTGGGCATGTCTAATTGTGTCACAATCAAGTTAACCATAACCCAAAATGTTTATTTTCGCGTCATTCGAATCCGCCCATTTCCGATCCTAATTTGTCAAACCTCATTCCAAATTCGATATGTTTATTATTCATGTTATTCAGGTTCGTGTGTCGTATTTTGGTGTTGTGCCGAATATATATCTTAACAAATCGGACTTTGGGTTCAAACAAAACACGACAACGAACACGCTTGATTGCGAGGCATTGTTCCAATGAGTTGTATCATCTAGATACATCTTATTCAATCTTATCTCGTGAACATATTAATTTTAATTAAAATTAACTAAACCCCTATTTATAAAAGAATCATTTGTTTTCTTATAAAATATATTTTATAAGAAATGATGATTAGAACTATCAATTTGGGCACGACCCACTATATTAAATTTAATTAAATTAACTAAACCCTTATTTATAAAAAGATTTATTAGTTTTCTTAATTATAATATGTTTATAATAAATGATGATTAGAACGACAATTTGGGCGACTAAGTAGACCTGCCCTACCAGTCCAACATTATAACTAAATCCTCAAATTTGGAGGCCCAAAAAGAATCAAACCTATTTAGTTCGGCCTAATAGCCCGATCAAGACAATGATTGACCGAAGCAAAATACATTACTTCGAGATTAAGCTAGGTCATAAAATAATTGGCCCGAATCATCTTAGTCCGATTTTGCTCTCTAGCCCGATGGACAGCCAGACCTAATTGCCAGATCTAGTGATGATTAACAAGGGTAGTATATGGATGATGGGCAATTGGGCATGTGATGTTTGCAAATTGCAAGTGATTGGAGATCTATATAAGTGGATGGTGGACCTTAGCAATTATATATGGTGAGAATAAAATTAAATGGGAATTTTCAAGAACAAGGTCATGTGCCTTTTTCTCACTTGATTCAATGCATTCCCAATGCAACTTGTCAAAATTCTAATTCCTCGTACATACATGATACAACCCACATTAATTTTCATTTCCTTTTAAATGTGCACTGGATAAAATATCCGATTTGACGATAGCGCCGCAAACTACACCAATCAAGTAAATTGACCGCACAAACTTTGCGCAATGACTAATCGGAAAAAACCGTAGACGGACAAGAAAAATTTAGCTCCTAAGCGATGACTAATCGAGGATTATGTGGGAATTTTTAGAACAACGATTATTTCAACAACATTAATGATAATTCCCCTCGCATAACCCTTTTCTGACCATGAATTCATTAATTACGTACTTTTTCTTTTTGCCAAAATACTGAGATAAAAGTGAATTTAAAAGGTAAGTATTATGTGTTTTTATATTATCGTGCTTCAAAATAACAGTTGAAAATTAATCGCATCACACAACTAATTTAAAGAATAATTAAATCCGTACATTTCTAAAAAAGAACTTATTCAAAAATTAAATGCCTTAAAAATGAAATTAATCAATCAAGACAACAAAAGCACATAGATAATTTTAATAATTAGAGTCAAAGTTTTACCCCTTTCTACATTTGGGAATGTGAAGATTTTTAAGTACACAATAAGCCAAGTATTAATGAAACTTGGACCTTAAAAAAAGAAAAAAAGGTATTTGTATATTACAAACATTGCTTAGAACAAAGCACATAATTAAATAATTAAATTTGTCAAGCCACAAGAAAGTCAACAATTTATAGATTGGTCCATATTGTTTGTCCATTTTGTTGCATTAGAATGATTATGCCCCTTCACCAACTGAAACCATAACCATGCCTAGGGTTCACTGGTTGGCCCTGATAAGTAATACCAACAATATCCCTTCTTTTTAGATTTTCTTATCAACTTCAATTTAATTGTTTTATAGTGTATATCTCGGATTTTATCAAGTTATATTTAATTAGGGAGTTTAAGTAGGACGACAATGAGACGGTTGAAACCCGAACACTCAATAAACCCGCACGATGGGGCTGGTCCAAAGTTGGGGGATGTCCCGATGTGGGGTGGGTCGCGAGCCCTCTGTTTCCTTAGCTGGGTGGGTCTTGGGAGGTTGAGATATATTGACCAAACCCGCTCCAAACCCGTCTCGTTGCCATATAGGTCTTGAAATAATCGTTCTTTTAAATTATAATACCAATAGTTCCTATTGTTCGAAAAATATAAATGTAATTGACTGAAATCACAAACTATATATGACATGATCTTTTTTATGTTACTAGCTTGTAGGGTGTAGTAGAAGCACCGCACCATTTACCTCTCCCAACTATTTTTTCCCCTTATAAAAACTTATAATATTTTTTTTAAAAAAATTCCCAAAAAAAAAAACGGGAAGAAAAAGAATTTTGGGTGCGCGGGGCGGGTGGCCCCCTTAGATCCGCCCTGCAGTAGCTTGTCTAACAATTATAAATTTTAATTATTCGAAAATAATCTTAGAAATCACATGAAAGCTCTCTTATTTAATGTTTTTAATTAAGTTTTTCACTCAACTTGATTGTGTGTCGTTTAGATACATATAAATATAACATGAGAAATTGTCATAATCAAACCAATCACATAATTAATTAACAAGTAAATGAATACTTGTAACATAATAAATTATGTTTTAAGGACAGTGATAAATTAATTATAAAGCAATTATAAATGCGTACTTGTCTTAAGATAAGATTAACCGGTCACTGGTCCGTTCTAATAATATAATGTGGTCATGTAGTTGAGAATGCCCTCCGGCATGCATTATGCATAGCTCAATGATGTAAAGGATTTGGGCACAATGTGATGTTCTCTTCACGACAACGCAACGTGGGAGTTCGAATCCGTCGATAATATGTTGGAGGAAGATTTCTTGTATGGTGATTTAGTTTAAGACAACTCGTAAACTTGACTCGTTGAGACGTAGTCGCGATTCACTTCCTCCACGAAATTCTAGAGGCATGACAAGAGGGGAGATGTACTTCAATAATTTTTTTTTTTTTTTTTTTTGTGTGTGTGTGTTGAGAAGGGGAATGGAAATATAGTTTTATTTCAATGGGCAGATTACAATTTACAATGGACTGATGCGGATGAGATCTTCTATTCCAGGATGATGTTTCTTTCCTATTTATCAAGACGGATGATTGACACGTGTACGAAGTTACCATATTAATTTTGGAGCATAAATCAAAGCTAAATTGTGGGGGTTTAATATGGTAACTTCGCATGACACGTGTCAATCATCAATCATTGCGGTGGAATAGGAGATGAAACATCATCCTGAATAGAAGATCCCATCCGGATCGATGTCCTGTGGAAATTAAACTAAAGAAATAATTGCCAAGGAACCTAATCTTTTTGACTGAATAATTTCAAAATTTTCTTTTGACCCTTAATTTCTGTGAGAAACATAATGGGTTGTACCATAATTGTTGCATGATAAATTCTATTCCAATTTGAATTAAATAATAATAATAATAACAATGAGATTTCTTGCCAGCTTCAGATTTATTCATATGTGTAATTAGCATTATGGATTTTTCCATTGTTTAAAAGTCCAAAATAAATTATGAAAGGCAAAAATTTGCGTGAGACGGTCTCACGGATGTAGATCTGTGAGACGGATCCCTTACACAAAGTTTTAAAGGTTTTTTTCTTAGATTTTATTTTTCTTAGGGTTTATATTTATTTTTTTAGGGTTTATTTTTATTTTTCGGGTTTATTCTTCATGGTTCATGTTTTTAGGGTTTATTTTTGTTTTTTCATGGTTCATTATTATTTTTAAATTTATTTTTATGGTTCATGTTCTCAAGACGGAGCCCTTAGGAAGTCGTCTCACGAATTTAGATCCGTGAGACCGTCTCACAAGAGACTTGCTCATCATGAAATTTTCAATTGATTACTAGTAACCTCCATGCATGTACAGTGCATGCACTGCCACAGTACTGCAACATATTACGATAGATTCATTGTACGAGGATGAAGAATAAATTCATGGGTTAATTGCAATTTTATAATAGTAGTCATGTAATTTTTAGGGGTGGGCAAATTTAGTCCCGTAATTTCTTGATGTAATAGTTTCAGTTTTTTACGATTTTACCATTGGTCTAAAATGCAATCGCAGTCCAACTCCAACTTTTAACAATCATGTGTATTTTGGATATTTCGCTTAATCACAAGAGCATTGTGGGAAAATGTGAAATATCGAAACAATACGCTATTAGGACCAAAATCAAACAAAATCGAACTTGTAGGATCAAGTTGCACAAAAAAACTTGTATAAAATCAAAATTGCACATAATCAAAATCTTACGAGACCTAAAATTTTACAAAACCAAAATTACTAGCCACATATAGTCGTGATACCAATTTTGCAATCGGCACGGACCGAGAGGGAGGTTTTACCAAGGAGCCATCCCCATCCCCCAAATTTTTATGTTATGTAATACAATATATATCTATATATAATAAATTTATATACAAAAGTTATTTGTCTCCCTAAATATTTGAATCTCGTCATTCTTCTCTCAAATATTATCAATTTCGCTCCACATGCTACAATTTCTGCGTCGGTCCATGTTTGCATTTAAGCCTAAATCCGGTGGTAGAAGATATATCCGATTGAATCGCTTTTTTTCTCGCAATTTTATTTAAATTTTTTTGTTCATGCACTTAAATTTTAAGGGGCGGCGCTATTGGCACCCCAAATTTGATGAGTACACCCACTTTCTAAAATTTCAAAAATGCCATTAAGTCAAAAGACTATAATACCCTTACTAAAAAGCCAAGTTCTAAATACACCCCCAATCTCTAAATACACCCACATCATTCATTTCAATTAAATCTACTAAAACACACCCACCCACATCCTTCAGCTACATTCTTCTTCTTCTTATTCTTCTTTCTTGAGAAAAACTTAAACCTTGTTCTCATAAACCCTAGTTTTTTCGACACCAACACAACAACTTAAATGGACAACAAAGATTTGATTCCTCCAAATATTGTAAGTATCTTCTTGGTTATCAGCTCAAAATTATGTAATTTATCCACTTTTGCCGTTCGATATTTTCACGCACCATTGTTTTCCGCCGATTGGCACGATCAACAGCATGGCACGATCATCACGTCGATCGTGCCACGTGGCAATATGGCACGATCACATGTTCAATGATCGTGCCATATTGCCATGTGACACGATCAAAGGTGGAACGATCATGGTCATGATCGTGCCATTTTGACAGTTTGTTTTTTGGTCTTGTTGATTTTGTTTTAATAGGGTATGGCCTCGTTGCCTACGGAAAATAGTGTTGTTTGTCCTCCCAAGAATGATGAGAATGTTGAAGAGCTTGGTGTTGTTACCGATTACACACATGTATTCACGACGCATGAGTTATTTGTTTCGGGATAAATTATTTGATTGGGTGCGTGAGAGAGGACATGAGCACAACATGGTAATTGTAATAAGTAGGTCGGACAGTGGTCAAGGAAAGAAAAGACCTCGTATATTTTTGTCTTGTGAACGTAGTGGGCATTACCGTGATTCAAAAAAGACTAGAGATGTCGAACAAAATGATGCTAAGAAATTTGAAAAAAAGTCTCTAAGAGAGAACGGAACTAAGAAAATGTGGTTGCCCATTTCGTTTGAGGGGTCGGCAAGTAACAATTGAAGGAGAATGGCCACTAAATGTTGAATGTGGTGTGCATAATCATCCAATTGCACAATATTTGGAGGGTCACTCTTATGCCGGTCGATTATCAAAAAGTGAGGAAGAATATGTGTTGGATATGTCACATGGCAATACTCGGCCAAGGACATTTTGTTTGGTCTACAAAATAAGTTTCAAGATAATAAGTCCACCATACGGACTATCTACAATGCCCGTATGAAGAATAGAGTTGTCGAGCGTGATGGTCGATCTCAAATGCAACAACTTATGCATAAATTGAAGGAGCATGGATATTTCTATCATCATAGACGTTGCGAGACGAGTAACACCGTGAAGGATATATTCTTTGCTCACCCTACAAGCGTTGAGTTGTTGCGTGCTTTTCCGATTGTCATTTTTATGGATTGCACATACAAAACTAATAGGTACAAGTTACCTTTGTTGGAGATTGTTGGTGTGACATCGACACATATGACATTTTGTATTGCGATTTGCTTATATGGAGTCTTGAGGCGGGAAGATAATTACATATGGGCTTGCTCAGTCTTAAAATCATTGATGGACCCATCTTCCCTGCCAAATGTGATTATTACTGATAGAGAATTAGCTCTAATGAATGCAATAGAGACGACATTTCCCACTTCGAGATATTTTCTCTGTCGGTGGCACATTAGTAGGAACATTTTGGCAAACTGCAAAAAAATATTGGCCACAAAAGAGAAGTGGGAATCTTTTAACCTCTATTGTAATTTATTGGTCATCGCAGATTCTCGAGCAATCATTTTATGACTTAATTAGGAGATTGCAATGAGAATTTTGTGAATATCCGACCACCGTACAATATGTAATGGAGCAATGGATGGGGCCGTATAAAGAAAGATTTGTGGTCGCTTGACGAATAATGTCATGCATTTCGACAACACCACAACAAATAGGTAATTTATTTTATTGTGCTCATCATTGCGTTTATGTTATATCATATACAATCCTAAAAATTAATATAATATTGTTTGAAAAATCATTATAGGCGGAGAGTCACCATGCAAAGCATTGAAAAAAGACACTTGCGTCTAGTCGAGGGTAATTTCGAGACATGTTGGGAAAGATTCACACCCTCCTCGAGACATCACACACGCAACCGCTCTTCTTTTGAGAAGAGCGAGAAATGTAGTCTTACATAAATACAAATCGATTGTATTTATGTCACTACGAGGTATGGTGTCTATACATGCATTGAATTTGATCTATACTGAAATGCATCGTGTAGCTGAGGGTAGCGTAGACCCTTTGTTGTGTGGTTGTGTATTGAGAAAGACGTGCGGACTCCCATGTGCTCATGAACTTTCCGAATATGTGAGTTTGGATAAGCCAATTCCACTTGATCAAGTGGCTTCATTTTGGCGAAAATTAGATATATTACCGACTAGCAAAGACGAAGCTGGAGTTGGGCCTGAAATTGGGTCTCGATGGACTCAGTGTTTTGGTGATCTTTTCACCAAATTTGAACAAGCACCGAATCGAGAGAGGTTATTAATTTTGAAAAGAATTATGGAGATTACGAATCCAAGAACAACCTCACTAAGTGAGCTCAAGATACGACCGCACACGTGGTCGTCCCTAAGTCCGTAAAGGTTAAACAATCCAAATCAACCAAACGTGACCCGAGTAAGTTCGAATATGTCGAGTCTATTAAAGATAGTTGTTCACCATGTGAAAAAGTAATCTTTAATGTTGGTCCATCGAATCGACCTATGTTCTCTCCGATGCCGATGCAAAAGCTACCGGTAAATATCGTGTCTTTTATTTGTGCATGTACACATGATATATTTGTTGATAATGTCTAACGTGTTCTTCATGTTGTGTTTCAATAGGTTGTGCGTCAAAAGGACCGAAAGTGACCATTAGTGGTTTTATTGAGCAACTTCCAACTCGTTTACATAAACATATTATTGGTACTAAGGATGTTGTGAGCGATGGTCATTGTGGTTTCCGTCGCAGCAGGACCTACTTGGATACGGTGAAGTTCATGGGGTCGGGTTCGAGGAGACCTATGTCATGAGTTGAACGAAAACCAAGGGTTGTACAATCATGTATTCGTCAAACATGGTAGTGTTGACAAAATGTTGTCTCGTCTCAACTACTATAACGAGACAACGATAAGAAACATTGGTTTTGTTTACCCGAGACGGGTCACTTGGTTGCGTCGGCTTACAATGTTGCGTTTGTGTGTTTGGATCGCGAATGTCCCTCACATATCTACCATTACGATCGAAGCGCCAATTGCTCGAAGCTAATTTGTGTTGGATTTGTGAACAATAACCATTTTATAGAGGTAACTAAAAAATTGAGTAATTTGTCTGCGTCTCAACTACAATAACCATTTTTTTTTCATTTGTAGGTTTTCTTGAGTGGCGGTCACCCATTGCCTCCCGTGGTCGCAACATGGAATAATTATCGCCATGAATGTGCAAAGCAAATTGAAGAATTTGTATACTAAACAACTTGAATTGTATAGTGGAAGTGAGGAAACTTGATCCCATTGTCCGTAGTACGGAGACTATAAACTTAGGTTAGAATTATTTGTTTGTTATGTATTGGATAAGTTAAAGAACTTTGTTGGAAATGCATGTGTTTTTAATTGGTGTGATTCTTTGTCGGAAATGCTTGTTTTAAGGTGGCACATTTGTTACGGGTATTTTGTTAAGTTGATCGTCAAATGGCACGATGGTGGCGATCGTCGCATACTACGATCGTGCCTACATAGACACGATGGTGGCACGGTCACACACTCGCGTTATTGTGTCTATAAAGGCACGATGGTGGCACGGTCGCATACTACGATCGTGCTACATAGACACGATGGTGGCACGGTCACACATTGTTATCGTGTCTATAAAGGCACGATAGTTGCCGCGTCGTAAATGCAATGATCGTGCCGCATGCGTTGATATAGTATATATCTTTGTCACGTTGAAAACGTTTCATAACAACTTTATTATTACATCACAATCCTCCATAGTACATTACCAACCTTCATAGTACATTACAACCTAACAGAGTACATTACCAACCACAACACGCAGACAAATATTACAAACATAGCACACAACCACCCAACTAGTACACAATGACACCAATTGCCGACGACTCAATCAGTGTCAACTTCTGAGCGTTCAACATCATCCTGAGAACCTTCATCAGAAGAGTAGCCATCAAACTCCAACGGATTGTTACGAGTGTAACCTGGTAGTCCCTCGAAATCAATGTCCGGCGCCTCACGAGTGTTAAAAACTTCAACACAGTCACGGTACCTTGGGAAGCCGTTAGTCCGAAAAAACCGTTGCATGCTGTTCTCTTGCCTAACATGAGCCCAATAATCTAGAGAGATGGAAAACCTGTTAGTGTACGGGTTGAAATTAACACCCGACAATGCTGTAAAACGCTGGTAGTCATGAAAGTGGGTGCGCATCATATGGATCTTAATCTTGACTTTAAGGACAGGGAAATCTTTTTGCATGGCTTCGATAAAGACGCGACTTCAGTTCAACAAATATGCCGTTGAAAAAAAGCAGGCGCCGTATGTTGTTTGCCATACGACATATCATGAAGAAATTGTCAAAGAAGCTTCTTCTTCCCGGGAAGTCCAACCATCACCACGCATATTGTCCCTAGCGATCTCATTTCTTGTTCTTACCATTTTTCTGTAGAACAAAAATCATAACAAACATGTTCATCCAAGATTTAATTAGCTATGATTCATTCATCAAATTAGCTACTATGTAAAAAATTACCTTTATCGTCAACACAACCAAGATTTACTACAATTTTATTATCTACATTTGAACATACCCATGTATTTATAAGTGTAATGTATGGACCATGTATAATGTAACTCATTTTTACCATTTATTGCATGGACCCATGTGTAATATGTAACTTATTTTCACCATTTAATGCAAGGACTCAGTCAATATGTTACTTATTTTCACCATTTAATGAATGGATCTTACTCGAATGAAAAGATTGTCATTCCCCAACTAACAAGTCCATTTAATGGATGGACCAATTGAATATGTTACATACTTTCAATCATTTAATGCAGACCCGCATAACATAGCAATATCATGATCATGTCAAGCCTTTATTGATCGTTCCACATGAGGCACGATAGAAAAAATGGAGATCGTGTCGTTCTTTATTGATCGTTCCACATGAGGCACGATAGAAAAAATGGTGATCGTGGTCGCCTTTATTGATCGTTCCACATGAGGCACGATAGAAAAAATGACGATCGTGTCAAGCCTTATTGATCGTTCCACATGAGGCACGATAGACAAAATGGCGATCGTGTCATCGTGCCTCTTGTATGGCACGATCAATGATATGGCGATCGTGCCATCGTGCCTCATCGATGAGAATCACAAACAATTCAAGTTATACCAGAGAGTTAATCAACAACCAATTCATCCAAATCATTCCCAAATCATACCTAGTTATTCAAGTTAAACCAAAACATATTATATAAAAACTAAATATACAAAATATATACAATTCCAACTAAATAACCACAATATACACAATTCCAACTAAATACCCACAATCTACACAATATAATCATGGGAGAGGGTCCAAGTCGATGCATCGGTGCTAAATTTATACACCGTAAATGCTACATGCCGACGATAGGTTGTTTTTATATACTCTCTCGTGTTAAGGACGGGTCGGTCAAATACATTTATAAGAAAACTCTCCACCCTCCTCAACGCAAACGGTCCACAACTATGACTATCATGTTGTTCGTAATTCTTTGATGGACCAACAACCTTGATGACCGGTCAAGTATTCTCTCGAGGTGTCAACTCCGACGCTCTTGGTAGAAACCGGTTTGCCGTAGCAAAACCGAAATAATACGTGCAAACGGATAGAGAGTCGCGCCACGGTCAAGTCCCAACCTCGGGCGGTAGCTTGTGGATGTTGAGTCATAAATCCAAATCGTGCAATCCTTCATGATATCCTCACAACAATCCAATGATTTGATCGATGTTGTGGATAAAAACAACCCCGCAAAAAATCGATTAGAAATTAGGGAGTATGAACAAAACAATAATTAGTTAATTAATTTATACCGAAAAGAGATAGTTCTTACGTGGTCCAACGAACTCCATGGAGGCACCCCACCCCAAAGTGGTCGTTCACCACGGACGTACTCCACCAACGGCGCCGAGAAGGTCATCGGTATGACCTCCGCACCTGCATCGTCAAACTCTCCAACCGGTGGGTCCTTTCCATGTAGATCGGTCCATACTTTGCCTAGATCAAGTCAAAATGAAAACATATTTGTTAGTAAAAACACGAATGTACCGAAACAAAATAAATGACACATTATGGACTATTTATCTAAGAAATACATGAAACTTACAACGAATCGTGTGTCAACCAATCCCATACGACCTCGCACAGGGATGGACCACTACACCACCCAACTCAGCCGGCAATGTAGTACTGACTAGGTAGGCATCAATTTGTCAGAACAAGCAAACAATAAGATCAATTGTCAATGAACATGAACAAATAACACCCTGGAAATGAAAGAAAAAACATTAACATTGTGTTACCACGAATCCAAATCAATGGTCGGCGACTCGATATCCTTAAAGAAACTACGCAAAATGTGCATAACGCGTATCCAACATTGCGGCCGAGATTAAAACTCGTGTTAAAATCACAAAACAACAATAGTGTATTTGAATTCATATATTGATTTAACTTACGTCTCATCGCTATCTAAGAACCGCATGTACTCGGCAGATGTGTGGCATCCTCCTTACGGCGCTCGTTTGCCGTGAAAGGGCTACGAAGGTACCTAGATGGCGGTCGAGCTCTCACAACACGAACCTACATATCATCCCCTCCAGATGAACCCACATCCGATGCACCAATACCAACCGGTGTCCGTACATCCGTAGGGGACAGATCCAAGCCCCTGCAAGGCACCGGTGGAGGAGAAGTAGTCCGGGCCCACCCGGGGGGAGACCGCTCACCCACCGCCGTGGGGGGAATAGAATCCGCACAATGAAGGAAACTTCATTAAATAACATAATTCAAAAGATATTCTATTCTAAATGTTTAAATGGAAAAACAAATAAATGCGCACTTTGAGCGAGATATCGTTGAATGGGCAGGATCAATCAAGCACCTCGACCTCCTTCCGCACGATAGGCGATACCATAGCAGATACGCGCTTCTTCGACTAAATCGCACGACTGCCGCGAGAAGGTGGAACCTCCGCCGCACCGCCGCAGAGAACCTCATCCGCATCCGATCCGAACAAAAACCGGAACCAACGCCTCGACCTCCCGCCGTACTAAACGCGGGACCAAGGCCTCAATGGCACGCTCAACCAAAGTCGGCACAATGGCCTCCACCGCCGCACAATTCTTCTAATAGCGCTCGATCGGCAGCTAGAGAGGGTGTGGAGGTGTGTGGAGGAACATCTGGAACAGAGGTGTGTGGAGGAACATCTGGAACAGAGGTGTGTGGAGGAACATCTGGAACAACGCCCTCGGGGGCTGGACGATCATAATCACCCATCTCAAGGCTATCATCATCATCCATCAATGAAGTCGACTCATGTGTGGTGCGTCGACGCTTTGTGGGCTTCTTCTTCCCGATCGGGTTACCCCGATGAACATAAACAACACCGGATCGGAGCGGGAGATTGACATGCAATAAATAAGGAAGCTCATTGTCCCTCGCAGTCAAGGTCCGGTGCGTATCAATCTACAAAATTGCAAGATCAAAATCAGTAATTACTTAATTATTACCATAAGTTAAAATTTGAAAAATGCAAATTACATTTTGTACCTGACGGTCAAGAAAGCCATGCAGATTCACGGAGGACTTCGGAAACTTCCAGCGTGTGCAGCGTGGAATAGCAATGTCTGAGGCTGGAACCCCACATGAATCCCCCAGATTGGGTATGGCCTCGTACGCCCATATCTAAGAAGAACAATAAAAATAGTTAAAGGTGAAGATGTATGTTTGTACTAAATGTAAATTATAAGATGTAAATTACATTAATATCACTTACCAAGAAAGCCCAAACAAATCCGTAAATACGGAAAGTACTCTTGGGCTCGGTGGGTAACAGTGAAAGGTAGTGGCATAAAATGCGAACGCAGTATTTCCCCAGCAGAAAGACTCCTCGATCAACGTCATCAACCAAAGTCCACCACGAATCCTCAATGACTGTGGACCTTGGATCCCATGCGAATAGCAAATAATGTGCAACCAATAACTTTGCCACCTTCAACTCATCAGAAGGATCATCACGGAATGCACCGCCGCAAAATGCAAAGAGTAGATCCTCCATCGTCACCTTAACACCACGATAGTGTCTATCAAACAACCCATTGGGAGGCGGCACGTGGTTGGTGTTCGGATTAAATGTGGTGGGGGCAAAAGGATAGCCCAAGTAATTAAAGCGTACTCATATTTGGAGAATCAATCAAACGGTTTCCAATCCGAAACCAAAATTCGTCCTCGCACCTTTCTTAACAACCTCATTCGCAATAACGGCATGAAGCGGCGGCATTACAACTAACCGCACGGTTGTCCATCCGCAATACAAAACCAAAACAGGACTTTCGAAACTCTTCATACACAAAATCCCCGCAATCATGCAACTCGAGTTCTAAGTCGTCAAGAATCGACAACCCGCTATACAAATTGATCTTAGGCTTTATTGCCATAAAGTTCGGCCTCTTCCAAGCCCACTGTGAAAAATAGTAAAAAATCAAAATTAGCAATCAACCACTATCAAGAAATCACACAGAGAACTCTAAAAAATTGGTATTTACTACGCGACGATGGCTTATTCATCGACCGTGCAAGAGTAAAGCCATCGTGCCATCAAGGCACGATGGTGGCACGATCGATGAATAAGCCATCGTGCGCCAAGGCACGATGGTGGCACGATCGATGAATAAGCCATCGTGTCTAAGTGGCACGATGGTGGCACGATCTACAAATAAGACATCGTGCCAAGTGCCGCACGATGGTGGCACGCTCGATGACTAAGCCATCGTGCACTAAGTGGCACGATCGACAATCGATCATGCCACCTAGGGCTTCATCGACCGTGCCATTTCGCCTTCTTCAAAGTTCCATATTTCAAATTTTCTGAGTCAAATGGCGCCATAACTATACCCATCTCAAACCCATGTCCATACAACTACATAAAGACACTCAAACTACAAAAATGCAAGTTATTTTAAGGAAAAGTTGAGTTATAACAATACCTCGTCATTTTCTTCGAGCATTGCTAAGTGTCGGTCGGTGATGCGAGGTGTCTCGTCTCGGCCGGTTGTGGATGGTGGTGCACCATCCACGAAGTCGTCATCATCATCGGGAAGAACCATCCTTCTTCTCCGGTATGTTTGGATTTCTCTAACCATTGCCGTCGAATAGAATAGTCTCTTGAGAGGGTGGGTGTATTTTTTGTTTCAAATTGAGAAAGTGGGGGAGGTGAGAGGTTGGAGGGTGTATTTTGGGGGAAAATAAGACTAAGGGTAAAATTGGAAAAAAGGGGGGTGAACTCATCAATGGGTCATATTTGAAAAAGTGGGGATGGATAAACTTATAAGGTGGGTGTCTTTCATCAATTTCAAAAAGTCCAATAAGGCGCGCCCAAATTTTAAATGCATGCATGAACGAACCGCCTTTAAAAAAAGGTTAGCAGACTTGTTCAGAGTTTTTCCAAACTGCAAAAAAATTAAATTGAAGGTACAGAAAAAGTCAATACGTACACGCCATTGACCATTATATACTGCCCTTTTTCAATTCAACAAAAATCCACCATATGCACAAAGACTGAGAAAATTATATAAATCCATGTTTATTTCATTTTGTAATTAATAGTTATACGGAAGTAGCCACCGGCCACTGTTGTAAACATTTGGATTTGATTAGTTATAACGTTAAGTTTGACAAGGCTACAGAAATCACTAAGTCTAGTCGGAGCAACCCGATGCCTAAGAACAATGCTTTATTTTTTCATTTTTTTAATTTTGGATGTCTAGGCGCGCCACTCGACTAGCGTCTAGGAACAATACTATTTTTTTTTTTCTTTTTTAAATTTTGGTCGATTTTGGTGCATAGCCTGCCCTAGAGGCACTTAGGCCGATTTTTCGTCAAATCGATTTTTTTTCCAACGATTTGGACAAAATTGGTTCGGTATAGGGACGCTTAGCACCTAGACAACCACCTAAGCCGATTTTTATGAAATTGCTTATTTATGTGTACAATATATATTGTTTTAGTAAGGGATAATTACAAAAAAGCCCATGAGGTTCATGCTAATATAATTACAAAAAACAAAAAAGGTTTTTTAATATTTCAAAAAGCCACTAAGGTTAGATTTCGTCAAACATTTTCCCCTCCAAAAAAAAAAACATTTCAAAAGACTATGTGACATCTATAAAAATATTGCATTTATTTTGCATTTACCCCTTAAATTTAAGACAAAATCAAACTTTAAACATCTTTGGGTTTTTCTATAACTAGCCCAAACATGGGGGTGTTTTTGTAATTATCCCTTTTAGTAATCAAAATTAGTCTTGTAACTATAGGGGAATTGCAAAAGGTCCGTAAAAATCACGTTTTGCAAAAAGATCCTATAACTATATAAATGTCTCAATTTTGGTCCCAAAATGTATGTTTTGCAAAATAGTCTGTAACTATATGAAAATCTCAATTTTGGTCCTAATATCACTTGTAATTGGGAACTACATGTGCCGCTCACGTGATCGAAATTCGGTGAAATTAGTACCAAAATTAAGATTTTCATATAGTTCTGAGACTATTTTGCAAACCGTGCATTTTGCGGGACCAAAATCGAGAGTTTGCTATAGTTACGTAACTTTTTTTGTAAAATGTGATTTTTACAGACCTTTTTGCAATTGTCCTGTAGTTACATGACTAATTTTGCAATTTTGCCATAATCATATGTTTGTTTTAGCAATTTTTGGTGTGCTAATTGTTAAGTACGTCGAGATACTTTTAGTTTGGGCTTAGGCTCAGCTATGTGATGAACAACAATATTTTTCATCTTTCCGTTTCTTCTTTTTTAATTAAGAAAAGGTTGTTATTATGCACTAATCAGACAAAGTTCACGTAAGACAAATAACTACAAATAGAATTTGAACCCAAAATCTCAAACAAACTATTCGATGCTCAACTTGATAACGACCATTAAATGCTTGTTTGAACCGTTCGTTAACATAACGAACCAAATTTGTACATACTTTTGTAAGTTTGTTTTCATTGATAAGGCGTGTGACAAGACTTGAATTTGGTTTGATTAGTGAAAAACTAACTAAATGTATGCAATATCAAATTACTCAAAATCGATTCATGTTCGATTCGACTAAAACTTTGATACGTGCAATTAAAATCAAACTAACTCAAAAACAATTTCTAAAATTTAAGACAAAAATTCAAGCAAACTCGAACAATAACATGTTCAAACTCTACTCAATTAGTTTACACCCTAATAGTCATTAAGTGTTTTGACAACTCAACCTTGACACATCTACAACAAGAACTCATAGACCTATATTAATAGTCATGAATTGCTGCTGAGTAAAGACTTGAAATTCCATAACTAGAAGAAGCATAAACTGAGGAATTATTTTAAGGGATAATTACAAAAAGATCCCCAAGGTTTGGGCTAATTACAAAAAAATCCAGAGATGTATCAAAATCACAAAAAGACCCTCAGGTTTGGTTCCATCTTAAATTTAAGGGATAACTGTAGTATTTCTATAAACATCATGGGAATTTTCGAAATGTTATTTGCTTATGAAGGGGGAAATGTAAGACGGAATCAAATTTCAACGTGTTTTCTTGAAATTTTCAAAAAACTCTGGATTTTTTTGTAAGTAGCCCGAACCTCAATTTAAACAAACACTTGACAATGAAAAGCATCCCAGCAACAGCCATAATAGCACACAGAAAAAGGTTATTACTCATCCACAATAAGTTTCCAAGCAAGCCATAACCACATACACAATTCGTAAACATCACAATCTTAATAATTTCGAAATTTAATGTTTGAGCTCGAGTTCCTATATTTTATTAGGGTGAAAAACCGGTGAAATAGAAGATAAAACACCTTCCTCGCTGACTAGTACTCACTCCTGCAAAAGAAAAACGATACTTAGAGCACAATAAGGTTTGATAACGGGATAATATCCCACATTGTGCAAGGAAAAGAATATCATTATCATTTATAAGAATATTACAGTTGCCCTTAAATTTAAGACAAAATCAAACATGAGTATTTTCATCCTATCAAACAAGAAGAGATATTTCTCCATATTAGAAGGGATTGAAATTGTACATGAGATGGACTACTTCAATCCCTCTTTTTCTCTTCCCCTCCGTATTTTATTCCTATCAAACAAGAAGAGATATTTCTTCATCCCTCCCACAGTCACTATCCACCCCTCCTACCAAACATACCCTAAGACTCGAACTCCTATCATTTGGAGCCAATTTATGATGAGCCTAGTTTAGGCTATCTAATGAACGTGTCAAATCTATCACACAAATCCCATGGCACTAGGATTCAGATTTTATGTTCCAATTTTCTATTCCATTTCCTATTCCACCGTCGGGATGAATGATATATGTAGATACACTAAATCAATCAACCACTCATGTTTATCTCAATGACACGTGACATTCATCCGGCCATGTGGAATAAGAAGAGGAATAGGAAAATGGAATAGGAAATCTAGTCCCCGTCCCTTGGCACTAGGCCCCTCGAGAATTTAGATTCTATCATGTTCTCCAAGGGGTCTAATTCAAATCTTAAAGTGAACGATGGCAAGGCCACTCGATAAAATAGACAATTTTATATGTTGCATTTAACTATGCCATGGGACTAAAGTCTAAATCAAAAAAGGAAAGGGATTCTTGTAGATGGAGGTGAAAAGGATATGATTTCCTATATTGTCTAAGCATACAACAACAACGGGTTTCTTGTGTAGTTGTGTGTGTTGGTGGATAGAGGTGAAAGGATATGATCTTCCATATCATACTTTGAATTTTCCAAAATAAGCATGAAAAAGCTATTACAGACAACAAAAAGCCGAACTTCAGAAAATGTAGTAAATACAAGGCAAGCTCATGTAACTGCGGAAACTTGGTTGGCATACGGTCATAAATAGAAAATATGGCTAAGCAGGTGATGTAGTAACCTCAGCACCTAAAAAATCGAATAATTTGCCACCAAAAACATGAGTACAAATGATTGACTGACAAACTACATAAGCTGAGATGAATACCGGAAGCAAATAATTTTTTGACATCACTATATAATTTATCTAACAGCTGGGCAGTAAGGAAAAACATAACATTTTCGCATATTTAGCAAAGCAGATAGAGGAAATGCACATAGATTTTGTGTTTCTAGCAATCATAATGGTTGGAAATGGAAGGTTCCCCAAAATGCACGATTTTATAACTTTTTTTACAAGCAAATTATTGGTTTTACATTTATCTAAGGAACAACCGACTAACGAATAAAAGACACATAGTTAATATACCTCATCATCGTCGTCGTCATCACCTCCATCTTCCTTATTCTTCTTCAGACGAGTCGTGCCACCCTCCTTGGAGATCGGCAGCTTCATTGCCCCAAAAGGCGTGTCTACATGAATATTTCCTTTCATGGCGTACCCAGTCCCTCTACCTCGCATCATGTCCCAAAGAGCCGAGCCACAGTCCTTGGGCCTAAACGTGATAGGAACATCGATGTACGTAATCCCATTCTTTTCAAGATTAGCAGACTTCGCCAGATCAGCCCCACCGATGCTCACGTCACATAACCAAACCTCATAGTCGAGATCATTAAGCCCCAAATCGAAATCGTTCATGTTTTCCAACTTCAAATGAAGAGTCGCAACAGTTTCTTCAAATGAGAACTTGTCAAAATGAATCTTGTCAATATCGACATTCGGCTTGTACGGTATTGGGATCTCCCCGGTTTTCTCGAGAGGCAGAGTAAGCCGACCGAAAACTGGCACATCCACTATTAGGTCAACCTTAACTCTGTAAGGAATTATGCTTCCAGGTTTTATATCAGCATATGTATTCTTAATATCATCGTATACCAGACAAACCGGTATCTTAACGGTCTCGAACCGTCTTGCGCGTGTATCGCCCGGCATCGGGATTAATCCGAAATTAGTTTTCGGCCGTCACTCTCGATTAAATAGTTTATGTCGATGAGAGGGATAGGGACAGGATTAGGGTTCTTGATTAGGACATCCACAACTATATCTGCTTTTTCAAGATTTATGTGGGGAATGTGAATATCGGTAACATCTGCGGTGGGTTTGCCGAATCCTACCGTCTCCTCGATTTTTTTCGCCGATGTCTTGGATGAAATCCTTAACCTTGTCCAGAAACCCACCCTTCTCTTCATCTTTCTTTTCTTCTTTGTCCCCTCTGTCCTTCACATCTCTTTCGACTACGTCTGGATTATCATAAGATGCCATATCTGTTCGAGCAACAAATTTAAAGGTAGCAAAAACTAGACAAATGAACAAAGATTAACTTGGAAATAATGCAATATATGAGCAACACAAAGTAGAGTCTCCAGACAAGACTCATCTCCAACAGATCACATCTTTGCCACATACAGAGAAATATCCAATCTAACCTCTCTTTTTTTGTGGTAATATGCCGTTTTGTACAAATGAAAAATAGTCATGTTACTCAAAAGCATGTTCTTTCGATATTTTGACTAAAAACTGACAGTCATACTCATCTTGTATTCTTTGGTAAAGTATTTAACCATTTTTCAAAATTGATGCGGTACATTTTTGGAGCCTATATGATTCTTGGTCCGAGAAATGTACCGGTCCTAAGAAATGAAAAGAGAGGTAAAGTGGACGATTGAATTCAAAAATGGATAGAAAACATAATTTTGTAAAACATAGCTAAAAAACCTAAGATGACGATGGTTTTGGAATTTCATCTCATTTCTCCTTCGTATGAAAGTCGTGTCAAGAAGGTCATCCGGCGAAAAAACTGTGCCACAGAAAGCTAATATCTAGTGTTAACTAATTTTAGACAATTAACTGACACTATAAACTTCACAACACCGACCCCACATAGTGGGATAAGGTGCAGTTCATCAACGATGATAGCTAAAAAACATTTTTGTTATGGAGAAATGGCCAAATATCTGACCGGACTATTTTTTTTTCCTCAAGAAAGTCAAACAGAACAAATGATAACTGCAAAACCTCATCATCGAAAGATGCAGAATTTGGGGATCATGGTAAAAGGGTACTCAAATTATCACAAGATCAAAACTTTTCTCCATTTTTATTCCCATTCAAAGCTCTCTATTTAAACCCAGATCCTCAAATTTCACAGTTCTTGAAGTCTTCACATTTATTTCCCCAAAACTTATAACCATAAAAAAGATCACAAAAAACATAATCACATAAATAATAGACAGTTAGATCCAGAACCCAAATTATATAGTTGCTCAAAAAACTACTTTTACTTTTCTATTCATAACAAGAAAATAAGCAAAAATGGGATCCGAGAATACAGAGTGATGATCCATTACAAGTTATCAGCAAAATGGACAAAAACAACCAAATAAATCTGCTAAAATACCAAATTATCAGCATCTATTATCATCAAAATCAAGATCAGTGATACCCACCATAGAATCATGTTTATAACCCGAAAAAAAAAATTAAAAAAGCATTGTCGAGTTAACTTTACCTTAAAAAGTGTTGAAAATTGAGTTGGAGGGAGAGAGATGAACCCAAGTTTTTTCCTTATGGTTGTTTTATTCAGTACTAATAATGAAAAAGATTAATAATTAAAAAAATAAATAAAAGGAGAAAGCAATAAATGTGGCCTTAGTATGAACTTTTGGCTTATGACGTGAAAAATGAACAGATAATTTATAGGAATAATTACAAAACACCCCTCAAGTTCGGGCTAATTACAAAAAACCAAAAAAAAATTTAAAATTGAAAAAGATCCCTTTAGATTTGATGCGATTTACATTTTACCCCTTTATATTCGAAGAATATTTCAAAAGTTTCATTTACATTTATGAAAATATTACAATTATCCCTTTAGACATATTTTATTAATTTTTAAATTTAAAAAATTTCCGGTTTTTTTTTTGTGATTAGTCCAAACCTTAGGGGGCTTTTTGTAATTATCCATAATATATATGATTATGTGTTGTTTTGTCAAAATGATAAAATCTTGATAATTTAGTTTGCCGACAGAGACAATGAGTGGGATCCATAATCGTAGGCGACCTTACACTTGTCCATGATATTTGATATTTTCTCATTTATTAAAAAAATGTTTCTTTAGAAAAAAATATAATTTATTTGAGGAAAGACCATTGAATCTGTCCAATTATTTCCAAATTGAACAAACTAAATGACACAAATCTAAAAAGGATAATGATGGGCTATAATTCGGATGAGTCCAATCAAATATTTTGGATTATGGTAGAATAAAATCTTGATGATTTAACTATTATTTTATTAATTTAGGTAATGCACCGAAATAAAAGCCCATGAAGGTCTTAACTCGTAAGGCCAAAACCAATATGTCTATAAATACTAGAGCTGACAAAAGCTCGGGCGGAATTGGCCAGTGCACTAAATTAGGTCGGATTGGGCCGACCCAAAAATCACTCGGGCCGATGTTTTTCTCGGCCCAATCCAATCCAAAGCATGTGTAAAATGTGTCGGAACGCTCGGGCCGGGCCAAGGTAGGCCCAACTCATTTCCTGCATGTAAAAACATAAAACCCAGCCCAATTCTCGGGTTGGTCATGGCCGGACCAAATTTTGCAGCTCTAATAAATACCCCCATATCTTCATTGTTCAAGATAGTCATATACTACGCATGTAGCATCTCTCAAGTTGTTTAGATTGTACTTGCGTGCTTTGGAACTGACTTGAGCGTCGGAGAATTTTCGTCGGGTCAATTCCAACATTTCTAACGACTTTTTGTGAGCACAAATGGTAACCCGTTCAATAGTTGAATTCAATAGGAGTACTACAATTGGAGTGATATTGTATCAAATAAAAAGTGATAATATATCATCATCAATGATTTAATAGCTTTTTATGTGCTTACAATCAAGGGTTTTAAAATTCGATCAAATCTAACTGAATGATTTAAATGCAAGTGATAAGAAATCTATTTTTGGCATTTTACTTGTTAACTCTTGAACTAGTCAAAACTCACAATTTAGACTCTTCTATTTTATATTTGCAATCTTTTGAGTTACGTAATAAATTGAGCATTCATTCGATGACTTATTACTATAAATTACAATACAGGCCATACAGCTATTATGGATATTTTTTAGTCTGAATCAACATCCATATCCAAAATATGTGAGGTTTTGTCACTAATTTTTTTTTCAAAAAGAATGACGTTTTGATATTTTCAAGACTGGTAAGAAAAAAATCTTCTCAAATTACCCTTAAATGTATCAATTTCCAACATACACTAATGTCAAAATTTGTTTTGTTCCAATTCCAAAACATCATTTATGAATCAAGGGTATACTGGGTATTTTAACACAATTTTTAATATATGTTTTTTTTTCCTAGAACGTCACTTATTTTTGAATAGGAGGGAGTATTTTATAGTGATTAGAACTTAGAATTAGACTTTTTAAAACTAATATTATAATTATGGATAATTACAAAAAAACCTTGAGATTCGGGCTAATTACAAAAAGCTCCTGAGATTTTTAAAAATTACAAAAAACCCCTTAAAGTTTGATTTCGTCTTATATTTTTCCCCTTCATAAACAAAAAAAACTCATGATATTTATAAAAATATTATAGTTACCCCTTAAATTTAAGATATAATCAAACTTGAGGGGTGGTTTTATAAATTTGAAACATCTCTAGATTTTTTGTAATTAGACCAAACCTTAGGGGGGTTTTGTAATTATCCCTTATAATTATTCAATAGAATCTTGATGTGGCCATGTCTACATGACTCATTTCAAAGTGTATAACTTAAGAAAAAGCATGTACATATGTTATATAGATTGCACAATGCAACACAAAATTACACATCAAAATAACAATATTAACTAATTACATCATGTCAAATACTCATAAAAGAGTGCTTGAAACTTCCCCATCTCCTCATCAGGCAATGCAACCAAAACATTCACCCCATTGCTACTAACCCCACCAATTTCGGGGAACAAAAGTATGATATCATTACTATGACACACCACAGGGCAAATGTTGGGTATCTATCTCGCCTGTAAAATTGATTGATACACGGAGTACCAAAAACAAATGTTCTGACTCAATAAGAACCTATTAATACAAGTAATACTCTAGACCCTTTTGGGAAAGTAAAGTACAACAAATAAACTGAAAGTAAATGAGAGTATAACACAAAAATATAACGGGACAAAACCCCAAGATCCGAATATTGAATATTATTCGGCTCAGGACCAGTTTTTCCCAAACCACGAAGCTGTCACCAGAGATTCAACCAAAGAACCAAGAAATGGAACCCAAGCAGCCAAGCCTACAAAAGCCCTCAAGAACCCAAAGTGTTTAAACCCTCGAAACCGGAAGCAAACCCTAGAAAACCCCTCGAACCACCCAAACCCTAAAATCACTCGGAAATAGGAAACCGTCCACAGGAGGAAGTGAACAAGTTAGATTACACTCGGATCTAACACTATCACCCCAAGAATCACACGAGTAAATCCAACAACGTGGTGAGATTTCTAGAGAGAGAGAGCTCGGAGAAACTCGAGAGAACAATCGAGAGAGAGAGAGAAAATCACGAGAATTGTGATTTAGGGTTCGGGTTGGGGAGCTTAAATAGGGTTAATGAACGAACCAGATCACGGCAAGAATGGACGGACGGGATGAGAAGCAAAAAGGATCCGCGGACAAGCTTAGGATCCCGCGATCCAAACCGCGACCGGGTTCACAAACGGATTAAACCAATGGGTGGGTTGCATAACGGGTCGACTTGGGCCATGGATTGTTAATAATGGATCATACAAAATGGGCCAACCAATACAACAATCTCCACCTTTGGCTCATTATGAATCATTAGACAAACTTAGGAAAATAATGGTCATCATCATTGCCGATTGCCTTCCCAAAGACTTAAGCTAAGAAGGACTTAAGTTACATCAAGACACAAAGTCGATCGCAACTAAGAAAGGACCTCAACAAGCACACAAAGAAGTCAAGTTCCCCCATTGAATTAATATAAGCACACAAAGAAACATTAATTCAACAGTTTTTGATTCAACAAACACATAGTAACTGTTAAACCCAACATATGGGCAACTAACCGGGTAATCAATCACCAGTGTCAAAATTTAAAATTTTCAAACAAGTTTTAAACTTTGATAAGGGTAGACACTTAGTACCCATATCAGCAGGGTTGTATTCAGATGCCACTTTTTCAAGACAGATAAGTCCTTTAGAAACAATATCCCTTATAAAATGAAATCTAACATCAATATGTTTTGTTCTGTCATGAAAAACTGGATTCTTACAAAGCTGAATACCAGATTGGGAGTCAGAAAATACAACAACATTTTGTTTTAGAAAACCAATTTCAGAAATAAGTCCTTTAAGCCATAAGGCTTCTTTTAAAGCTTCAGTGACTGCAACATATTCTGATTCTGTGGTAGACAGTGCCACAATGTGTTGCAGTTGGGACTTCCAACTTATACAAGAACCACACAAAGTAAAAACATAAGAAGTTGTTGATTTTCTGTTATCTTTATCATTTGCATAGTTGGAATCCACATATCCTTTTAAAACAACACCATTTTTGCACTTAGAAAATTTAAGGCAATAATCAGTTGAATGTCTGAGATATCTCAATAACCACTTCAAAGCATTCCAATGCACCAAACCAGGATTAGACATAAATCTACTAAGGCAGAAACCAAGATAGGCAATATCCGGTCTAAGATCGACCATTAAATACATAATGGATCCAATGACATTAGCATAGGGAATGTTTTGCATAGAAGAGATTTCAAGATCGAGTTTTAGGGGTGATCCCTACTTAACACAAAGTGAGCGACAAGAGGACATTCACAGATTTTGCATTGCTCATAGAGAATTTTTGTAAAATTTTCTCAACATATGAAGATTGATGAAGATAGAGCACAGAATTATTTCTATCTCTGTCAATATTCATTCCAAGTATTTTCTTAGCATCCCCTAAGAATTTCATGTCAAATTTAGCACTTAAGCAGTTTATAACATGATCAATAGCCTTAATGCATGGTCCAGTCAAAAAGCATATCATCCACATAGATCGTTAAGAAAAAACAGGAGACATAGTATCAAGTTTGAAATACGAGTGCAATGGTCAAATTTGCTTCTACTGCATTTCAAGTCAAGCATGACCGATCAAATTTTTTATTCCACTGTCAGGTGATTGCTTTAAACCATACAAAGACTTTTTCAAAGAAATATACATGGTTAGGTTTGGATTTGTCTTCAAAACCCTCAAAGGTTGTTTCATAAAAATTTGTTCTTCCAAATCACCATGTAAGAAAGCGTTTTAACATCAAGTTGCTTTAGTTCCCGTCCAAACCGAGCCACTAAAGCTAGCATAATTCTCACATTACAAACTTAACAAACGGTGCAAAAATCTCAAAGTGTAATCAATGCCTTCTTTTTGAGTAAAACCTTTTGCAACTAATCTAGCTTTGTATCTAACACCTTCATTTTCTTGTTTGATTTTAAAAACGACCATTTACAATCAACAATGGAACAATTTGAGGTTTTGGAACAAGTTCCCGGTGTTATTCACATACAAAGAAGTCATTTCATCTTGCATAAAGACTCGGCCATTTCACGGAATTCACGAGTTCACAAAGATCAAGATAGGTTTTGGCTCGAGGAATTTTCAATTGATTCAAACACGAGAGAACACATAAGAAGTTAAGTGAAAATCAAGCAAACTTATTAGGAATTCTAATGTTCCTTCTTGTTCTATCTACGGTTAACACATAATCATTCAAATTATCATTTTCAAAGCATTATCATGATTCAATTCGGTGTCAACAAGAGGAAATTCATCATGCTCATTATCATTCAATTCAAAGATTATCATTCTCAATATCATTGTGCACATCATTAGCATTCACAGGATCATGCTCAAGATCAATCATATCGAGTTATCATTCACAGAGAGATAGAAGGCACATTAGAAAGCTCCACCTTATTAGGAGTAGTGGAGTTTGGAGTTTTGAAACATTTTTAGAAACATCAAGGCGGGGAACTCATTTTCATTAAAAACCACATCCCCGCTAATCAATACTTTAAAACCATTTTTGATTTAGACCACAATCTGCACCACTTTAACCCCATCAGGGTATCCCAAAAAACACATTTTAAAGATCTTGGATCAAGTTTGTCAACCTTTTGGTGGACAAAGGTGAAATGACCAAAAATTTTTAAATTTGAAAAGTCCACAGGTTTACGGACCAAACTTGTTCGGGGTATTTACCTTTCAAAGGTACAGATGGTGATCTATTAATCACATAAGCAACTGTATGAACATTTTTCACCCAGAACTTTTTGGAAAGTCCGGATGTACTTAACATACTTCTCACCCTTTCCAAAAGAGTTCTATTCATCCTCTCAAAGAACACCATTTCTTTGAGGGGTGTAAGCATGACTTGTGTCTTACAATGCCCGAATCAACACAAAGTTGATCAATGAGTTGGTTACAAAATTCCAACCCATTATCGGTTCTCAAATACTTGATTTTCTTTCGGTCGATTTTCTATCGGGTTTTCCAATTTTGAAGTTTTTCAAAAACATCGACTTGTTTTTCATAAGAAATACAAACACTTTTCTTGAAAAATCATCAATCACGAGATAGAAAATACCTATTCCCACCATGTGTAGGAACACTAGCAGGCCCCAAACATCAAGATGTAAGTATTCAAGAATGTCGGTGCATGAAGATTGTTTAGGGTAAGATGAAGTAGGAACCGACTCTTTGTTGTTTACCATAAATGCAATGAGTCATGAGAAGGGAACACAAGTAAGCTTATCATTTCCAAAACATCCTTATTTATGCAACAATTCAAGACCTTTAGAACTTATATGACCAAGCCTTTTATGCCGAGTTCGGTTTTATCAATCACAGAGTTCACATTGGCCATAGAGTTCACATTGTTCACAGAATTTAGCATGCAAGAGACAGACTCAAAGATTACAAACATACTGGGTTCCTTTTCTTTTCAGCTTTAGCAATTATAAGGGAACCTTTCATGATTTTCATCAAACCCTTACCCCATCTTCCTCATAACCATCATGCTCAAGCATAAAGACAGGAGATCAAGTTGTTAGACGGATCGGGAACATGCCTTACATCATTTAGAGTCAAAACAAAACCAGAATCAAGTTTCAAACACACAGACCAACACCAATCACTTGACATTTCTTATCATTTGCCATAGAAAGCAGATCCATTTTGCGCGAAGCATATGAGGCAAATAAGTGTTTAAAAGGTGTCATGTGAAATGTGCAGCGAGAATCAATAAGCCAATCATTTTTGAAAGAATTTGAAGGCACAAAGATTCACGAGAATCATGCACTTCATGCACCATAAACACATCACCCATGTGATCATTGCGGTTGTCAAGTTCACAGAATCATTGGTTTGGTTCTTGTTATTCGATTATTGTTTTGATTATTGTTCTCCGTTATTCTGGGCTTTGTACATTCTTTTATGTAATGGCCATGTTCTCCTGATTATAGCATTTCCTATTGTTCTTAGGCACAGAAATCGGATCTCCCTCGCTTTTACTCCTCTTCCTACTAGGGTTTCATTATTGTTATTCCCATTCCTCCTATTCTCGAGGTCTACCCCGACATGCATAACCTTCCCCGACCCCCTGTTCATTCCCTTGGATATTTTCGGATCTAATTCCTTACTCTTAAGGCCATTAATCAAGTATCAAGGGTAATTGAGTCTCTACCATACTTAATGGCGATTTCACATCAAAGATAAGAATCGGGGATGGCATTTAGCAACACAATATGAGTATAATCATCAATGTTTTTATCACCAGTAAGTTTGATATCTTGTATCAATTTTGTAAAAACATCCAAGTTCTCATCCATATCCTTAGTCAAATCCAGTTTAAATCTAAAAAACTTTTCAAGTAGAAATAGTTTTGAGGGTAGGGAAGTTTCAGTGTAAAGTTCTTGCAATTTTTCCCAGAGGGCTTTGGCAGAAGTTAACTTGCCAACTTTTCTCAAAACAAAGATCAGACATTAAGGATAATGGATGAGTATGCAAATTCATCAAGTTGATTTTATTTAGAAAGATATCTTTATCGAGTACTTTTGATCAATAGCTTTAAAACATTTCTATTTGAATTAAAATCCCCTTCATTTTTTGTTGCCAAATAGAAAAATCACTTTTCCCATTAAAGGGTTCCAAATGATAACGGATGCACCGGCCATATTCACGAGATAAAGCCACGAGAGGATATCACAAGAATATAGCACAAAAAGGTATCACGGCTATCAAATAACACAACAGAAGCGAGAAGCAAGCAGGTAAGTGGACCACACAGAGTCCAGTGACAATGACAAGAAAATAAGGGGCAAATAGTGGACCACACGAGTCCAATACTAATCAAGATCAAGAAGAAAAAGCACACAGGACCACACGAGTCCAACAGAACCAATATCAAGAAAGTAAAGCTAGGTGGATTCCCTTCGCACCTCAGGATTCCACCGCACTCAGGCACGTGGTCAAGAGGCTAATGCTCGGGGTTTCCCTAAACTAAGTACTAAAGCGATAAAAAAAAAAAAAAAGAGAATAAGGTAAAGAGAATCTTACAACCAGGAGCACATCGTCCGGGTTCTCACCACAACCAAATTCACCAGGGAGCCAATAAGTCACCAAGAAGCTCAAGAACCGAAGCACCAACCCACCACGAGGCGGATAGGTGCTCGATACCATTATTGGGTATCTATCGCCTTTAAAATTGATTGATACACGGAGTACCAAAAACAAATGTTACTGGACTCAATAAGAACCTATTAATACAAGTAATACTCTAGCACTTTTGGGAAAGTAAAGTACAACAAATAAATCGAAAGTAAATGAGAGTATAACACAAAAATATAACAGGACAAAACCCCAAGATCCGAATATTGAATATTATTCGCTCAGGACCGATTTTCCCAAACCACGAAGTTGTCACCGAGAGATTCAACCAAAGAACCAAGAAATGGAACCCAGCGCAAACCAAGCCTACAAAAGCCCTCAAGAACCCAAAGTGTTTAAACCTCGAAACCTAGGAAGCAAACCCTAGAAAACCCCTCGAACCACCCAAACCCTAAAATCACTCGGAAATAGGGAAACCGTCCCACGGAGGAAGTGAACAAGTTAGATTACACTCGGATCTAACACTATCACCCCAAGAATCACACGAGAAATCCAACAAGGTGGTGAGATTTCTAGAGAGAGAGAGCTCGGAGAAACTCGAGAGAACAATCGAGAGAGAGAGAGAGAAAATCACGAGAGAATTGTGATTTAGGGTTCGGGGTTGGGGAGCTTAAATAGGGTTAATGAAGCGAACCGAGATCACACGGCAAGAAGAATGGACGGACAGGATGAAGCAAAAGGATCCGCGGACAAGCTTAGGATCATGATCGAAACCGCGACCGGGTTCACAAACGGATTAAACCTAACGGGTTTGGTTGCATAACGGGTCGACTTGGGCCATGGATTGTTAATAATCGGATCATACAAAATGGGCCAACCAATACAACAAAGAACTATACATTGGCTTCCCCATGGATACACCACCTCATCAAACCTTAATCTCCACCAAGAAGAAATCAAGACCTCCCCATTGGGACACCCTTTGTAAACCTCCCCAATCCATGGCGATCGCACGTCTTTCGTCGCTCATTCTCGCGGACCCCTCGCCACCATGCCCACCACCTTCGAGAAAGGCTCGTCCTCCGGCTCCCAACATTTCGCCGACGCAGAAGCGCCAAAGACCGCGTTCGCAGCGCGAAGAAGGCGGCAACGGCGGCGGCCTCGGCCTCGACCAGGATGTCCACCGCGTAGAGAACCATCGACTCTTTGTCGCGATTGTTCTTGACATTGCGCGATAGGGCCTTTGCACCGGACACATGGGCGGTGGCGACGTTGAAGCGGTGATTTTGATGGTCGAATTGGTTTCACCCTAGGCATTTGCCTTCGCTTTCAAATGATTGATGTCATTGGGGTTAGGGTAAAAATCCTCAAGACTAGATCCTCTTGTTTGGTATCGAACATTGGAGGGTTTCTTCTTCTTCTTCTTCCCGGGGGTTGGAGCTTTAGCACTCGGGGTGGGGAATGTGACTGCGCGGTGACTGGCGGCGGAGGCGCGATCGTTGCATGGGATGATGGATAAGGGTTTGTCATCAAAAGCTTGGGAAGCTAGGTTTTCGAAGATCTTGAAGCTCAATCCATCAAACAAAATATGGTTGGTGGATATGCATAAGTGCAAAACCACCACACTTGAATGATGTAACCTACAAATTAATTAATCACAAACATTAATAATAATAATGTTATTTAAGAATTGAATGATGGATTTTAACCATAAAATTATCACTTCAAAAAAGTTGGGACTTAATGTAAATCCATCATAAATGTATAGTTACTAAAGCATGGCAATGATCATATATGTTATAAAACAATACATATTTATCAATCTATTGAAACTTTGGTGTATATATACACATAATCGAAAAACACAAAGGGCCGATCATCAAACTTATCCAAGCCTTGACGACAATAAGCCGCATAAATCCACACAATACTGTGGTCTTTGGCCACCACGAACCCCGCCCCTTTGCATTGCATTCGATCTCCAATGCCTTTGGTGGTTCATTTTCACCTCTTCCTACAAGAAGTCATACGGCACCATCACTTTTCTTAGTGCATTTTTGAGCTAGAGACGACGGTTTAACGGTGGAAAATCGGGATTCGCCGAAAAGAAATGGACTGTTTGGACATGGAAATTGAGCACTTGGTCTATGTTTGACAAGAAAATGGACTTGTTTTCGGTTTTACTTGTGAGGGACTTGTTTCAAAAAAACCCGACATTTATAAAAATATTGCAATTATCCCCCAAAATTTAAAATATAATCAAAATGAGGGTTTTTTTCGTAATTTTGAAACATCTCTAGTTTTTTTTTTTTTTGTAATTAACCTGGACCTCGGGGTATTTTTGTAATTATCCCTATTTAATTGCATTTTTGTGGCAAAACTTTGGAGATAAAAAGTTCAATTTTTGAAATGTGTTTCAATCACAACATGTGATGGGACAGAGTAAGTTCCATACACAAGTAGTACCACACCGCATCAATTCATCAATCACGATTAACAAGTTGACGAATAAAAATAGCGTTGCAAATAGGGGTGTAAACGAAGTCGAGTCGCGAACGAACGATGACTGATTCAAGCTTGTTTGAATTTTAATCGAGCTTCAAAAATTGTGTTTGAGCTTAGTTTGATTACTCATCAAATCGAGCTCGAACGAGCTTTAGTTGAGTGAGCACGAATCGAGCTCGAGTAGGTTGATATTTTTACACATATTTTATTCTTTTACATCTTATCAAATGAAAAAGCGTGTTCAAGGTTGGTTCGTTATATTAACGAATCGAGTTGAAACGAGATATTAACGACCAATCTCGAATCGAGTAGGTTGGTCCGTTACCCTAGTTGCAAACATCAAATATTAACTATCTTTCATCTTTATTTCATAAATCTTTTATATGATACCATGTTTCAACAAATAACAAAATATTGTCCAACATTCTGGGACATATTAAGAAGGGACAATTACAAAAACTACCCGGTGTTTGAGCTAATAACAAAAAAAAAAACCCTGGAAACTACAAAAGTCATCTTGAAGTTTAATTATGTATTACATTTTACCCCATTCGAAGCAAAAACATTTCAAATAAGCCCATTTACATATGTTAAAATATTACTTACCCCCTTACATTTAAGAGAGAACCAAACCTCATGGGAATTTTTGAAATTTTGAAATTCCTATGGGTTTTTTCGTAATTACCCCAAACCTCAAGGGTGGTTTTTGTAACTATCCCTATTAAGAATACTCTAATTTTTTTATACGTATAGCTGTAATTTAAGTCCTTAATAACTCTTGAACTATAGTTATTTTAGCATCATCTTTTTTTCTGCAATCCTTTTCCTAGGAAAGGACAATAAAGAAGTGTAAATATGGCCAAAATAATATTGGTGGGGAAGATGACAAAGAAATATTAATTGTGTTTAAGTGAAGGAGAAAAAAAGGACAAAACTACCAACCAACAGAGAAAAAAGTCAAGAAAATAGGTAAATGATGTTGAACCCATGAAGACTGGCTTTTAAGATACAATATGATTCCAACCAAATTCATTTAAGTTGGCCAAGAAAATCAGGTACCTATTGCTTATTAGTTATTACTTGCATATTTTTATTTTATTGAAAATATAGATGTAATAAATACAATTGAAAAAAACAACATTTCAAGCATAAAAAACTACAATTTCATAAATACTTAAATCAAATGTGACAACTCATATAGACAAACAAAAATATGTTGAAATTATCAAAGCATTAGAACAAATTATATCTATGGAGTATCTATAGAGTATAGGATAAAGTATTGATCCGATACGCATCCAGTGCAGACGTCATCCTCACATAAGTGTCCGTGTTTCCTAGGTTATTACATTACATCACCTATTCCACCTACTTTTTAACTTTTAATCAATAAAAAGAGAATAAAGATGAGAAACAACATTTCCACAGCAATCAAAAAATAACTTGTACACAGAATGAGTAATCTTTTTATTGAATTCTTCACAGATAATTTTGAGAAAAAAAAATTGAAAAACAAGAAAAATTGGACTTTAATTCCAGAAATGCCAATTAACCACCTCCATGCAACTTGTTTTGCCTAAATCCAGATCAATATATCACCAACAACAAACAAAAATCAAATCTTGGGCTTGCCCATTTCAACAAAATAAAAAAGGGATAATTACAAAAAACGCCTCTGAGGTTTGGGCTAATTAAAAAAACCAGAGTTCTTTGAAAATTACAAAAAAAACCAAAGTTTGATTCCGTACTACATTTTTCCCGGTGATTTTCAAAAATATTTCAAAAAAAACCCTTGACATTTACAAAATATTACAGTTACCCCTTAAATTTAAGACAAAACGAAACCTAAAGGGTTTTATTTGTAATTTTGAAACATCTCTGGTTTTTTTTGTAATTAACCCAAACCTCAGTTTTTTTTTTTTGGTAATTAATAATTATCCCTAAAAAAATTCAAAAATATAAAGAAAAGAAAAACAAACAAGGAGCAACCTTAGTGCCACTAACCCTCCAAATTTTGATCTTTCATGCCCATTATTTTAAACCATTAAACATAGGAGAAGCAAAATCCAAACCAAAATCGCACAAAAAAAATAAGAAAGCTTACATGGAGGGAAAATCAAGAGTTGAAACCATGGAAACTCTGTGAGCTCTGAGCTGATAACCAGGAAAAAGAAGGGATCTTGTGGGGAGTAACGCTAAGTTTAATTAAGTGCCATTTTTTCTCTATTATTTCATGAAAAGAGTAACAAAATGGTTGGCGTTTCAGATTTTAGGCTTTCTTGATTTGATTGAGGAATGATATTCGAAGGTTAAGACTTAAAGGTTTGAATGGCAGAAAGAAACAGAGGAAGAGAGAGTGGACCAAGTGAAGAATTGGAGAAAGCGAGACGCACTAAAATAAGTAGAATTGTACTTTTAGAACCCGACCAAGCTATTCTTGTAAATACGAACACGACTAACACCGACACGAAGTTACCAATTTGTCTAAAACATAGTTGTTTTATTTTTTTATTTAATTTTTAATGTATTTTGAGCATCACCCAAAACCAAACACGAACTCAACCCGATGACCCAAATTAACATTCCTAAAAATAAGGTAGGGAAACGAACTGAAATTGAAAAATCAATTAAAAATATCAAAAAATTATCAAAAGAAAATGGTTCGGTTGGTTCCGGTTAAATCAAAACCAAAACCATAGAAGAATCGAGTACCAATTTTGGAACTGTAATTGTGAGACCATGTTTTCAATTCCGGTTCTGATTTGGGTGAATAAATCAGAAGTACTTTGGTTTGGTCGCTTCGGCTCGAGCCTAGGTACTTTCGGTTCGTGTCCTGTGAAAGAGTGAACCTTAGGCTAGCCGAGATGGTCCTCAGCTAAGACCCTCTGATACTTAAGTCAAATACAGGTGTAAGGTTACTAATAAACTAAAAAACGAGGTGACAGGTAATACATGAGATACCTATAGCACATAGAACAATGGAGTATTTATAGGTTTTTTTTTATAGGTTTTAACTTAATAGGCCGTATGAGGCCGTATGACCTAACTCCACATGTCGACTTTGCCATGGTCCACCTGTCAGGATACAACAATTTTAATGGGTCAGGTCAAATAGGCGACTCGAATTCTAAAAGCCACATATCCTAGCTTTTTTCAGCTATTTTGCGTATGGACGAGGGTATTTAGGTAATGTTGGTTAGATGTATATCAAGTTTCTCATTTTGAAGGAAATGGTTTTTCACTACTATTGTTTTGTGGGTTATTTTTAGAGCTGTCAATTCTGAGCCGGCCCGACCAACCCGATATTTCAATGGATTGAGCTTCATTATCATAGGCCCGAAAAACCATCGGGCCTCAAAAGCACGGCCCAAGCGGCTAGCCCGGTAGACCCGATTCTTTTAGTATAATTTTTATTGATGGATTGGGACGGGCTCCCCAATTTGACGGCCCAAAACACTGTTTAGCCCAACAAATTTTTCAAAAACCAAACGGCCCTAGCCCGGCATTGGATTTTGACAGCTCTAGTTATTTCGGACACCAGAGAAAGTGGCCCAACATCCATAAAAAGCCCATTCTATTAAATAAATTCATCCCAATATTAAATATGGGAGCTAGAATGGCCCAACAGCCATAAAAGCCCATTCTATTATGAAACCCTAACTACAAAGCCCTCAATACTGCCGTTATACGCATCAGAGCGATCAGAATCAAAGCGAAAATGGTGACTTACAGGGTACGTCTAATCGTGTTTACTGTTTACCTTTCTATGTGATTTTGGTTAATGTTGATAAATTTTCGACGTCCAATGTGATTTATTGATTGATTTTGTGTGTGTTGTACTTTGTGTAGTTTCATCAGTACCAGGTGGTGGGGAGAGCTCTGCCGACGGAGACGGAGGAGCATCCTAAGATCTACCGTATGAAGCTTTGGGCAACCAATGAGGTTCGCGCCAAGTCCAAATTCTGGTACTGTTTCTTTTTCTTCTTTCATCTTCTTTTATTCCCATTCTGGCGCTTATCGTTTTCAACGGGATTGTGTGTTATATAGCTCTAGAAACTTGTGTAGCAAGGAGATTTCATAGAAATGGAGGTTATTAATTTTTTTGTAAACCTTTGAATTATTTGCATTTTTGCTGTTCAGAGGTTCAGTTTCTTTGATCTGTTATTTGACAGTGTGTGTTCGATCTTAAATATTCGTTTCAACTGAACCAACCATATAAATATTGGTATCTGCTCGTAGCTAGTTTATGTATTAGACTTCAATTTCTTCACTGTGAAATGCTGTATGATACTATATGACATGCAAAAGACATTCTGGTTTCAGTGTTTCTAATTTTTTCCAATGTGCTTTTGTATAAGAAAATCTTGCATTAGACTTAGGGTGAACTTGATTGCTGTTGCCACTGTGGCCAGCCGATATAATGCAGCTTCGGTGCAGATTATATTGTTTACTCCTTAATATAAGTGATGCTAACCTCTCTGTAAATTGTTTTTTTCCTTCCATTACTTTGATTGACTGGAATTAAGAGATACAATTAGAAAAATTTACCTGTTTAAGTTTTCCTCTGTGAGTAGGAGATTAATTGTAATCAATTCAGCCTCTTCTTGATTTCGGTTACTCAAAAGGAATCAAGACTTGGAGGATCTGATCTCCTTTTGTGAATTAATATATGTAGCTTTGAAACAATATGACGTGTGTGCATTTCAGAAAGCTTTATAGCTTTCCTGTTATGTTTGGAAACTTCATTGGTGATACAATAATCTATGGCTTGTTTGACTTTTCTTGCAAAGAATCAACAATCTACGGACTTTTTATTGGTTTGTGGCGTTTGCCACAAATCGCTGCCCAATTATGGTAGGTGTGGGAAGGTGTAATTTTTTTTAAAATAAGCGGACTTTTGAAGCCACTTATAAGTTGCATAATTCCATGTCCGACACACTTTTATAATAGAGTGTCAGTTTTTTAAAAACCACCACTGTATTCACAATAAAAATATAAAAAATTGTGTGATGGATACCAAATGACGGCCATTTTTTTTAAAGTGTTTTAAATTGTGATGTTTTTTAAAAATCGCCTCCATTACTCTCTATTTTTTTTCCTTAAGGGTAAAATTTTATAATTAAAATTTTTAATTTAATAATTTAGTATGATTAGTAATAATTTAAATATTATAAGATATTTAATAATAATTAGTTGTTACCTATAAAAACAGTTTAGTAATTATCAATTGATTAGAATATTTTAAATATTTAATAATGATTACTAACTAATTATGATTGTATAATTTGGCCCGTTAGGTGATTTATATTAGATTATTGATTAATATCAAATTAGAATAGGTATATTAAATTACAATAATAGTCTTTATTGAAATCAAGGCAAATAATCTATGATTTAATTAAATCGAGTTGGTACAATTTAAATAAAAAATATTAATGTATTTCATAATGTCTACTCTAATTTGATATTAATCTATAATCTAATTAGATCACATAAAATTAATTGTACCATCTTAATTAATTATTAATATTTTGTTTTTATGTTAACTCTAATTATTAATAGATATTATAATATTTTAATTATTACTTTTAGCTATACACTTAATTAGATGATTATGTGAAAAATATAATGAGAGAAAACAAGATTTACATATGGTTTTTATTGATCTTGAAAAGGCATACGATAGAGTCAACCGTGATATAATGTGGCGCGTATTGGAAAAAGAGGAATAAAAATAGCCTACATAGATGCCATAAAAGATATGTATGATGGTATAACAACATGTATCAGGACACCAACAGAATATCTAGTGAATTCCCAAACACTATAGGTTTGCATCGGGATCTACTCTAAGCCCGTACCTTTTTATCCTAATAATTGATGAAATCACTAAACACTTACAAAAATCCATCCCCGAATGTATGTTATTTGCGGACGATATAGTTTTAATTGATGAAACAAGGGAAGGAGTAAATGCAAAATTGGAAGTTTGGAGAGAAGCACTAGAATCAAAAGGTTTTACTATAAGTAGGGGTAAAACAGAATACATGGAATGTCACTTTAGTAAAAACAACAGGAACAATGAGACGAATGTTAAAATTGATGGACATGAAGTGAGTATAACAAAGAGTTTTAAATACTTAGGATCTATAATTGAAGAGAACGGAGAAATCAATAAAGATGTCACACATAGGATCCAGGCGGGTTGGAATAAATGGAGGAGTGCATCTTCTATCCTTTGTGACCGTAAAATACCATTAAAATTGAAAGGAAAATTTTATAAAACGGCCATAAGGCCCGCAATGCTTTATGGAGCAGAATGTTGGGCGACTAAATATGAACACGAACAAAAAATGAGGGTAGCGAGAGATGAGAATGCTAAGATGGATGTGCGGACAGACTAGATTATATAGAATAAGAAATGAACACATTAGAAACAAAGTGGGAGTAGCACCAATAAACGAGAAAATTAGAGAAACACGATTAAGATGGTTTGGACATGTTTATAGGAGACCTTTAGATGCACCTGTGCGACGTTTAGAAGGTAGAGAATCACTCACACAAATCAAAAGAGGGAGAGGTAGGCCTAAAAAGACTTGGAAAGAAGCTATTAAACATGACATGTTATACCTAGAAATAAACGAAAATATGGCTTATGACCGTAAAAGATGGCGCGATATGATCCGTATAGCCGACCCCACGTAGTGGGATTAAGGCTTAGTTTGTTGTTGTTGTATTACTATTTTTACATAATTTTAAACTATTTTTAAATTATATAAAATTACCGTAAAGAAAAACTAGTGAGTATCTAATTAAAGAAAATAAAAAAGTGATTGTCCTTTGGTGTCCGCCACACTATTTTCTCATTTTTCCTTTTTTATTACGAATAAAGTAAAAAACCGCCACTCTAATAAAAAACGTGTCAGATATCAAAAGCCCAACTTAAAAGTGGCGTGCTTCAGAAACCCGCTTATCTTTAAAATTTTACACCTCCCAACAACTACCATAATTGGGGAATGATTTGTACCCTAAAATCTGTGCGAAAGCTGTGATTAATTACAGTAGAGGATTAGCTACTTTGACTTTTATCAGGTATTCAACCTTCATTTCAGTTTATGAAGGTTTGGAAGTGCAATTTTTTTCCTCAGAAGGTCTCCTTGGCATAGTAATTCTTGAAAAGAACAAGTTATTTTCCAATTGGTTTTCGGAAACCCTTGTGGGTTTGATTACAATATTGTGTAGTTGGATATTTTCCTTCACTTCCTGTAAATATAAAAAGAATCTCTTTTGTGTCAGTCATTTTATCGGTATACAAAAAGTTTTTCTTTATGTAATGTTGAACCACGGGGCTAAGGTTTTATAGTTGCTTACATTGTAATGGTTTTTGGTTGATTTTAATTTACAAAGGTACTTCTTGAGGAAGCTTAAGAAGGTAAAGAAGAGCAACGGTCAGGTTCTCGCCATCAATGAGGTACATTAGATGTTTTGGAATGTTTGCTGGACTATTTCTGTTGTCAGATGAAGATATAAATGTATATGATGTTATTTGGGTCGAGAGTGGTGTGAAAACACTATACATTATACTCATCAATGCTAGTCAATGATTGTTGTTATAGTTGCTGCAAGGAAAAACCAAGGATAGATAATATCAAAATTTACCGATGTGTTTGTTTGATGGATATGGATTCACGCATTTTTTTCATTTATCAACAATTTCTGCTTTTCCGTCTTCATCTTTCGTTCACTTGTAACTGGAAAAATGTTGTTTACTTCTTTGTCCTTGATTATGTGTCCTTGAAATCTTGTAAAAACCTGTGTCTATTACTGGGAGTGCTTGCAATCATTAAATAAAGTGCTTCTCGGCTTTTGGTTGAAAAAAATTACTTTTTAGTGTTTGCAAATGCCAACTTCTGATTCTGCTTCTGGTTTGATTTTTACAATTAAACAAACACATTTACAATTTTTTTTATCAAACACTATCAACTTATTATTCTATTTGCTAACATTACCAACTTTTGATTCTCAACTATTTTAATTGCCAAAATAAATAACTTACTCTAAAAGCACAAGTTTTTGCAAACACTCCCAATATCCGTAACATATACTCCGAACCGAAATGTTCCATCATTTTTGCATTTACGTTCTCGCCTTTTGTTTGCAGATCTTTGAAAAAAACCCGACAACAATCAAAAACTACGGGATCTGGCTGCGATACCAAAGTAGGACCGGTTATCACAACATGTACAAGGAGTACCGTGATACGACCTTGAATGGCGCTGTCGAACAAATGTACACCGAGATGGCTTCTCGTCACAGGGTGCGTCATCATTGCATCCAGATCATCAAGACGGTCACTATCCCGGCTAAGCTTTGCAAGAGGGAGAGTACCAAGCAGTTCCATGACTCCAAGATCAAATTTCCATTGGTGTTTAGGAAGGTGAGGCCACCATCCAGGAAGCTCAAGACCACTTACAAAGCGTCGAGGCCAAACTTGTTTATGTAATTTCAGGGAATAATTATTGAATTTCTGTTTTTTTTTTTTGTCTTTGAGGGGATTAATATTATTGAGTTGTAGAATTATTATTGTTATTTTTAAGGTTTGGCTTTAGCTGATTTTGACCAGCATAGATTGTGAGTTACAGAATGCGATTGCAATGGAGTTTATAGCCTATTCGAGGTGGATTTTTTTTTCTTACTCAAATTGCTAAATTATCTAATATCAGATATTCAGATGTTGGTTCCCTTTTCTTATGTTGAGGCCTATCTTTCTTTGTTTTTTATTTCTTTGCTATTTTTGGAATTATACTTTTATTTCTTTTTTTGTTAGTTGAGTACAAGGTCCGGAAGGAGTGAGTGCGATGTGCGACTGGTGAGATTTAATCTTGATTGTTGTAAAAATTCCTGTCTAGGTGGTTGACTCTCTTTGTCCGTCTATATTTTATTTTTTCGACAGGTCTGTCTAATCCCGCCGGTTTTGCTTAGGTACTACGCCCAGCTTGCTAGCCCGATCAGTGTATAACACATTTTACAACATTGATCTTTAAGTAAATGGTTTGAATTACAAATGCTCAACCAATTAAGTTTGGTTTTGCCTAATTACAAAGTATTCCAGTTTCACCTTTAAAGTTTGTATTTACCTAATAAATACTACTCTCTTGAATGGGAAATTTTGTAAGCTAAAAACAAATGTTAGGAGTTTGTAATTTTAAAAGATAATTGGCTTTTTTCAATTAACCCATTTATTTATATCGCGCACAAATTTCCAGTTAAAAAATAAAAATTGCTCCGAAAGTTATATATTAACTATTTTCCAAATATTTTATTAGTATAATACAGAAATCATGTAATTTAAAACTATAGAAGATAATTTTGTGACATATATAATATATACTTCTAAGCTAAACTCTTTTGTATTATCTCCATGTTGTTTTGGTAGTTTATTGTACTGATTTTTTTCTTTTGGTAAACTTTTCGATCCACCATTTTTTTCTTATCCCAACGTGAAGATTAATGGAAATAAATAATGGAAACAAAAAAATAACGCCTAAAACTTTCCTTTTTTTTTTTTTTGAGAAATTAAAAAATTTCCCCTTTTTATTGCATTAATTTTTGCAATATTAAGCTGTCTGAGAAAATAATACCAAAAACTGTTTCTTTATGTTTTTCATATCGCTCTTCTGTTGGTCCCAGTTTCTCCGGGGTTGAAAGAGGTCACATTTTTCGTATTTGGGTTTTCTTCATTTTTCTCATTTTCTTAGGAAGATTTCTGGTTTTTCTTCTGTATTTCTGTTCTTTTGTTTTTCAGTCATTGCCCATTTTTAGTGTTTAATGTATGATGTATTTGCATATCAAATGTGATTATGTGTTATTGATTTGCGTTCATCTTTTTGGTTTTTTGAACACAGAATCAGATTTTGGGGTTTCTTTGTCAGGTAATTTCCTTTTTCTTCATATGAGATTGGGTTTTTTTTTTTTTTGCAAATTTTTCTTTAATTTTTTAAGATTTGAGAGATGAAACAGTAATTCGGTCTTATAACATTTTGTTTCTGGATCATTTGGAGCATAATTGTCAGTGTATTTGAAATGTGTTTTATGATTGGAAATGGATTTTCTGTGGTTTAATGCTGTACAGAATTGATATTTTTATTTTTTTTACATAATGCTGCGTCTAAGAAAAATTATTCAGCTGTTCTTTCACAGGTAAATAGATGAATATAAATGGCACTGAGCAGGGCCATCACAACAATAACCCCCTGCCTCCGAGGGCAGTGGGTGGGGGCCGAGAATCATCCTTTGCCAGTGGAGAAGAAGGGCAAGGTGAACAAGCCCGAACAGCTAGGGGCAAAACCAAGTTAACTTTAAAGGTACATAGTTTCAATTAGTTTTAACATTTTAGCTGAAACGAGCTTGATCACATGTTTATGGAACTGCGTGAAAGCATCTTGGACGACTAATTTACCGTACAAACCTTGTGTGATTTGGTCCCAATTTATATAGGCCGAAATAGCCGTTGCTTAATGCTGAAGGTCCTAAGTTTCTCCTGGTTTTGTTAGGATGCGTACTAAATTGTTGTTTATGCCATTAACTTATTGACTTTGTTAGGAATCCTCATTGTTGTTAGTGTCGTGTTCGTGTTTCTCTCAGTAACTTTAGGTCGGGTCTATGTCGACATGTCGTGTTATCGTGTCATGTCAGAGATTGCCATCCCTATCGATAAGCAATGCTTAGTTATTCAGAGATATAGGGTATATTTATAAGACATTGACAGACTTAATCAGTTATTAATATTGTCCTCATACAATTTTCCGAACATCTTTTTATTTGGATTTTGTTTCTGATGATAGTACATAATCTATCGAACTACAGTTATGCTCTTTTACTATTCATTGATCGTCTTTGTTTTTCAAGTTTTAATCTAGCCTACTGCTAAATTTAAATGGACTACAGTTTTAGTCTTCTTGCTGCCAATAAAACTTACACTGAGTAAAAGAATCAAAACAACAGAAGACTGATGATAAAACAAACATGTATAAAGTGTGTATTTTTTTAATTTGCAGTCTTTCCTGCCGAACGTTCCTAGCTCTTTAATTCTAGCGTACCAAAGCTTTGGGGTGGTATACGGAGATCTGAGCACATCGCCGCTTTATGTTTACAGCAGTACATTTGTCGAGAAGTTGCAGGATCATCAGAATCCTGATGCATTATTTGGGGTGTTTTCATTAATATTTTGGACCTTAACACTGATTCCGTTCCTCAAATATGTAGTTATCATCCTGAGTGCTGATGATAATGGTGAAGGTATGCTAAATATGTTTTATTAGAAGAATATTATGATGGGTTATTCTACTTTACCCCCTTGTACTCTGACCCAGTATCACTTTACCCCCCTTACTTTGAAATTACACCACTTTACCCTCTGTTCTCTGACTCAATATTACTTTTCCCCCTGGTGCTCTATTTCTTTTTAAGATTATTGATTGTTTTTAATTATTATATTTAGTGTTTAAGTTACTAGCAACATTTTAAATGTTTTAAATTAATAGACTGGTATTTATATTCTAGTAATTTTTCTAACTTAAATAATTAACTCAACATTTTGAAACTTTGTTCGGCATAAATTTTAATGACCATTTTTTTTTCTTCTTGTTTAACATAATTTCCATTAAATTATTATATAGTAGGATTATTAGTTAATACATTATAAGTTTTCCACTCATCATAAATCCAAAATAACGTTGTGAAATATATTTCTAGATAATGTTCTATTAAATACTTAAATAATCAGCACTAAATTTTCTTATTGTTAATTTCATTATAGTAATTTGATGGAAATTATATTAAATAAAGAAAACAGCCATTTAATAGAAGTACAAGAAAGTTCCTAATGAATTTATTGTTAAATGTTAATTAATTAAGTTCAAAAACTATAGAATATAAATACAGGTCTATTAACTTGAAAATCTGATTAGAATATTAAATACAAAGTTCCAAATAAGTTTATTCTTAAACATTGATTAGTTAAGTTGAAAACTATAGAATATAATACATGTCTACTAATTTGTTAATACCAATTGAACACTAAAAATATTCGGATCCGTGGAAATATAAAAGCATTTTTAAGAGTACCAGGGATAAAGTAATACTGCTGAGAGAGTATATAAGTGATACCGAGGTCGAGTAGAGGGGTAAAGTGATGCAATTGAGATATATGGCATAAAATCATACCGAGTTAGAGTATGGGGGTTGTAGTGATATCAAGTTAAGTATAAGAAGTAAAGTGATATGGAGTTGTAAAGAGGGGTAAAGTGGAATTAGCTCTATGATGATCATACATTTTTATCAGCGTTACCAACTATTCAATCACCTCAGGCGGGACAATTGCTCTTTACTCCTTGCTCTGTAGACATGGAAAATTCAATTTACTTCCTAATCAACAAGCGGCTGATGAGGAACTTTCAGCTTACAAGTATGGTACCTTGGGACAGTCTTCGTTATCTTTAGCTTTGAAGAGATATCTTGAGAAGCACAAAAAGTCACGGACAGCATTGTTGCTTGTGGTACTACTGGGGGCTGGCATGGTAATAGGTGATGGCGTAATTACCCCTGCTATGTCAGGTATGGTTGAACGCGATTGAGTGAACACTATTTCGGTGTTAGCTCATGGTGGTCAAACCTCATTGAGCAACTTTTAAGTATGGTCTTTCAATGTTTCCTCAAATTCATTTCACATGCTACTTTTCACTTATTTAATGGATGTAATTCCCATTCTCACTTTATGAAACTTTTGTCCCTTGTGTTTTGAGTTATCTATGGATGTTTAACTTGGTAACTGATAAATGGACTTGGGTAGAACTCATCCCCAAAAGCTAGCTCAAGGGGAGAGGGTGCCCAACCCACATATATACACAATAACAGTCCAGCAAATTTGCGATGTGGGACAAATACAAACTCTAACACCCTCCCTCACGCCGAGAGTGCCAAACCAAATGGGCCAGGGTCCCCAACATCGCCTCCAAACCAAACCTGGGTGCTCTGATACCATGATAAATGGACTTGGGTAGAACTCATCCCCAAAAGCTAGCTCAAGGGGAGAGGGTGCCCAACCCACATATATACACAATAACAGTTCAGCAAATTGGCAATGTGGGACAAATACAAACTCTAACAGTAACCAACTAATTTCTAATCGCAAAGTGTATGTTGACACCGCCTACAATTGAGTTTGTTATCCTGTATAAATGAGCACGTACTGCATTTGCAAACTTTCTTGAAAATAGTTCGTAATCTGGTTTGGTTATATGTTTCCAATGTATATAACAACTATTTTCAGCTCTAAGTTCACAAGCCCAAGATCTAAATTAATTTGTTGCGTGACCCCTTCATTTCATTTGGGCCTTGGGTATCTAGGCGTTTGCAATTTGATCTTACACTGAGCTTCTGTAGAGAACTCTAATTCACCTAGCACCAGTAATCACTTTTTTTTATTTATTATTTATTTATTTATGTCTTCAATTGCAGTGTTATCATCAGTATCAGGGCTTAGATCTGCTGACTCAAGGTTGAAGGAGGGTATGTAGTTATCTATATTTAGTTTATTTTTGATTTGACTAGACTTTTGACTGCATTAAGTATGTGGATGATTATTGCCTTATGGTTGTTAGCGTTATGATCCTGATTGTGGATCGATCTTTTACTGTAGGTGGTGTACTAGTACTTGCTTGCGTCATATTGGTTGGCCTTTTTGCTTTGCAGCATTGTGGCACGATAAGGTCGGCTTCCTGTTTGCCCCAGTAGTTATTCTCTGGTTGATATCGATTTTTGCAATAGGGTTGTATAATACAATATACTGGAACCCGAAGATTGTCTTTGCTCTTTCTCCACATTATATTGTCAAATTCTTTGGTCAAACCGGCAGAGATGGATGGATTTCACTTGGAGGAGTCCTTCTATGCATCACAGGTAACGAGAGCCTGGTTAGAAATCCCGTTTTCGTCTTCATTTGTGTATTTCAACATGCAACTGTTCTTTTTATATTATCTGTTCTAAATGAAAATGATAAATGGCTCGATTTTTGAATTTACTGGCTATGTTTGTGGGTCATTAGGTAGTGAGGCGATGTTTGCAGATCTTGGCCATTTCACCGCACATTCAATTAGGGTAAGTTCGTTTCTTTGTGTTGAGTTGAAATTATTTTATCTTTTTTTTTTTTGATATTTGGGAAACCATTAGTTGAAATGGCCATGTGCATTTTTCATAGCTGAACAATCGGATTGCTTTACTTTTGATGGTAGGTTTATAGGCCTAGCTTATTTGAAACAGCTGTGGGTCTTGAATACTGAACCTTCATCCAATTGGAAAGTAACAAAATAATACACATTCCATTCGCGAGGGTAAAAGAGAAATCTATGGCATATAAAGTTAGCAATGATTGTATAGTTGCTGATTTCTACCACTGTTGGTAACTAAACCACAGTTGCATGGTTTGGGTTAATCAGTTTATATTTGGGATAATTTACAAAAAAAAAAAACCTCAGCTTCGGCTAATTACAAAAAAAACCAATTATTTTTTAAGACTGCAAAAAGATTTTTGAGGTTGGCTTAGACAAAAAGCATCTCAAAACCCCCACTATAGTTGTAGAAATATTACAGTTACCCCCTTAAATTTAAGACAGAAGCAAACCTGAGGGGGTCTTTTTGTAATTTGAAGCATATCCAGTTTTTTTTTTTTTGTAATTAGCCCAAACTTCAGGGTTATTTTTTTTAATTGCCCCTTTATATTATTTTGACTGCCTGTGAGCTTGATCTGTTCTAATTCATCTCTCTTTTGTCTTCATTTTTTGGGTTTATGCAGCTTGCATTTGTATTCCTTGTATACCCTTGCTTGGTGGTGCAATATATGGGCCAAGCTGCTTATCTGTCTAAAAATCTTTCTTCAATTCCAAATAGCTTCTACGATTCAATTCCTGGTTAGTTTTGTTTCCATCTGAGTCAATCTTTTCATCGGAGTTATATTCGTCCGTTTCTGTCATTGATATTGGCTTGTCCTGCAGATGCTGTATTTTGGCCCGTCATTGTTATTTCCACCCTTGCAGCTGTTGTTGCGAGTCAGGGTATAATTTCAGCCACATTCTCCATCGTGAAACAATGTCAAGCACTTGGTTGCTTCCCGCGGGTGAAGATTGTTCACACCTCAAGACAAATCTACGGGCAGGTTTACATACCGGAGATTAACTGGATCCTTATGATTCTTACTCTAGCTGTAGCTGTTGGCTTCAACGACACAAATAAGATAGGCAATGCGTATGGTAAGTCAAAAAGATTGCACATCTTATCTCTTCCTTTAAATTTTGTTATGACATAAGGAATTTTAAGATTATGATAATCTCGAAAAATCTATATCTTAATCTGTATCTTCTACACATTCTATAATTTTTTTCGCTCGAACTTGACAGGGCTAGAATACTTCAGTTCATGTCAATTAATCTTACACAATTTTTTTTGGGATAATTACAAAAACCTCCCTGAAGTTTGGGCTAATTACAAAAAACCCCAGAGATTTTTGAAAATTGCAAAAACCCTTGAGGTTTGAATCCATCTTACATTTCCCCCTTCATAAGCAAAAACATTTCAAAACCCTCCCGATATTTCTAGTAATAGTTACCCCTTAAATTTAAGACATGATCAAACTTGAGGTTTTTTTTTTTTACATCTTTAGGTTCTTTTGTAATTAGTCCAAACCTCAGGGGGTCTTTTGTAATTATCCTTTTTTATGAAATTAGCATTAAGTAGTTTGAGATAGTTTATTGGGATAATTACATAAAAATCCCTGAGGTTTTGGTTAATTACAAAAAAACAACCCAAAGATTTTTGAAAATTACAAAAACCCTTAATGTTTGATTCTCGCTTACATCTTCCCCTTCATAACTCATTAGCAAAAAATATTTGAAAAACCACCCTTATATTTGTAGAAATATTACAGTTAACCCTTAAATTTAAGACAAAATCAAACCTGAAGGGGCTTTTTATAATTTTGAAACATCTCTGGATTTTTTGTAATTAGTCCAAACCTTGGAGGTGTTTTTGTAATTATCCCTAGTTTGTATGTTAGTTATCAACAAACGTCCCAGAAGAGGTTTTTTAAATTTTCTGTTTCATGTTTTCTTTTTCTTCCTTTTTAATTTAGAGCGTTCATCGATATCATTCAAACTTTTACATTTCGTATCAATTTTTTTGTCATCAATGTGTTCTCACTTTTACATTTCTGTTTGCCAGGCCTAGCCGTCCTATCAGTGATGTTACTTACGACCTTTCTCATGGCGCTAGTCATGGTCCTTGTCTGGCACAGGTCCATGATACTTGCCGTTGCTTTCCTCATTTTCTTCTGGTTCATCGAAGCTTCGTACATTTCAGCCGCGTACATTAAAGTTCCTCAGGGAGGATGGGTCTCCCTCGTGCTCTCTCTCATCTTCATGCTAATCATGTTCGTATGGCATTACGGGACCCGCAAGAAGTACCAGTATGATTTGCAGAATAAGGTGCCTTTGAAATGGATACTCGGTCTGGGCCCCAGCCTCGGTATTGTTCGTGTACCCGGAATAGGTCTCATATACTCCGAGCTAGCAACGGGAGTCCCGCCAATCTTCTCTCATTTCGTGACGAATCTTCCGGCTTTTCACAACATTTTGGTATTCGTTTGTGTGAAATCCGTTCCGGTGCCCTACGTCTCGCCCGACGAGCGTTTCCTCATCGGTCGAATTTGCCCCCGGCCGTACCGGATGTACCGATGCATCGTCAGGTACGGGTACAAGGACATGCAGGGAGATAATGGTGATTTCGAGAACCTTCTGATTCAAAGTATAGCCGAGTTTATTCAAATGGAATCCGTGGAGTCGCAAAACTCGAGCCCCGACTCCATGTCGTATGACGGGAGGATGGCGGTTATAAGCTCAAGCACTTCTCGATCGAGCTCGAATCTGATCGTGTCCGAGGGGGAGGAATCCGGCGCGACCAACTCCGTCGAAACCAGCAGATCGTCGGCTCTGCTGAGTTTACGATCGTCTTACGAAGACGAGAACCCTCCGATCGTTAGGCGTCAGGTGAGGTTTCGAGTGCCTCAGAGTCCCGGGATGGATCCGTCCGTACGGGAAGAGCTTTTGGATTTGATCCAAGCGAAAGAAGCGGGTGTTGCGTATATAATGGGGCACTCGTACGTGAAGGCTAGACGATCGAATTCGTTTTTGAAGAAGCTGGTTATCGATTTCGGTTATTCGTTTCTCCGTAAGAACTGCAGGGGTCCTGCTGTTGGGCTACACATTCCTCATATTAGTCTTATTGAAGTTGGCATGATTTACAGTGTCTAGAAATTTACTGGTATCATATCTTTCCTTGTTACTCTTATTTTTTTGTGTTAAAAACTTGTTTAGAAAGGTAGATAATTGGAGTATAGAGTCATTCTTTGAGGTTATACTGAATGTATTATGCGTATTGGGGAAGTAAATTTTGTATTCATTATCACTTGTTCTGGTTCTCAAGCCAAAAGGGTATATTACATATGTATAATAGGGATAATTACAGAATCCCCCTGAAGTTTGGGCTAATTACAGAAAAATCCAGATATGTTTCAAAATTACAAAAAAACCCCTAAGGTTTGGCTAATTACAAAAAAAACCAGAGTTCTTTGAAAAAAACCTTCCGTCTTACATTTTTCCCGGTGATTTTGAAATTATTTCAAAAAACCCTGACATTTGCAAAACTATTACGATTTACCCCTTAAATTTAAGAAAACACGAAACCTGAAGGGTTTTTGTAATTTTGATACATGCTTGGGTTTTTTCGTAACTAACCCAAACCTCAGGGTGTTTTTGTAATTATCCCTTAAGGGGATGACTGCAGTATTTATATGGATATTATATGTTTTTGAAATATTTTTTTGCTTATGAAGAAGGGAAATATTAGACAGAATCAAACCTCTAGGGTCTTTTTGCAATTTTCAAAAACCTTTGGATTGTTTTGTAATTAGTTCGAACCTCGTTTTTTTTTTTTTTTTGAAAGGATTGTATGTCTGAATTCTGAATTCTGATGTGGTTTACAGTTGGTGACTGTTTTAGTGTATTGTGTGATAATATGCTTTGATATGCCCATAATTACAACTCTATGCTTATATATTGATATTAATATTACTAAAAGTATTCTCATAGAAACACTACATTTGGATTCCTCCAACTTACTGACTTTATGAGCCAAAACTAGATACTTCACTGCTCTATTTCTTGCTAGAACAATGAACTCAAAATATATATAGTGTTTCTTTTGGATTTCCTTGATTTTGTAAGGGCTACAAGTGAAAGAATCATCTCTACATTTTCATTTGGGATAATTACAAGAACTCCCCTAAGGTTTTGGCTAATTACAGAAAAACCCAAAGATTTTTCAAAAGTACAAAAAAGGCCCTCAAGTTTGATTTTGTTTAAATTTAAGGGAGTAACTGTATAATCTGAGGGGTTTTTGAAATTTTTTTGCTCGTGAAGGGGAAAGTGTAAGGCGAATCAAATATCGAGGGTCTTTTTGCAATTTTCAATAATCTCTGGATTTTCTTGTAATTAGCCCGAACTTCATTTTTTTTTTTTTTTTTTTGTAATTACCCTTTTTAATTATGAGAATGACAAAATTATCAGAGGATGGTCCCATCTGGGATCACTGCACTCCTTATAATTACAATTATCCCTCCTGATATGATATACCCATTTTCTTCCATGTTCCCTTCCACCACATTGTCCTTATTTATAATCTGCACAAAAAAAAAAAAAAAAAAAAACACCTAAATAAGATGATATGATATATGCTTATATAAAAAAATTAGTAATTTTTTCAGATAATTTTAAATTTTATTTTTCTCGGAATGAAAATTGATAATGCTGATGATTAATAATATTTTTGGAAACATACCATAACATTTTTGCCAATCCTTACATTCTTATCAATTATAGCTTTCCTTATGTAAGAACCTTCTCCAATCCCAATAGGAATGCCAATGGTTTCCCCTTCACCCACACCATTCTGCACATTTAATCTTGTTAGGACAACTGCTAATTGCAGTAGAAATGAAATGGTGTTGAAATGGAACTTTTCCCGGGAATTGTGTAATTTTACTGTAATTGCTAACTATGATCTGTCGGCGCTATTTTGCACAAAAAATTGTCACGCTGAATTATCAAAAACTAGCATGCAAAATCTGAAGATTGTAATGTTTTGGTGGCAATTTTTGCCTAAATCACTAAAAAAGCACGATTTTTTTTTGACATTTTTGCACCTGATTGGTCATAGTCATCAATTTCCGATCGATAAAATTACAATTTCGGTAAAAAATAGGGCTAAATGTCCAAATTTTGAAAAAATATTGGACTAAATCTCAAAATAGTCCAACTTACATGACCAAATTATTTTTCCTTGTAAAACTACCCATGAGGTTCAGCTTAATTATAAAAACGAATCAGTTATCTTTCAAAATTAAAAATACTCCCTTAAGGTACTACAAACACCCGATTCAGGTTTGCTACTATTGTATTTGCTTAATAAATATTCCCTCAATAGGTATAATTTGTAAAATAGTTTTTTTTTTCTTTTTTGTAATTCGACTAAATGTCAAGGGTATTTTTGGTAACTCAACTCTTCAAGAAATTCTGATATGACAAAATGAATGGACATGCTTACATGATGATACGTATCATATCCCATAATGACTGAATCCTCAATTACAGCATTATCACCTATTCTTGTCCTCATACCAACTACTGTGCCTTTTATCCTGCATTTCTGCATTGTAAAGATGGACATTATCAACAGGAGGAAAAGAGATAATTACAAAAACACCCCCTCAGGTTTGTGCTAATTACAAAAAAATCCAGAGAAGTTTTAAAATTACGAAAAAACCCTCAAGTTTGATTTTGTTCTAAATTTAGGGGTAATTGTAATATTTTTATACATGTCGGGGGTGGGGTGCGATGGTGGAGCCAGGACACTTTAACGAGGTAGGCTGATAAATAAAAATAGGGTGGGCCTGGATAGAAAACCAAAGAAAAATCATACAAATTAGCACTAAAAATATTTTTTTTTAAAATAAAATTCTCACTATTTTTTTTTCAAAAAAGAGGGGTGGGCCAGGCCAGGTTGGCCCACCCCCGCTAGTGGTGGGGTGAAATATTTTTTTTATTATGGAGGGGGAAAGTGTAAGATGGATCAAATTTAAAGGGTTTTTTTGCAATTTTTGAAAACCTTTGGGGTTTTTTTGGTAATTAGCCCAAACCTCAGGGGCGCTTTTGCAATTATTTATTCCTAATGAAAAACAAGAAGGGATAATTACAAAAACACCCCCAAGGTTTGGGCTAATTACAAAAAATCCAAAGATGTTTCAAAATTACAAAAAGCCCCCTGAAATTTGATTCTGCCTTAAATTTAGGGGGTTAACTGTAATATTTCTATAAATATCAGAGGGGTTTTTGAAATGTTTTTTGCTTATGAAGGGAGAAGACGTAAACAAAATCAAATCTTAAGGGTTTTTTTGCAATTTAAAAATATTTTTGGATTTTTTTGTAATTAGCCCAAACCTTAGGGGTTTTTATGTAATTATCCCAAACAAGAATGAATATAACAGAGGAAGTTTGATAATTTACAGTGAGAATGCAACCATCTCCAATGAAAGAATCTGTGATGACAGCATCAGTTACAAGAGTTGGAGGCAGATGACGTGGCAATGTGTATAGTGGATAATCTCTGTCATAGAAGCTGCTTACAAAAGTAGTTGAGAATCAAAAGTCGACAGTATTAGAATCTGAAAGTTGAAAAAGTCAAATTTGAAGTGTTGGGGTAAAAACACTTTTCATAGTTCGTTTTTTAGCTAAAAGCTAAGATTCACTTTTTTTAGTATATGCAAACACTTTCTTAATATCTTTTAGCTTTTATGATATGGATAGTTAGCTAAGACACTCTAAAGTGACAAAGTCTCGAATAAGATCTTCTATTATGAAATAGTTTCATCTTCTACTTCGATGCATGGATGATTGTCAAGTGTATACAAATTACTATATTAATTGTCAAGCATAAATTGTGGGTTTTTATAAGGCAAGTGATAACTATTAAAAGAACTCGTGACAATCATTTGTATAATGAAATATAAGATGAAACACTAGAATAATTGACAATGGCAAATCCGCAAATACAGTAGGTTACGTAGGGGTACAACTGCACTTCCAATTTGCAAAATACAAATCAAAATTTAATATTTAGTAAAATGAAAAATAATAATAAATATGTACCCTATTTTTACATAAAATTATTCTTTAATGACCATTTAAAAGTAAAAACACTACAATATTTCTCAATATGAACTCTTTTCTTGGCCCAACTTTCCTACAAATTTTCGATAATTGTGTCGTTGGTTCAACAAATGAAGACACGCCGGACCCAATTGCGAGTTACAATTTTTATTTTAATAGTATTTATTTTCTTTTTATTTGCAAATTTTATGTTATACGATTTGAATATTAAACAATATTTATCTGCATGTTTTTCTTTTTTTTTTAAATAAATATCTATCGACAATTTGACATCATACCCTCATTTACAATTATGGGGGAATGACACTTGGCCCATCAAATTTGACTCTTTTGACACATTACTTCAAGAAAGCAAATTTTAGGTACCCCAAATGTAAATTTTAAGCACTTTTACCCCTCATCTTACTTTCTATATATAGTACTTCCCCTAATGTCAGTTTCTTTTCAACATCAGTTTTTACACTATTTTTCTGTCTCTTTCCAAAACTGAAAGTTTTTTGTCTTATTTAAGGTAAAAAAAAAAGGCCCTTTAATTATCCCTTCCTTTGGAGTTACCTACTTGTATGCTTTATTTGTCCTCAAAAGAGTTTCCATATTTGCTCTGTAGTATGCTTTTATGCTTCTCATGTCCTCCCAATATCCATTGAATCCATAGCCATGAATCTACCAATGTTCATAAATAAAAAAAGGAAACAAATCTTAAAGTTTGATGTATTCATAGGGATAATTAAAAAAATCCCTAAGGTTCTGGCTAATTACAAAAAATCGAGAGGTTTTTGAAAATAATGGCAGAGCTAGGAAAAATATTGGGGTAATAGGATAAAAAAACTAAAAGAAATCATATAAATCATAACTAAAATATTTTTTTTTTTAAAAAAATTCCTAGTATAATTTTTCCTTTTTAAAAAATGGCGGGGAGGGGGCAGGTTGGGAGCCCCTACCTCCGCCCTTGCCCACAAGTTTAAGACATAACCAAAATTGAGGGGACTTTTTGTAATTTTGAAACATCTCCGGACTTTTTGTAATTATCCCAAACCTAGGGGCATATTTGTAATTATCCCTTATTGATATGAGGAAGATGAATTGGATGAACACAAAAGCAAAATTTTTAAATAATAATATTAATAATCTAACCTTCATTCCAAGAGAAATTGCACCTGGAATTACTTGACTTTTCAAGTCATTCATTGTGGGAAAATATTCTGTGAGGAGCTTTATCATGATATCTCTGTTTATAACATAGATTCCCATGCTGGGAAAATTGTATGTCACATTGTGATCAAACTTCTCTACCTGGAAATGATAGTTAAATCTTGTTGAATGACAGCTATTTTTATTTCTATTATAAGTAAAATTGCAGGAAAAAAATTAGGGATAATTACAAAAACCACCCCTGAGGTTTGAGTTAATTACAAAAAAACCCACCAATTTTTGAAAATTACGAAAAAACTCGTAATTTTGATTCTGTATTGCACTCGACCCCCTTCATAAGCAAAATCATTTCAAACACTCCCTTACATTTGTGAAAATATTGCAATTACCCTCTTATATTTAACACAAAATCCAACAATGGCGAAACCAAGGGGGCAAGTGGGGGTGCGGCATATTTTCTAAAGTTTATTTTCTCTCTTTAATTTATATGGTATTTAGTCTATAACTAAGGGCAAAATACATTCCCCACCCCCTCCAAACCCAAAAATTTGGGAATTTTTTTCTATATGTCTTCAAAATTAGATTTCGCCCCCAATTCTCAATTCATGCGTTCGCCGCTGGAATCGAACCTCAAGAGTCTTTCTGTAATTAACCCAAACCTCAAGGGTAGTTTTTATTACTAGTAGAATTTCAGAAAAAAAAAAAAATTGGGATAACTACAAAACTTCCCTGAGGTTTGAGTTAATTACAAAAAAACCCATAAGTTTTTGAAAATTACAAAAAAAAAAAAAAAAGACGGTAACGTTTATTTTGTACGTATTACACTCCACCCTTTTATAAACAAAACCATTTCAAAAACCCCTTACATTTGCAAAAATATCACAATTACCCTCCTACATTTAACACAGAACCAATCCTCCAGTTTTTTTGTTTCTTTTTGTAATTAACCCAAACCTCAAGGGTAGTTTTTGTAATTATCAAAATAAAAAAAGAAACTCACTGAAATGGGCATTTCTGGATTCTCTCTGAATTCAAGAACTTGATTTTCAGCATTTAATTTGAAAATGCCAAATCCAATATCCTCATCAATATCATCCTCTGTTCTGCTTAGAACTGAGACAGTTATATCAGCTTTGTTTGTATGGTGGGCATCAATAAGTTTGTGATAATCCATTTTATAAAGATGATAACCAGGCAAAATCAAGAACTCAGCAACAGGATTCTCCTCATCAAGCATCCAAAGACACCTCCTTATTGCATCTGCAGTTCCCTAAAGTCACAATATATATATATATATATATATATATATAATGGTACATTAGATTTGTGATTTTAAATGAGTTTCCAAATGGAAATTATTTAAGTCCAATGGTTGTTTTTAGATGTATCAAGGAGCAAAATATATAGGCGTAGTCCTGACGGACGCATGATTTTATAGTTGAGGGCTAACTAAAGTGAATATCATAGTGGTTGAAATTTTTGCAAGTCTTAGCGGCGACGACCCAATAAATACTAACCCGAACATGGGACGACTCAATATATAAGCAACTCTATTTATATTTATTTATTTTTATTGTTATTTCCTGTTTGACCCATTTAGGTGTTTAACCCATTAAGCCTGATAAGCAACTCTATTTACATTTATTTATTTTTATTATTACAACTTGTTTGACCCATTTAGACAGTTTAACCAGTTAAGCCATTTATTATATGATGTTTTTTTCTATTGTTTATCATCTATAAAGTAAATTTAAGAAATTAATAGTTCATGATATAAAGTTTAAAAAGCATAACTAGTTATATACATGAGGTTCTAAATAACACAAATTATATAATAAAAAAAGAAACTAAACACCATTTTCTTTATAGGTTGTATTCTTCATCTTTAAAAGGATCCCTATTAAAAAAAAGGGATAATGACAAAAATACCCTTAAGGTTTGACCTTATTACAAAATAATTCAGCTTAACTTTCAAAATTACAAAAATACCCCGATGTTTGATTTAGTGTTGAAATTAAGGGGTAAAAATGTAATATTTTTATAAATACGAATGGATATTTTGAAATGTGTTTTGTTATGAAGGGGGTAAATATTAGACACAATAAAAACTCATGACTATTTTTATAATTTTAAAAGTTAGCTGATCTTTTTGTAATTGGTCAAACCTTAAGGGTACATTTTGTTATTAACCCTTAAAAAGAAAGTTGGAATTTTCTTCTTACAAAAAAGTCCCATTTTTTCCCACTTAAACGACTGAATCCAAAGTCGGAGCACTAAAACTCCAAAACACGGACGAAAAAAACAATTTTGCCTGAAACTTTTTATGGTACCTGAAACCAGCCATTGTCTTCAAGACTCTGATAAGCTGCAATGACTTCAACGAACCCTTCGTTCGCGAGACGTGCTCCCGAATATGCTCTCGAAATGTGAGAATTCAAAGAGGTTGAATTAAACTGTGTTACTGCGTATATTTTGGTTATGCCACTGTTAATGCAGTTGCTCAAAACGGCGTCGATTAGTCTGTAGTTTCCAGCTATGGGAATTGCAGCTTCTGATCTTCGCTTTGTCAATGGATAGAGTCTAGAATGTGATGATCCGTCTCCGAACACGATTGCTGCTACATTCTGACACGAATAATGAAACAGTACGTTTTTACGTTCTTGAATTGATCCCACATTGTCCAAAAGAAAATTAACAATCTCTAGCTAGTGACGCGATGAAGGTCATGTATGGTTGTGTTTTCAAAAGTCATTTTTCGTTTTCAAACTGATTTAAATGGAAATTAAGTCATTTTCAGTTTTTAATATTTTTTTTTGTGTGTGGAAATATTCTTTTTGAAATATAACTGAACAATTTTTCACTATAATCAGACAAATAATGCGTGAACACATTTCAAAAACTATAATTAAATATATTTTCACTACATTCATGGAAATATGTATCTAAAATACAATTTCAAAGCTATAACTATAAATTTTGCAAACATTAGAGTTGACAATGGGCCGACGCCACCAGACTTTTGAAAAAATTCGATCCGAGTCAGGCTGTAAAAATGCATTGCCCGTCCAAATGTGTGAGTTTTGTACACAAAAACTATCGGGCTGGGCTAAAAGTCGGGCTGGTCCAAATAGCCCTAAAAAATTTTGGCCTAGAAAATCATGGCCCTGTCCAGCCCAAACCTCAAGCTAGTCCGGCCAGTCCACGAGTCGGGATGCATTTTGCCAACTCTAGCAAACATATACCACATTAGAAATTCATACAACAAACCAAAAACATATTCTCAACTCTCACACGAAAATCAACAAATCTGAAAATTAATTTTCCAACACTAGAATCTGGACTTGAAAATACATCCATACAAGTTTCTGACCAGAAACAAATATCAACAACGTATTTGTAATTTTGAAATACAGTTGGGCTTTTTTTAATAATTAGATAAAACCTCAAGGGCATTTTTTGTAATTTACCCATTGACACATTCAATAACAATGAGATCAATGAAACAGTAACTATCACCTGATTTGCTGGAGAGAACATAGAATTTGAACATTCATGTTTCTTTGAATTCTTCATGGACAAATTTGAAGGAGAAATGGAGCTAAATTCTGATGTTGGATTAATATAACAACAATGTGGGAGCCTAATTTTTGGACATGACCATGAACAAAGCATAGACATGATAAAATTAAATAACAATTTGAAATCTTTTTTTTTTTTTTTTTTGACACAATAAATTGAATTTTTTTCTATTTTTTGTGTGATTTCTTGTCCCTCCATTAATTACAAGGTGGAAATAATTTAATGAAGAGGCTAAGAAGGGAATATTTAGGTTTCTTCTTCTTCATGGACACTATAGAGGATCTTGTCTGACTGTCTAGTTGTTGGAATAGATAAATTAAAAAGCTATATATTCATAAATTTGTGTATATTATAATGTCCACTCCACAGCTTTTTGGTGATACATAACTTTTTTTTTTTTTTTTTTTTTTCATATCAGTGATCCCCACACACCTATTTATACACCGCCCACACATCGCGCCGATGTCTATGGAGTGTTCGTGCACTAGTAATGGGACTAATCCTCTGCAGAGGTGGACAACCCCAAGCCCACATTCCAACGATAGCAGAGGTTCGATCCCGGGACCTCAAACTCTCCTAAGAGAGCGCTCACCACCAGGACAAACCCCTGGGGGTTTGATACATAACTTCAATGACATTAAAGTTAAGAGACAACATGTAACATATTATGTACTTTTCTTTTTATCCATCTTAAAAAAAACATATTAATTTTAAGCATTTATATATCTAACTTTTTCTTCCTTTATTCTCATCATATAAGATGCTTAACTGTTTCACGTGAATCTTGTTTGTTGCTTTGATTTTTCCAACAATACCATAATTAACCTAAACGGGAAAAACGACAGTCTCATATATGTATTATATCCATGAGATGGATCATGTATTTAAAAAGAATTTTGACTCAAATCAATACCGTTGAAAATAATCCATATTTGTATGTGTTTAGGATATGTCTCATGAACTTAGATCCATGAGATCATTGGCGTAGCCAAGGGGGGGGCCAACCCCGGCCCCGGCCCCCCCTCTTTTAAATTTTTTTTTTTTTTTTTTACTAAGCAATTTTTTAAAAAAATATATTAGTTAAAATTTATATGATTTTTCATGGTTTTTTATTTGGCCCACCCTACTTTGGTGTACCGGCCCTCTTTCTTTGTCTCCGGCTACGCCATTGCATGAGATGGTCTCACATAAGACATACTCTTTTTTTTTTTGTCATGTACGTTGGCAGATTTAGTCATTTTTTTCTAGGGATTGCAATGGGGCATGGAGGGTGCGTATCTAGATATGACAGACCCACCCCGTCCCTAGAACGAGACCCGTCCTGCCCCACATTAAATAAATTTAAATAGAAAAAATAGATAAAAAAATTATTTTTAATATATTTATAAAATATTTTTACAAAAATTATTATCTTCAATTTATAAATGTTATATTAAAGATAAAATTATATATAATAAATATTATACATGCAAAATATATATTAAATATATTAAAAGTTTTAGGCAGAGCGGGGCGAAAGTGATACCCAAACCGCATGACGGATGGGCAAATACATGGTACATATATGTATTTATATAAATGTGATATAATACATTTAGAAACATAATATTTGAAAAAAGAAAAAATAAGATAAAAAAGAAAATGGAGAAAAAAGAACTAGAAAAAAATTACCAACGTGTTCTAAATATTTAAAAAGAGATAGATTACTAAATTAAGATTGTGTTACTTTAAAATTAATACTTTTATTTTATTTTATTTTTAAAATCGAATTTAAGCCAGTATTTAATTTTCTTATGTTATTTTAAGAAAACGTATTAAATTTGAATTAGTTTTTTCTTGCCACCATCGATAATATACTATTTTGTAAATTTATTTTAAAGATTGAATTTAAGAAATATTTTTTTATTATTTTATAATATTAAATTGTTTGAACATATAAATATTTTATAATTCTTATTACAAGTAATTTCAAAATAAATTTTAAACTATATTCTTATGCAATGATTATCAAATATTTATCCATGCAGATTATATGAAATGTTTTTAAAAGACATATTTGTGCAAGAGAAATTAATTTATTTTGCCAAAATGTCAAAAAAAAATTATATTTCAAACTAATCTATATAAATCACCAGCTCATCAATTTCCCATCAGAAATCATTTCTTCCCAAAATTGAATATAATGTCAAGTCAGCTCAACAGGTAAACATTACCTATTATAACAGGTTATAGGACAAAATCTCTTAATTTTTCCAACTTAAAGGAAATGATTCAAAATTAAAAGAAAATGACTAAATCTCTAAGGTTCCATTTGTATGAGATGATTTGGTTTTGAGGAGAAGATTAAAGGAATGGTTTTAAATGATTCTAAATAGTATTGATTTGAAATCCACCACAGTGGCTCCAAAAATTGCACAAAATAGAATCTACGGATTTGAAATTAATTGTAAAATAATCTTATCTAGACAAACTCAATTTATTTGTTATTATGGATTTGAACATTCGTAGCTTTAAATTCATCAATCAAAATGAAGCCTAAGTGAGTCAACTATATATTAGATCTCAGGTACTATAAGTTGAGTTACTTAGGGTTCATTTGGATTGATGAATTTGAAGCTACGGATATTCAAATCCTTAATAACATATCCGTTGAGTTTGTCTGGATAAGATTATTCCCCTAACCTAACATCCATGCCCTTAATTCTGCTTTATTAGATCTGCATATATATATATATATGTATATAATTTTAAAGTTTGTCCCACAAAGTATTAACTGTAATTTAGATTTACTTTTACATTTTTGTCTAAAGAGTAAAGATATAGTGTTTAATTGTTTATGATTTTATGTAATCTTTTTTCAGTTATACAACTTATATTACAACTTTATATATATCATGTGTAAATTACTTAATTAAATGGGTTGAGAGGACATAGTTTCAATATCCTAGGGCATATTAGTCCTTTTACATGTAAGAAAGCTTGGAGGGAAGTTTAAGTGATGTTTGGAAGATGAGAATAGAGTGAGGATGAAGTTAGGCATTTGGTCCAGCTGTTATGTCTTTATTGGACAATGGATGTATTGAATAGTCTTGTAGCACAATTTGTTGCTATAAGCTTTAAAAATATATTACTATTAGGGATGACAATGGGCGGGGACGGGGTGGTATGGGATATACTATCCCCGTCCCCAAATTCCATTTAAAATATCATCCTCGTACCATTCCCTGTTTTGGGCATCGTCTGGTATGGAGATGGGAAATCTCCATTCGGAGAACGGGGTCTTCATTTTGTATTTATTAATAAAAAAATATAAAAATGAAAAAAAATACTTAAAATAATCAATAGTTAAAATAGATAAAAAAATATTATGAATTACTATCTTAGAATAACTCTAAAATATAAAATATCTTAACAAATTGAGTTAAATAGAACAATCTTCGAAAATACAGTCTTGTGGTCTTAAAAATAAAAATTCATTACAATATAAAACACACAATTTTTAAGGTTTAATTTTAAGATTTAATAAAATAAAAAAATATAAATATAATTAATATTAATAATATATATAAATATAAATATCGGGGGCACGGGGATGGGAAATCCCCATTTTATCTAAATGGGAACGGGCCGGGAGGGGAGGGCCGAGGGGGGATATAAATACCATCCCCCATTTTAGAAAAGCGGGGAATCTCCGTTCCTCCTCCCATCCCCAAATTAACCATCCTGTTTTAGTTGGATACTAACGCCTAACGGGGATGGTTCCCCACAGAGATTTTGTTATCCCTAATTACGTACTAGAAAAAAAAATAATAATAATAATAATAAACTAATATCAATAACTGTTCAACTGTTACCATAGATTGCAATTGAGAGTTTTCAAATGTGGCATGCAGCTACATTTCTATTTGTTTGTCGAATATTGTTTTATATAATTAAACAAGAAATTGAATGTTATACTAATATTGATTAACAAATTTAGCAAAATAATTACAATAAATTGTGAAACATAATCCTAAAAAAGCGTGATACCTTATGTATCACATGCTTTGCGTAAATCACGACGTTATGATAAAATTATGAGAATGATTTATTATTAAAATTTAAATAAAGGTGCTAGAAGAATATGTTAATTAACATAATTAACGCTTTACAAAACTTGGTCAATAATTTAATCATACTTATGTACTATATAATTCTCACTGTCTGTACAGCTTGTAAAGTGCACTGTGTGGACAATTGGTAATCACTTTATTTTTTTTTTTTATTTTTGGAAAGCAAATTAGTAATTACTTATGCAGTCAATGTAATTAGGTGATTTTACTTTAAATCTATTTTAATGTTTGTGAAATTAACTTCTTAAGACTTCTCTTCACTGTTAAGTGTTTGATAAAGTGGATTCTGAGCACAACATCCATTATTTATTCTATATCTTGAATAATTGACGGGGAATCAAGTCAACATATATGTCAAGTCGATGTTGGAGACTCAGACCCATCTTTGTCCTCTAAGATGGTGGCTAGGGGTTGGCATTCAGGGTCGGGTTTTGGTACCCGACCGACCGATCGAAATTACCCGTCAGGTCGGGTAATTTTAAAAATATTCGGGGATCGGGTACCCGATACCCGACTTTAAAAGTCGGATCGGGATCGGGTTCCTTAAGTGGAACCCGAATACCCGATCGGGTACCCGTCATTTAAAAAAAAAAAAAAAACAAAAGTCTGCAGTGCAAACACATAACCCACTTAATCGAGTGCAAAGTGCAAACACATAAACACATAAACTTAAGTGGAACCCACCACTAATGTTGACTAGCCATTTTGACTGACCAATGAATTGAAAAAGAAAACCAAGTCTGCAAACACATACGTCATAAACCACTTAACTTTTTTACTCTTTACTTTAGTGTTTATGGTTTGGACGGAGAGGAGAAAACAGAGATGGAGAGGGACAGGCAGCAGCGAACGCCGACGGCACACACTTCCTCCAGCGGTTCTGGTGCGGCAGGCAGCGGTTCGTCTCCGGCAGGCGGCAGCGACGGCCGCAGTAAGAAGTCCTTCTCCTTCCCTTGAAAGTAAGCTGTAAAAAACCCACAACCCACAGGATTTTAAAAAATAAAATAAAATAAAAAAATAAAATGCAAGTACCAAACCCGATCAAGTGCATTCTGGTTTTGGGTACCCGAAAAGTCGGGTACCCGCCTTTCTCGGGTCGGTTCCGGGTATCAAAAAATGCCACCCGACGACGTCGGGTACCCGACCCGAAAACCCGAAACCCCGAAAACCCGACCCGATGCCCACCCCTAATGGTGGCATAGGCGGATCTTAGTGAGGACAAGATGGGCTTCGGCCCGGTGCAAACATCCACAAGGCCCTGTATATGTGTATTATTTTGTGTTTGTAGTCTAAGATTATTTGCACCAAGCCCGCCAAACTAAATTTAAGTGTCCACCAACTCTCGTATTCCAAGAAAAAAAAAAAAAAAAAAAAAGTCCATTGATGTTATATATCTAATGGTCTTAAAATAAGTAAAATACCAAGACAAAATAACTTTCCCAATTTTCAATTGAACAACAGTCTCAAGCTCATAGTTTCAAGATTCAAGCATGAATTTTTTTTTATTCTTGTAATTATTTACTTAAACTTTTGTTGGCCCACCTTCATTAATTATTAAATATTAATTTTTTTGCTAATATATATATATATATATATATATATATATCGGAGTAAAATTTTTACTTCTTAGCCTACCCTACTACTAATTCTGGATCCGCCACCTGGATGGTGGAATTGGCATCCGAACAACACAAACAAATGTGCATAGGTGTGAAATGTGCGGTTCAAATCGCATTAGGAGTCCATATGATAAGTTGTGGGCGTAATCTAATAAGTGTCTCATACAATCTTTGCATAACTACATGCTACGCAGTGAGATTAGATCTCTTCAGTAATGTACTATCAACAATCTGAATTCTTTGATAATAGATTCTTCCAATCGGCTCTGGCCTCTGAGTGTGAATATTTGCTACTGTGTGCTCAACAATAATTCACATTATCACATTATACTCATCAAAACTCTTTGACATCAATTCTCCAATATTATCCATTCTTATATTCTTGATGAGAATCAGGAAAATATGCTCGAGTTTAATAATTGAGCTAATAAGCATGCAATGCAATATTTCGTGTAGATAATAAGCAACATTGGACCATCTGCAGGATGTATCTACTAAGACCATGTAATATCTGTGGTCCACTCGCAGGGTGTATTGATCCACAAATATCATCATAAATACATTATAAAAATGATGACGATTCATAACTAACCTTATCCACGGAAGATCTAGTAACGAGCTTTTCATGTGAACACGATCACATAATCTTTGAACATCAACACCTTTGTTGTCCTCTATTATGTTTTACAATCTACGCATTATAGTAGTTACTAGGGGTTCTAGATGATTATGACATAACTCAAATTACAGGATTCACCAATTTCCAAGGCATGATGGCATAAGATTCGGAAGTTGAATCGAGACACAATACATTTATTTCATTCATTTTATAGAATGTGATACATAGAAAAAACTAGTTGTTTTCAATCAGTATGTTTAAATGATCCGTAACGATGCACATACTTAAAACTCAATATATTCCTTTTCAATATATGCAGAATAGTACTATTAGACAACATAATTATTGCATTCACGAAGTCATTATAATCTCAATCGAACCAGATATAGTTCTAATTTGTGCCTTGCACAATAACACACTGGAGAAATAAACTTATTCAATTAGCATTGAATGCGTTTTTGTACTATCAAGTATACAATAGTTTCTTTTTGTGGTGTTTCCCGTGTATCTTGATATAACAGTATGAAGTTAATATTAATATCATATCAATAAATACAATCATCACGATGGTTTATACACAAATATATAATTAGACCAAACCTCAGGGGTGTTTTTGTTAATTATCCTTAACCCGGGTCTTCGACAAGTTACATGTCCCGAGCAAAGAATGATGCTGAACATAAATACCAACAAGACTTATGGCGGAGCTAATGAAGAACAGATTCAGACACATAGTTGTGTTCAAACTCCTCAAATCCTTTCATCCAAACGAAGCCTCGGCCTAATTTATGAAACCTTCATCCTCTGGAACTTGTATATACTTGTAAGTCCCGACGAAATTTGTTATTGTGAAGCCATAAATAAACTTTGGCGAACACCGGTTACTCATACAGTCTTCCTGCCCGGAAATGAACAAATGGAGAAGATACGACTCCAGTCTCGTGATAAACAGGAAAGGCAATGAACAAGATGAGCCTCAATTAGCCAACTTGTAGTCGGTGTTGCTAATATTTAAAATTTGAGGGCTTGAGTCTGTTGTCGACTTGACCGCATGGGAACCAAACAAGTCGGTCGACAGCTTCCAGCTTTTTGCTTAGTATCCTTCTCAAAATATCATCATCATCATGTAAAGGGACAATTACCAGAAGAAAAAAAAACCCTGAAGTTCGGGCTAATTACAAAAAGAACCAAGAGGTTTTTGAAATTGCAAAAACCCCTTGAGGTTTGATTCTTCCTCCCGATATTAATAAAAATATTACAGTTAACAGAATCAAACTTGAGGGATTTTTTTGTAATTTTGAAACATCATTTGGTTTTTCTGTAATTAGCCCAAGCATCATGGATGTTTTTGTAATTATCCCTCATGTAAATGTATCTGGGTCCTTGTAGCAACTAGGGATAATTACAAAAAGCCCCCTAAGGTTTGGGATAATTACAAAAAAACCAAGAAGTTTTCGGAAATTACAAAAAACCCCTTGAGGTATGATTGTGTATTAAATTTAAGGGGGTAACTGTAATATTTTCATAAACGTAAGGGGAGCTTTTGAAATGTTTTTTACATAAGGAGTAAATGTAAGACGGATCAAACCTAAAGGTTTTTTTGTAATTTCGGAAAATTTATGGGTTTTCTTGTAATTAGCCTGAACCTCAGGGGGTATTTTGTAATTATCCCAAGCAACTATGCAGAAATGAACTCTGTAGCATGAATCAGGACCAAACGAGCACCACCTTGTTAGCCACCTTGAATCGATTAGCCACGAAGTCTAGAAGCATAATTACTCGAAAGCCTCTTTGCCCACGGACTTTGATTTGGTAACCAAGATATTGGAAAAAGAAGAGTGGCACACCATCTTAAATACAGTAGGGCAACAGCAATGTACGCGGAATCTTTGAAAATCTCAATTATCTGTGATTCAGTTTCCACGTCCTCATCGAAAATTAGATTCTCATACTCTAACCTCTTCTCTTCGAGAATACTGTCGTGTTCGGAAATCATTCTCATACTCAAAACTTGTAATGCTTCCATGGCAGTGCTATCGAAGCCATTGTCAACATATGCATTAAAAACATGACTGCAGGTTGACGGATCGGGTTGGATTTTCTCATGATGCATCTGCTCTACAATCAGCTCAATCACATCGATTCTTCCCTGAAAATTTTAATTCACAGGTGTAGAATAGTTAATTAACTAACATAAAACTTAGGGATAATTACAAAAACACCCCTAAGGTTGGGCTAATTACCAAAAAACCCAGAGTTCTTTGAAAATTACAAAAAAAAACCTTGAAGTTTGATTCCATCTGACATTTTCCCGGTGATTTTTGAAAACATTTCAAAAACCCCCCAACACTTGCAAAAATATTACAATTACCCCCTTAAATTTCAGACAAAACGAAATCCGAAGGGGTGTTTTGTAATTTTGAAACATGTCTGGGTTTGTTTGTAATTACCCAAATATCAGGGGTGTTTTTGTAATTATCCCTAAAACTCAAGTAAATTGTAGAACTTCCCATGCAGTTGACCTAGGACTAATTGTGAGTTTTTTTGTATGCTGATACACTTGTAAGAACCTAGATACTTAAAATGCCCATTTATCAAAACAGAAATAGAACCCTTTTCTACAACTATTTGACATATCAAATCTGTATTTCTTGGGCTTGCCTAAATTTCTGATGCGCCATGGCTGAAAAAGCTTCGATGGAAAAATTGGAACTCATTTGACTTGTTGCCTGAAATATGGACTTAAGTTAATTTGTTGGGAAGGAGATGTGCATTCGTAGACTCATGCTGAAACAAACTGCAACGTGTTAACTCTCTTTGCTGAAATGAGCTCGGAAATTGTAATAATTATCCTGTTCTGCTGCCTGAATAAAGATTGCAAGAAATTGATCGAAAACCTTGGGGGTGTTTAGTGGTATATACTACCAGAGATGGAAATGCATATTGAGACAATGCATGACCTAAACCAAGAGCAGAATATTTTTTCACATTATGTACGCTATGCCATTCGGCCTCCAAGTCACCAAACAATGGGATATTTATTTTAGGGATAATTACAAAAACACCCTACATGTTTCAAAATTACAAAAACCCCTTCAGATTTCGTTTTGTCTTAAATTAAAGGGGGTAATTGTAATATTTTTGTAAATTTCAGGGGGTTTTGAAATGTTTTCGAAATCACCGGGAAAAATGTAAGACGGAATCAAACCTCAAGGTTTTTTGGTAATTTTCAAAGAACTCTGGGTTTTTTTGTAATTAGCCCAAACCTTTGGGGTGTTTTTGTAATTAACCCTTTATTTTATTGCATTGATGTTATAAAACCCATTTTTCGCCCACAGTTACTTACCTTTTGACTAGCTGCTTGAAGAATAGTGTTATACAACACCAAATCAGGTTGAATCCCTTCCGAGCTTGCCTGATCCAATAGTTTTAGTGCCTCATCAAAGTCTTCAAAGTTCAACAAGATCTGACACAAGTAAATGACTTTTTAAGAAAATTGTGAAGTAAAATAATTTCGGTTGCCATTGTCAAAATGGCACTTGTTCAGTAACAAAAATGATTTAAGGATGCTAAATGTCAGTCTAAAAATGCAGTTCTTCAGATCCTACATTTTGGTCAACAAGTATCATGAATAATTAATTTCCCAAAAAAAAAAAAGTGCAAACCAGACCAAGCAGATAAGAGCAAGTCAGCACAAGAAAACTATTAACCAAACATCCAACTTAAACCTGAAGAATTAAACGGGACCTGTTTCACATATTTGCAGCATAGGAGATGTAAACTGAAGCTTTTAGACAGGACGCTTTGATGTCTGATAGATACAAATACATGAAATTCGATCTTATGCTATGCATGTGATACACCTTCTTACAGATCAATCGAGCAGAAAAAAACAATCGATGCCACATCAATTCATTTGCAGTCGAGTTTATCCACTCAATTGAGAAATGCACTCCCTTAGCCCCATAATGAGCATGTTTTGAGTTGGCACGAATTTTTAAATTAGAGTTGGAAAAATTATAAGATTTGAAATCTCAAAGTTTTAGCCAACAAGGGTAGTGGTGGATGATTAGAGAATACCTTTATAAGAGCTGTATAAGTCACTGCATGGGGATAGAAACCATCACGGATCATCATTGAAATCAGCGCACAAGCAGATCTATAGCATTTTATATTGCTACAGCAATCGATCATTATATTATAAGTGGCTGCATCTGGTGGAAGTCCGCATGAAATCATTCTCTTGAAGATCTCAACTGCCATAAGACTCTACATAGGAAAAACAGAAAATAAAATATAAATATAAATACATAATATAAATAATTAAAATTAAAATTTAAGAATTACTAATACTCTTAACACAAAAAAATAAAGAACAAATATAAGGGAACTTGATCAGCGACTATGAACTACTTACTTCTTTAGCCTCAACAAGCGAATGCAAAACAGTGTTATAAATATGTATCTCTAGATGAGTGCTTCTGCGTAAGAACTGGTTCTCTGCAACACCTAAGTACTGAATCATCTCCTTCGTCATTCCCTCCATTCCAAGAGCTTTCAGCTGCCAAAACCAGGAAGGTGTCAATGGTTTTCCTTTCCATTAGAACTAGCAAGACCAAAACATTTACAACTAGATTCCAACCCATGTCCTTTAGCACTGGCTTAGATAGATTCTTTGTATTCTCTATTCAGAGTAACAAACGTGAGAATTTCTAAACAGTGACATGTTTCCAAGTAAGATTAATTTTTCACTATACGAGCAGCAGATAGAAGATAACATTACCAAGAGGATTAATTAGCTCATTTTGAATGCGCTTTTTAAATGAGGATAATCATTTGCATCCTAGTTTAATATTAATGTTTTGAAATTACTGTAAATGACGGCTAATGATGCAACACTTACCAGGTTTTGCATTGATATATGACTGTGCTGGATACCATGCCTCGTCATATCCATTTCTATGGCAGTTATCCTTTTAGCAGCATCAATTTGTGACAGCATGTTTCCCTCCTCATAAGGTGCATTGACGTTGCCAAATAATGAAAACAACAGTTCGTATGTCCTGATATCTGGCAGAAGATTCAAATCTTTCATTTTAGCCAATGCCCCAACTGCTCGTTCAGGTTGATCCTGCAACAATATCGAGGACATGCGTTTTTAGAGGGGAGAATATTACAGTTGATAGGTAGAAAACTTCCATGGGGCCGCACCAGAATAACGAATTAAGGAAACAAATATGGATATTGAGAAACCAATTGATTAGCTGTACTAGAAACGATGGAAATAGAGGAATGGTTTGAAGTTGTGTGCGATGATCACTAATTTGAATTAACTTGATTGGTGTAAAGTTTATTCAGCAATAGTAATGTAGCCAATTATTCATGTTGAATTCTTTCACCAAGTCAACTTTTCAGTTGTGTGATCTAATTCCGAACAAGTCACTCACCAGAGTATCACATGCTTCAAGGAAGGCATTGAAAGGATAAGTGAGATGGCATTTTGATATTTGAGCCAGGAATGTCTCAGCCAAGTTCAGTTCTAAACCCCTGCTGCAGCTAACTGATATGGCTGCAAGTGTTGAGTCGTAAGGCTTCATATTTTTCTGTTGCATGACTTTTAGCTGCACATGGACGAAAAGTGCATGGATTATCATCTATATAAAAGCACAGGATCAGCCTCCAAAAATAGCTTCACTTTGAAAATAATATCTTACCACTTCCAAGGCATCATCCAAGCCCTTCACAGCAACCAATGCTCTAATGAAGCCATCATATGTACCGCATGACGGTTCCAAGCCAAGATTTTGCATCTGAACCAAAAAAAAAAAAAAGGATAACATGGATAAAATGATCGTCAATGAACAACGGTCTTTTGTTTTCTTCTTCTTCCCATTATCTCAAGCATTTGTTTATTTCTTTCACTGTCACTTATTTTCATCATCACCTCTCCCCTCCCCCCCCCCCACCCCACTTTCACAGTGGATAAATTGTTTCATTTCTTCAGATTTTACTGAAGGTGGGTGATATTTCTGCAATTTTAAGCTGTGAATCACTGCAGGAAATATGAAAGCGTACTTACAGAATTACAGAATTATTTCTTCCTTTTCAATTTTTTTTATGCATAAATACTTTCACATACTACAAATAACAACTGAAGAGTCCTTGATTTCAAATGACAAATTTGTGATACCTGTAACATTAACTGCTCAGCCAACAGAACATTTTTTGAGTTAGCACAAGTATGAATGATGTCACCAAAGGACCACCTCAATAATTTCATAACTGGTCCAGAGAAAGGCTGTTTTGACAAACTTAATCCATCAGCCCTGACTTCTTTTGCTTCCATTCCAAAATTTACCCCCTCATTTGAGTCCCTTTCCTTGTAATATTCAGAACTAGAAGGTATAGAAGTATAACTATTCTCTCCATATCTATTCCGAGCCAAATCATCACGGAAAGGGATGGGAATGTCCAAGCGAGAATCAAACAATCTTCCTTCAGCAGTTTTAGTGATGCTATCTTTTTGTTGGAAAGCCACGGCTATCATTTGCTGTAAGGCAACAGAAGCAGACTGTAAATCTCTCAACCTTGTGAAAGACCGTATAAACTTCCGAACAGTTATAATGCTTGGACTATGGCAGTTGATATACTCCTTCCAAATGTCACGAACTACTGAGAGGTCCTGCTGCAAGACTGCAAGCTGAAAAGAAATAATTTAGAAACAGTAGCTGTGTAATATGCAACCAAGTGACACTTCAAGCCCATCAGTATAATTTCTTTTTCCCATTTTAACATTCAAACCCATGATGCCCTCACTTGGATGAAGTTTTTATTGAATTTTGGTATGTTACCGGTCACAGCTTCTCAAATATGTCTTTTATCAGAATAATTGTTGCTTCATGGGATTCTAAATCTTGATTTCATTGTGCTCTGCAAAAACACACTCTTCAGACATAAACTGGGCCCTCAATGTACCGTATAGAATCCCAAGTGTTGAGCTATAACTAGAAACTGTAAGATATTATTCCTGCTAATCGTTAAGCGTTTCATGTGACATTTCATACATATTTATATTTTCCACATCAAATTACATTAAACTTTTTTTTTTTTTTGATCGGTAAATTACATTTAACTTTCTTCTTATGGTCAATGGTCTAAGTTTGGCTTTACCAATTCTATGCTTACTGTGTTCTCTATAGCCCACATGCAAGAGGTTTTTACTGCAGCCGCGTCTCCTAAAATATAGGACTAACATGTTTGATGCCTAGTTCCACTCCCATACTACTCCAAGTAACATAACAAAAGACAAAACAACATAATACAAAGGAAATATTTTGAATAAAATTTCATTTAAAAAGCACAATAATAAAGTTAAAAAAAAATTGCCCAAGAAATATAGAAAAAAATATCTTGAGCATACAGAACTATCAAACTAGAAAAAAAAATTTAGAGATATATCAAAAAAAATGAAATTGAGGACTATGTTAAAATCCAACCAATGAGACTATTCGCAGAGCGAAACGCTTATGGAAAGCATATCAATAGTTCAGGAGACACAGCAGAAATCTCCAAAAAAAAAAAGCTTGTGAAATTCTTTTATCAACACTCAAGTCCCCTGTAAAATCAAGTTCTGAAACAGCTATATCAACTTAGAAGTTTCTCCCCAAAACATAAAAGTGCTTTACAAATATAGAATAACTAAATGATAGAAGTGAAAAAAGTAAGAATGTCAATTGAAATATTAACTTAATGGTTGACTCTTCATGTTAGTTAAATTAATGTTTATTGCACAATCTCAAATCACTAATCACAGAAATGTAGGAACGTGTTGCATACCTTGAGAAGAAGATTGTACGTTATAGCATTTTTGCCGACACCCTGTTGCTCCATCAAATTCAAGCATTCACTAGCATGATTTAAGCTATTCGTTTCCACACAGGCTTCCAACAAATTGTTGTAAACTGGCAATGTTGGATATATGTCGGAGTTTTCTCTTTGAATGCTCAGAATTTTGAATGCCTGATGATAAGTATACCAAGAAGATAATATCGAGCTCATAATGCAAGCATCTAATAAAATTTCTATGACCTTACAAACAACAGCCAAAAAACTAGCATATAACTCTGTATGAGGCTAATGCACAAGCAATAGATGGACATAAGACTACATAAAAAGAGTAGAATCTGGCAATACCTCTTTTAAATACCCGCCTTTACAGAGAGATTGAATTGTAAGAAGATAACATTTGCCACTCAAATCAATATCATTTTCCTCCATAAGTTTCCAAGTTTCCATCACAAACTGCAAACGACAGAAGTGTCTTGTTCAGTATTTTGTCCAAGACGGTAACTTATCATCACCTCCTCCCCCCTTTTGCACACATACGCACATTCAGATTTTACTTTCTAAGCACCAGAGTTGTGTAAAGTATTGATGGTAATTTTTCAGGTAATAAAAGTGAGAGAAATGAAGGACGTACATGTTGGTACAATTTTTAGACGAACATCCAAAAAACTACTAAACACAAAAAGGGGAGGAGCAGGGGTCTACAGAAAGCCAATTTAAAAGAGGACACATACCAATGGATCAGGTGTTCTTGCACAATACTGAAGAATAGAAATGAAATCACCAGCTTGCAATGCTTGTTCTCCACTACCGAGCTGAGAGAGCAGATGGGAAGCTCTACTTCTCTCACCCAAGTGAAGTGCATTAACAATTTGCTCCTGCATTGATCTCGCAATTGGCTCCCTCGGCCAATAATCTTCACCAATAAGATTTGCCAAAATGAAATATTTTACTACTTTTTCAATTGCACAATTGTATAAAAAAAATAAACCTACACTTTCAATAAAGACTTCTACTTGTGTGCATATACACACACAGACAGACAGGAAAAAAAAATTATGCTCTTCAGTAAATTAATACATATTACATATAGTCATGTTACCATTAGAAGTTCCAAAAGATCGCAATGGTTCAACGAATCCAGCCGTTTTGTTTCGCCCCTATTAATGATTCCGATAAAGTTAAGCAATATTGGACATAAAAAGCTCCATTCACCTCAAGAATATCTAAATAACAAAAATCCAATGCAGAAGACCTTTTCTATATACCCAAATGAGCTCAACATTTCTCTCAAGTTAAAAAGAAAATAGAATTAATCAAAATTCCAAGCATCTATCTTTTCTTGTTTTGTGCTAGGAATTGTAACTCATACAAAAAAAAACAAAAAAAAAACACTTATTTCAGTCAAATCTATGCATAAGAATCTCTATACCAATCCAAAGGGATTCAATTCCGAACTAGGCAAAAAACTATAACAACATTTTCAGAAGAAAAAAAAAAAAAAATTAAACAACAGAAAACAAAACGTACGATATCTGATGATTTCCATCCCCGAAACGAATTTGTCATGCATCTCAGGCGGGAAGTCAACCTGTTCAGTCCGGAAAATCATAAAAAAACAAATTAACAAAGGTAAAAAAAAAAAAGTAAACGAATGCGCTTCATTCCTAGCTGGTCCGCGAGCAGCGCGGCCAGACTCGACGGGCACACCTCATCATTATCGCCGGAGCTTATTTCGCCGCCGCTGCGCCGATCTTCTCCTGGGTAGAAAGCACCTTAGTTCATCAACAGTTGTGAATTGGGCTTTACAGCGTTTTACTAGAAGTCATCTCTTGGGCTAGCTCGTTCCGTCGGGGTGGGCCTTGGATACCCTTGTAAGCCCATTACACTAGAAGTCATCTCTTGTGCTAGCTCGTTCCCTTGGGGTGGACCTTAGATTACCCTTGAAAGCCCATTACACTAGAAGTCATCTCTTCCGCTAGCTCGTTCCCTCGGGGTGGGCCTTGGATACCCTTCAAAGCCCACTTACACTGAGCTACAAAGAATAATAACGGAATTGGATCTAGTGGAACCTTCTTAGTCCGTAGATACAAATCGGGTAAATAGATGCTACCTACTTGGATAGCTACTCAAGTGGGTTTTATACCGTTAGATCAATACATACATACACATCCACATGGGTATGTGTTAATCCAACGGTATAAAACTCATTTTGGATAAAGCTACCAAGTGGGTAAGAAAGATCGACTAACACGATACAAATCTCGTAAGTAAAATTTAATGGCTAAGATTTCATCCTTGAATTTACGTGGTAAAAGATTAATTTATTGATATTAAGGCAATAATATAATTTGTCCAAAATTGGATAAGTTATGAAAAACAATATTATAATTTATTTTACACATGTTATCGGGTTATTGATTATGTTTCCTTTTATAGTTACGATAAAGAGAATCATACAAAATTAAAATCAACTGAATAGTAGACATGAAGCAAAACTTACTAAAACTATTAACTAAATATGTATTAAGGGTATCATATTTATTATTTACACATAATTGTTGTTGTAAATTAGCAAAATGTTCGTTACAAAGGAACATTAAAATAACAAAAATATCAACAAAGTAAATCAGAATTAATTTAAAATACTAACCTAAATTATTTCGAAACTTTACTGAGTACTCAATCAAAGAATACTAAATATGCATTAAAAGTATACTATCTAATATATATGCACAGACAAAGATGATTAAAAAAGACTAATCAGAAACAGTCTTGATAACCCGTGGTACTTTTCTTCTCTTTTCCTTTCTAGAAAAACTCCATTGGAAGTTCTCTCTCACCTTCGAGAGTTCTTAGTTTCTATCTCAATTTTGAGATCTTTTGTTCTTATTCATTTGATTAGGGACTAATCGCCATATGGAAGCAAATCTGGCAGACTTGACACTTTTGGAAGATGAAGAAGAAGTTGTTATCTTGGAAGAGGAAAATGGTGATATTCAGAATTTGATCTGTGTCTTATTGGGCGATTCCTGACTGATCGGAATATAAATGTTAACATTATGAAGAATAGGTTGGCTAGCATCTGGCGTCCCGTCATAGGAATTAATATTCGTGAAATTGGGTCTCAACGTTTCATATTCCGATTACATCATTTGGGATGGTGGACCTTGGTATTTTGACAATTATCTCCTGATACTACATCGTTTGAAAACAGGGGATGTTCCATCGGCGTTACCATTAGTGCATTCTCGCTTTTTGGGTCCAAATTTATGATTTACCGATTGGTTTTATGAAAGAAAGCGTGGGAAAGCAACTAGGCAATTTTGTGGGGAAATTCTTGGAGTATGATCCAAATAATAACTCATCGGTGTGGCGAACGTACATGCGAGATCAAAGTTTTGATTGATGTTCGATTGCCTTTAAAACGTTTCAAAAAAATTAAAAGGCAAGTAGGTGAAGACTCTATGGTGAGTTTCAAATACGAAAGGCTTGGTGTTTTCTGTTATATATGTGGACTAATGGGTCATGGAGAAAGGTTTTGTGGAAGAAGGTTAAACATGACTAACGGAGATGTACAAAAGGAGTGGGGAATTTGGTTGAAGGCACCAAATAGACGGTTCGGGAATAGGGAAGGTGGCAAATGGCTTAGAGAAGATGATGGGGATGATGGTAGATCGGAAACCGATTCATCGGAGAAGATGCCGGAGAGGAGGATGACGTCAATGCAGATTAACTGGGTAAGGAAAATCGGGCTAAAAATCCAGGAGATTGGAGATTGGAGTGGATCGATTATGGCGATTACAAAATCATCTCGCAAATATGCGTGAATCGCCCAATTAATCCGGGATAAGGTTAGTAATGATTCAAATTTGAATATCTTGGAAGATTCTATTGAATTTTCTATGGGCGTAATTATGGTGAGGATAGGAAAAGGCGTAGAGGCCCAAATGGAGTGGTTACCCAACAAAGCCCGTGCAATTAATAAGAATCATTTCGGCAAATAAGGAGGATGTTTTGGCTCAAGAGACTCTACTAATTTTTTTAACGGCGGGTTCGGGCTCCGGACCCGCCGAGCCCAATGATAGTCTTGAGCTAGAATTGTCGCGGGTTGGGCCATTCTCGGCAATTCAGTTATTCTCGAGCTTGTTAGAGCTCATAGCCCGAAATTATTTTCTTTTTTGAAACTTTAGCTCATAGTAATCGTGTAGAGGAGGTTCGTAGAAGAATTGGATTCGAAGGTTGTTTCGGTGTAGATAGGTTGGGGCGTGGGGGATGAGTATGTGTTCTATGGAGAAATACGAAGTCGGTCGGCGTTAAGAGTTTTTCAAACAATCACATTGATCCGGAAATTAAGGAAGATAGCATTGGAGAATGGAGGATTACGGGTTTTTATGGTTTTAGGAGAGGATTAATAGAAGAGCGTCTTGGAATTTGTTGAGAAACCTTACCGCTCGATCTAATCGCCATGGTGTTGTATTGGGGATTTTAACGACATGTTAAATTCGGAGGATAAAAAGGAAGGGTGGAGCATCCACCGGCTGTTTTCGGGGTTTTAGAGAAGTGATTATGGAATGTGGCTTGTTGGATATTCCTTTGTCGGGATATCCGTTCACTTGGTGGCGAAGTAGAGGTACGGAAAATGCCGCGTTGAAGAGAGAATTGATCGTGCTCTAGTCACGAAAAGTTTGGATGGATATATTCCCGATACTAGTCTCTGGTGTGTGGCTCCAATTTCGGATCATTCTCCGATTTTATTAAATACTACTTCGACAAAGGATAATAAGGTGGAGAGGCGGTTTCGATTCGAGAATAGATGGTTCCAGGTAGATGGTTTTAGGGATGTGGTTAATGATACCTGGTTTAATATGGAGAAGCTAATATTGTGAAAAAGCGGAGATTTGTGCTCAAACGCTATTTTGAAGGTGTGGGGTAGAAATCGATATACGGAGTTTAGAAAGGGGATTCAAGATCTGCGGAACTAGAAAGGTTACGAGGAATGGGGCGAGAACAAGTGTAAAGAGGTATGAATACGCAAGACTTGATTGGTCGCCTTTATTAAAACAGAGAAGGAGATTTATTGGCAACAGAGAGCGAAAGTGCATTGGCTCAAGGAAGGGGACTCGAATACGAAATTTTTCCATAAATTTGCTTCAGGTCGTAAGAGGACAAATCAGATTATTAAATTGCAAGACGAAAGTGGCGGATGGCATGAAGATTTTGGAAATTTGTGGTTTGATACGAGATTATTATGAAAGTGTCTTCCAAGCTAATGTATCCAACATAAGCCCGATTATGGAGGTTATTTCCCTCGTGTTACGATCACCAAAACGAAATGCTTACGGATCAGTTTTCCTTAGCCGAGTTCACTAAAGGCTATTAAGCAAATGCACCGGATAAATCCCCGGACAGGACGGCTTTAACCAGCCGTTTTATCGAAGTTTTGGGGGACCATTGGTGCACGAGATTTTTGAGCCTGTAAAAAATGGTTGGAAGAAGGTAAGTTTCCCAAGGGGCTTTGAATGATACACATGTGGTATTAATTCCAAAAGTTAATAATCCGTGTATGCTTAAAGATTGGAGACCCATTTCTTTGAGTAATGTGTTGTATAAAATTCTTGCCAAGGTTCTTGCAAACAGATTAAAGAAGGTCTTGCAGTATTATTTCGCAATATCAATCGGCGTTTGTGGAGGGTCGGTCGATTCTCGATAACGTTCTCATTGCTTTTGAAATTTTTCATAGCATGAAGCGTAACACTAGGAGAAAAGTTGGAGACGTGGCGTTGAAGATAGATATCGTAAGGCATACGATAGTATGAATTGGGATTATCTTGAAGCCATTATGTTGAAAATGGGATTTAACAATACTTGGGTAAAGTGGATTATGTTGTGTGTTACGACGGTTTCGTATTCTATTGGTGTTAATGGTGAGTTAGTTGGACCAATAACTCCGGGACGAGGTTTGCGTCAAGGAGATCCATTTTCTCCATATTTGTTTATCTTATGCGCAGAAGGTTTATCAAGACTGATTAGACATGCTGAAGTTAGAGGGAGTATTCATGGTTCGAGAGTTTGTAGAAAAGCCCCGAGTGTCTCGCATCTTTTTTTCGCAGATGATAGTCTACTATTTTTTCGAGCTTCTATGGAGGAGTGCGAGCAGTTGAAAGAGATATTAAACTTGTATAAGGAAGCATCGAGACAGGTTATTAATTTTTCAAAATCTGGTATCTTCTTTAGTAACAATGTCCAAGCACAACTCAGAGATGATATTTGTAATTCATTGGAGGTTTGGGAGCATTTGAATACCAAGTATCTGGGACTACCGTCGATTATAGGGAGGAAAAAAAAGAGGAATTTTCAAGCATCTCAAGGATAGAATTTGGAGACATATTCGAGTTGGAGAGGAAAAACACTCTCTAAGGCGAGGTAAGGAAGTTTTATTAAAGTCATTGACAGCCATCCCCTCATATTACATGAGCACTTTTTCATTGTTCGATACACTTTTTGGAGAAATTGAAAGAATGTTGAACTCGTATTGGTGGGGATCGAATAAGGATAATGCTAAAGGCATAAAATGGATGAGATGGGAGAGTATTTGTGTTCGAAAGGATCAGGGTGGTTTGAGTTTTCGTAATTTGTAGTGTTTCAATGTAGCATTACTCGGGAAATAAGGGTGGAAACTCTTGAAAGAGCGACGCATTGGTTAGTAAGATCTTCAAAGCTAAATATTTTCCAAGGGATGATTTTTTAACAATGGGACTAGGATCATCTCCTAGTTTCATTTGGCGAAGTGTGTGGCATTCCCAACTAGTGTTACGTAGAGGTACAAGATGGAAAATTGGGAGAGGTGAGCTTGTTAAAGTGTGGAGAGATCCTTGGTTAAGGGATGATAATAATTTTTTGTTGAAACTCCGATGAATTTTAACTTGCAAAACATCACAAGAAATGATCTTCTTATTCCGGTAGAAGAGAATGGGATGTTGAATTATTAGAAGAGTTGTTTGGTGAGCGAGATATCCGTCATATTTTGAATATACCACTGAATTATGGTGATGAGGAGGATATTCGAATCGCATTTCGATAAGAAAGGTAAATATCAAGTGAAGAGTGGCTACATGATTCTTTGTTGAATTAGTTCTAATGATACGCTTGTTGTATCAAATCACTTTGGAAGGTGTTATGGAAATTAGATATCCCTCCCAAAGTGAAACATTTTGTATGGAGGAGTGTTAATGATTGTCTACCTACTCAAGTAATCTTGCTAGAAGGCATATTCCGGTGGAAATGTTGTGTGTGATGTGTCAAAAACAAATCGAAAATTGCTTTGGCATTTATTTATAGGCGCGATTTTGCTCAAAAAGTGCGAGGAGCTTGGAAGGTCATCATTGTCGTGGAGAACGGGTTCGTAATGCTGATTCTTTTGCAAATTTAATGGTTAAATGTCTAAAGCATGATAATAAACAGGATACATCCGGTTTTGTCATGTTAAACTGGAGTATATGGAAAAGAGAAATGAAGTGGTTTGGAATAATAAAAAAAGCTTTTGTACATGGAGTTGTTAAATAATTTGGATGTGTGCTTAAAAGAATGGTTATGTTGTAGAAACAGGGTGCGGCAGGGGAGGTGGCAGTTGAAGAAGCAACTCAAACTTTGTGGAGAAAACCACCTCCTCATGGTGGAAGTGTAATATTGACGCATCCATTAGTGACAACGAGAAAAAGTGTGGGGATAGGGATGGTTATTAGAAATGATCTTTGGTACTTTTCAAATGGCAAAAACACAATATTTTCAAGGAGTATATAAAGTTCGAGAGGCGGAAGCATTGGGAGTTAGAGAGGCGTTATCTTGGATTCGTGGCTTGGGGCTTCGAAAGTAGTAATCGAAACGGATGCCAAGTATATTGTTGATGCGTTGGCTTACGTGCGTTGCGTGGTGAATCGGAGTATGACACAATTCTAAATGAGTGTCGGCTTTATTTGCAAGGTGAACCGGACCTCTTCGTAGAGTTTGTTCGACGCGGAGGAAATGTGGTTGCTCATAGATTAGCAAATGAGTCTTTTTCTTTTGGTAATCCATTTGTGTGGAATTATCCACCCCATTGCATTGTAAATTTGTTGATGTTTGATGATCTTCATTAATAAAATTGAATGCTTTTACTTCAAAAAACAAAAATATTCACATAATACACATTAAGTTTATACTATCTATGCACAACTTCGCTTGTAAATAATCAACTCGGTCATTACAAATTAGGAGCAAAATTGCCAAAAAAGCAAATAAAATTTAGTAAATATATTTAAAACGTACATTACTTGGAAACATCACTAAGTAAACTGAACGAATACTAAATATGCATAGTTTTATTCTAAATATATGCACACATAAACTTACTCGAGAATGAATAATAAAATTTATCTCTTTCTCGCTACTTTTCACCATTTATGTAACTACCAAGGAATACAATCAATTAAGATATCTTTCAAAATAATTGAAATGGTTCCAATTATTGTGTCTTATCAATAACTAATCATTTACAAATTTGCCTTTTTATTAGTAATTTAGGCAACTAAGACTTATTTTGAGGATTAGTCTTGGTTGTTAATTCATAATCACCAAAGATTGGGATTACTCCATACAAACTCACCCTAGAAATTCGTCTTATTGAACCCACCCAATATATATCATTTATTTCTTAAGAAAAATTATCAAGATATAGTAAAAAAAAATTAACATCCAAATGTAAATACAAAGTAGAATCTCGATAATTTAACTTCGATTAATTAATAGACTGACTTAAATAATAATTTTAGTTGGTGAAGTTGATACCATAAGTAGATGTGTCAATAAGACATCCGAGAACTCCTTTTAGCTATTTTCCAATAAGTTGAGATATCAACAATAGAGTTCCTTGTATGCGATGACAATGCAAACGAACTTGAATCGAGTTGACAAAGTAATTATTTTGATTATTTTTATGTATGTATCCCCAAAGATTTAAATTAGTGATTCCGATTTATTATTCTATGTGCGTGAATTTTTGCAAAATAAATAATTGTAGAAAAATAATAAAATTTGTATATTTTAAAAGAAAATGGAGCTCTTCAACTTTTCTTGAGTACTTATTTTGGAATGAGTGGTGGTTGAACCCCAAACCCGCGGTTTGGTTTGGGTTTAAGAACTAATAAAATTTGTGTATTTATAAAAGAAAATGGAGCCTTTCAACTTTATTTTTTCCGAATAAATATTTTGGGAAGGGTAGTGGTGAGAATGAACCCCAATATCTAGTCATTGTTCGGGTTTAAGGACCTTAGACAATCTCAACATGCGTTTACTATATACACCAAAAGCACCAAAATAGAGTGAAGTTAGTAGTCCAACCAATGCTTCATTTGCTACCCAATATCATGTAAGTCCAAGCGACTACGATAATCTAGAGGGGGTGAATAGATTATCTCCATCTTTTCAATTTCGCCCTCTTTTTCAACCGAATGCTCAAAGATAATAATAAAGGTGCGGAATGTAAGCAACACTGACGATTTAAAGAGGTTCAACCCACCTAGGGCCTAATCCTCTACCACCCAAAGTATATCCGGGATGGATTTGAAAAGAAAAAGAATTTTATTAATTACCAAAATTAATACAAATTCAACTTACAACACTTTGAAGAGCACCACACTCTTCAACACCACCTTGGAGATTACCACAATCTCCCTTTGAAGATTACCACAATCTTCCTTTAACGACACCTTGTGAAGATTACCACAATCTTCAATCTTGAAGAATACCAAATTCTTCAACACCTCAATAAGAAGATCACCACAATCTTCTTACACCTAACACCTAGTTCACCCAAGTGTGTTCTTACCACAAGAACACTCACAAGGATATCTTGTGTTTGAATGACGACCACAAATTCAAGATTACAACTCGATAATGAATAATACAATTGAGTGCAAGTGTAATCAAGAATAGCCTAGACCTCAAGAATGTGAAAGTGAATAGCTAGGCAAATTACAACAAGAAATAAGACAATGTAAGAACAAGTGTATTCTTGAGTGTATCTTGTTGTGTTGTAGTTTTCTCTCTTATTGTGTTGCTTCAATTCTTCCTCTATTTATAGAAGATGTCTTGTACATGATAGGCTCCTCTTGGGGACATGAATTCTGTAAAAAATTGCAAGACAATTGAAGAAAAGAGCTGTTAGAAATCAATCCCACAAATTAAGGAAAAGATGTCTGCTGCACAACGGTTACATTTTTGCTGTCAAACTTGAGGGCGACCGGTCGCACACAAATAGACGTTAGAAAAAGAGAATACACATTTACACAGGGCGACCGGTCGACGTAGGGTTCGACCGGTCGTCCCTTACTTCAACCGGTCGCACAACTTCAAAAACGAAGGGCAAATGTTCTGTTTCAATTTTTGCTCCCAGTGTACCGGGCCCCGAGGCGGGTCGGTCGACGGCTGCCGGTTGCCTATAGGCGACCGATTGCCCCGACCATTTTCTGCAAACATGAAGTTTTTGTTTTTCTCAACTTTCAGTCACGGGTTGCCTATACTGACCGGTTGACCTCAAAATAAAAATGTTATCCAATTTTATATCGAAAATAAACTTCAAGAAATAGTCCAGAAAAATAGTGAAAATATTTTAGATCGATCGGGAGTATTAGGACAACATTTAGAAACATTCTTTTGAAGTATAAACATAAAATCATTAGAAGTGTTGTCCAATTTTATCAACGAAATAAAACTTGAAGAAATACTCGTAAAATATTAAAACCATTTTAAATCATTTTGGAGTATTTGGACAACCTTAAAAAACATTGTTTTGGTATAAAAACTAAATCATCAAAATCATGATAAAACCATTTATCAAACAATCTCCCCCTTTTTGATGATTATAAACCAAAACAATTTTAACGAGGTCGATTTTGAAAACAAAACAATTTTTACCGGTTAAAGAGAACTATCCGTTGTGGCGACAACATTCCGTGCAATAAAACAAGGATGGGAGTAGAGAGATTCAAACACATATAGCAAATGCTCCCCTATCAACATGCACAACAAGAGTTATATAGAAGCAACTTAAACATAACCTAAAATATTAGCTTTTCGATATTGAGCTTAAGTATCAATAACTTAAAAGCTCCCTTGTCAAAGATACATCATTATAACCGTATATAAGTCCATACTACAACCAATGGACCATGATTCATACATAACCATAATGCACCAAGTGGACTAAATATGATCCACAACTTATGGCTTTATGAAGCCATAACTTACGACTTTATTTCGTTAAGCTTATCTTAGCTTTTATGAGCTAATGAACTTATAACCTGTTTCTCCCTTTGGAATCATCAAAAAGAATATTAGCACGATAAATATATCATATATTCTTATCAAAGTGTGCAAGTAAACCGATGTATCGAGCCATTTGAACATTGAAGCTTTTAAACCAAATAGAAGAGTCGAATCATACGACTTGTAGAAGCTTATGAAAAATCATTTGATTTGCAAAAACATGATCTCTATAAATATATGAGACTTTTGAAATCGAGAGAGTCATGTAGGTGATGAATTTTTCATTGAAACGTTTTATCGAACACTTGGCGGGCGTCAAAAATAGAAAAAGTTATATATAGCCCTTGTAAATGAAATCAAGCCAAGTTTTTCATCACCAAATACAATTTAACAAATACCATTCATCAACAATCAATAAGCTCATCACAAACATATATGAATTACATCAAGAAAAATACATATAAGCCACAAACTCAAGGGTTCAACCCATTTGAGCTAAAGATAGTGAAATTCCTACCATTCAATCGGTAAAGACGAGCAATGATGATGATAGTCGAGCTAGATAATCCCCAAAATATATAATTCATGCATCAAAACACATTTGAAGTGAATTGTGTGTGAAATTTGCAAAGGGGACGAAAAATGGCCAAAATGTGTCAAAGTAACGAATGCTGAAGACATAACCATTTTAATCCAAATTATAGCCTAGGGCGAGGTCGAGGTTGAGGGCGACCGGTCGACGTTGAGGGCGACGGTTGCCCTCAACCATTTCACCACTATCTGTCGGTTTTTCCAAAATCCGAATTTTCAACCAAAAATCCGATTTTTCGCCCCTAAATTTTAAAACGTGCAAAATGCAAACGTAGACCTCATTCAATATACATTATGTCATAATCAAGCTCGAAATGAGGTAAAATACTCGGTGATTAACGATCAAAAGTCCATGAGTTATCCTTGAGACGGAATTAAACACATCTCAAGTGTTTTTGTTAAAAACGCAATCCCTTAGAAAAATTTGAATCTCAATATGTTTAGTTCGATTATGACGAACCATATTTTCATAAATTGTAAACACCGAACTTGTTATCCCGGAAAAATAAGAACGTTTTAATACTTTGGATATACAAGTTGTAAGAAGAAGTGCCTTTCAAATATTTGAAAATTTCTTTTAACGCACTTTAATGAGATTCGTTGGGATATTTTTTAAGTCGAGCATATAGACATAAGGCATATGGAATGTCGAATCTATAGGAATAATACAAGAAAACATACCTCGAATTTGTTTGTAGGCGATATGTCTTTCTCAACCTTTGTCAATCTTTAGCCATAGAGGTTGAGATAATTCTTTTTCCTTCAATGCTTAACTCCTTCAAGAGTTCTTATATAACATCATCTTGGCATTGAATAATTTGTAGTCCAAGCAAGAAATTGAGCTCCCCCATCATTCTCATCTCAAGCTCACCTAGTATCAACTTAGAAAACATATCTTGCACAAATATTCATTAGTAGCACCATAAATATTATCAACAAAAATTTGCACAAGTAAACAACCTTGCCCTTTTTCAAAACAAGAAGTGTAGTATCAACTTTACCTTTTGTAAAATCATTTTGCAAAAATAGCTAAGTCTATCAATCGTCAAGGCCTTTTATAAAAATCATTTGCCTAAAATTTTAAACTCCAATAGACTTATATTTGAATAAAACCATTTAGAAAGTTGGATTTAACATCCATTTGGTAAAGCTTGAAATTTTCTTTAAAACAAGAATGGGCAAGTAAAATGCAAATAGCTACTAAATGTGCTATGAGTGCAAATGTTACAACAAAATTAATTACCTTCTTCTTGAAAATACCTTCGAGCTACTAACCTCGCCTTAGTTCGACCAATGTTGCCTTCGTCATCGAGTTTGTTCCGGAATACCCTTTTTGTCTTCTTCATCACTATCATCATAGGGCATCCAATTGATCTAAGGTGTTCATAATAGAACATTTACATCCAAATATTTTGAGGTAACTAATATTTGGAGTACTTCATTTCTCATCTACACAACTTAACAAACTCATTACCGGCATCGCTTATATAAGCAAAAACAAATAGTCCAAGTGTAAAAATATGCCTCAATCATCAATCACAAAAATATCTTGCATAAGATCATAGTAGAAATAGACACTATATATATAGACCATGAAGCAAGAAACACATACTATGCATTTAGAAGATCATCAAGAGTCTAATAAATCGTGCAAGTTCAAATAAGCTTAAGAAAGCTATAAAAGGTCTCTTTTGAAATTTGAAAATCCGATAGCATATAGTTGAGACCTTATTTAAAAGAAGTATTTGAACAAGAGTTGACAAAACAAATATGTGCAATCAATTATCGAATAGTGCCTTTAAAAAAATCTAAAAATTCTCTTAATGGTACTTGTATGAAATATTATGAAAACAAGCACATAGGCACATGGCAATACATATATCGAGTCTATAAGAGTGAGAATAACACAAGTAAACGTACTCGATAATTTATGCCTTTCTTGACAAATAATGACGAAAATGGCCATATGTGAAAATATGTAGATCCTACACAATTCTTAAGACAAATCTAGCACAAATCATAATGATAAAAGTGTAGGCTAAAAGATATCACAAGTAAGCTCATGCCATAAAAATCCATAAGAGATGATAATACATTCTAGTCTACAAAAATGCACAAGAGTTTTAAAAACATCATATAAGGTCTTCTTTTTCAAAAAATTTAAAAGCACAAATATATATTGAAGACCTTAATTAAAAAATAAATACTTGAAAACTCATTTGCAATATAGACACAAATAAAAGCATGCATACTAACTAGATAAAATGCATATTTTAAATGGGGAGATACGGTTTACCAATTCGCCGTTTCCATGGGTTGTGTCGTTTCCATTGTTGATGATATCTTCCCTGAGAAGTCACTTTGTTGATGATGACTTCTTTGATTGCTCCATTTCAAGGTTTGTTGCTTTCCCATTGTTGAAAGTCTTTTCTTCTTTGAAAATCATCTTGTTGATGATGTCTTTGCCATTTCAAGGATTGTGTTCTTCCCATTTTTGATTATACCCTCTTCTTGAATTTGGCTTTGTTGAGAATAGTTTCTCATTCTTTGATCAAATGAAACGGTCATTTGATGCCTTCGCGGTATGAATTTTCTTCGATCATTATTTTGCGGGTACCTAATATGACATTATTTTGTGGTACCCTCATGTGTTTGGGTCCTTTGGGATTAGTCTTGAGACTTTTAGGTCTCCAACAATAATTAGAGCTATTTCTAGACCGACAAGTATTTAGCGTATGACCCTTTTTACCGCAATAAAAACATGTAATAATTCTAGGAGCATAATGACCAACGTGCTTAGAGACTTGATTCTTTTTCATGTGATTGACATCCTTAAGCTTATATGATCAAGTTCTAGTTTGAATTATTACAACAATCAACAATATTGGTCATTTTATCGGCACTCAAGTTGGATTTAGATAAATCATTTTTCAAGCAATTTATATCCTCAACAAGAGTACTATTTTCTTTCTCAAGGTTTCTAATCTTGTCAAGTGTGGTGGTGTGAGCACATGATAGTGATTCAGAAGTAAATAAACTATCCTTATCATTTTTCAAAATATTGAATTCTTTTTCAAATTTTTGTATCTAACAAGTAAGCTTTGGAATTCATTTTGAAGTTCATCATAGTCATTTTGTAAATCACTATAATCATTTTGAATGACAATATCATAGGAAGTAGAGGGTTTAAGACATACCTCATTTTCTTCATTGATGCCCATAAAACAATATTCAACTTCTTCATAATTGGAAGTTGTAGGAGGCTTATTCCTTAGATTTGAGCTTGTATGATCTTGAGAAGTAGATCTTTTGTTTGACTCATTTCATTTGCAAATACTCCATAGATGGCTTCTAATTTTTTCCATACTTCATGTTCGACTTTATTCCTACAATATGTTCATATTCTAAATTAGTAAATGAACAATACAAAATATTTAAAGCCTTACCGTTTAAGGAGATGATTTTCTTTTCTTCATCATTGAGCTTTTTGAAGCCTTTTGAGGTGTATGGTGTATCTTTCGTCGGAATGGATTCTCCATTAATGACGGTGTTCCAAATGTCGAACCCGCAACCTTGTAGATAGCATTCCATTCTTTCTTTCCAAAAATTAAAATTCTTGGAATCAAATAGTGGTGGCAGTGGTGGAGGTCTTGCGGATAGATGAGCTTCGTTCGTAGTCGTCGATCGTTTCTCTTCACTCGCGATGTGAAACGAGCTTGCAAAGAGTTTTGCTTTGATACCACTTGTAAGTCCAAGCGGCTACGATAATCAGAGGGGGTGAATAGATTATCTCCATCTTTTCAATTTCGCCCTCTTTTTCAACCGAATGCTCAAAGATAATAACAAAGGTGCGGAATGTAAGCAACACACGACGATTTAAAGAGGTTCAACCCACCTGGGCCTAAATCCTCTACCACCCCAAAGATATCAGGGATGGATTTCGAAAAGAAAAAGAATTTTATTAATTACCAAAATTAATACAAATTCAACTTACAACACTTTGAAGAGCACCACACTCTTCAACACCACCTTTGGAGATTACCACAATCTCCCTTTCAAGATTACCACAATCTTCCTTTAACGACACCTTGTGAAGATTACCACAATCTTCAATCTTGAAGAATACCAAATTCTTCAACACCTCAATAAGAAGATCACCACAATCTTCTTACACCTAACACTTAGTTCACCCAAGTGTGTTCTTACCACAAGAACACTCACAAGGATATCATGTGTTTGAATAACGACCACAAATTCAAGATTACAACTCGATAACGAATAATACAATTGAGTGCAAGTGTAATCAAGAATAGCCTAGACCTCAAGAATGTGAAAGTGAATAGCTAGGCAAATTACAACAACAAGAAATAAGACAATGTAAGAACAAGTGTATTCTTGAGTGTATCTTGTTGTGTTGTAGTTTTCTCTCTTATTGTGTTGCTTCAATTCTTCCTCTATTTATAGAAGATGTCTTGTACATGATAGGCTCTCTTGGGGACATGAATTACGTAAAAAATTGCAAGACAATTGAAGAAAAGAGTCATTAGAAATCAATCCCACAAATTAAGGAGAAGACGTCGTCACGACAACGGTTACATTTTTTTGTCAAACTTGAGGGGCGACCGTCGCACACAAATAGACGTTAGAAAAAGAGAATACACATTTACACAGGGCGGCGGTCGACGTAGGGTTCGACCGGTCGTCCCCTTACTTCAACCGGCCGTCGCACAACTTCAAAAAACGGCGGCAAATGTTCTGTTTCAATTTTTTTGCTCCAGTGCACGGCCGCCTGAGGGGTCGACCGGTTGCCTCGACCATTTTCTCGCAAACATGAAGTTTTTGTTTTTCTCAACTTTCGGGTACGGGTTGCCCTATACTGGCGGTTGACCTCAAAACAAAAATGTTATCCAATTTTATATCGAAAATAAACTTCAAGAAATAGTCAGAAAAATAGTGAAAATATTTTAGATCGATCGGGAGTATTAGGACAACATTTAGAAACATTGTTTTGAAGTATAAACATAAAATCATTAGAAGTGTTGTCCAATTTTATCCGAAATAAAACTTGAAGAAATACTCCGTAAAATATTAAAACCATTTTAAATCATTTTGGAGTATTTGGACAACCTAAAAAAAACATTGTTTTGGTATAAAAACTAAATCATCAAAATCATGATAAAACCATTTATCAAACATATCAAGTCTTTTTATTATTTGTTTTAATAAATTTAACTTCTTTTCTTATATTAATAAAGTAAAAAAGCATATTAATTCGATATTGTAAATTTTCGACAAAATTATTTATATACTTCATAAATATATTTATAAAATTAATTATATATAATTTTTATATTGTTATTATTAATTTAAATTATTTATATCATGGAAATTAATTTTTAATAATAAGTTGTAAAGGTTAGAAATAATTCATATGTGTAATTATGATAATATTTTAATAAATAGTTATTGTAAATGAAATATAAAGAATATTCTAAAAATATTATTTTTTGTATAAAATTTGAAGTAGATGGGTTTGAGATATTTTTAGATTGGTTCAAAAAATGCACTTTTTTTAGTGCAAAAAGTGAGTTAAAATAGAGTGTATGGATGTAGATGCCTTGTCCACTCGACTACAATTTAATTTTCAAATTTTCAGATTGAGCTATTCATCAACTTGTTTATTTGGCTCATATTTTCGTTTTGTAATATATAGGGTCTATTTTTAAGCCAAAAAAAAAAAAGGCTTGATGATGTGACATTATGTCGGACAAATTAATTTGAAGTTGCTATTTCATCTAACATGTTCGGGAAAAGAATTAATTGCTATCATCTGACACGTTTATGTCCTTTTTTTCCTTCCACCAATGATGTTCTACTATTCACTATTCTATTATTATGTTTATTTTAAAATATTTGTCCTATATTTTAAAAAGAAATATTTTTTTATTAGTATTTGAGTACATATGATGATATGACACCCTTTAGCTTAATTTACCGAAAAATAAGGGTGGCTATTCACACTCCATTTTCCTCTAAACACACCCACCTGGCCACCTTCTAAATACCTCACTCCCACTTTTTAAAATATGACACAATTGTTAAATACATCCCCCATAATTTCCAATTTTACCCTTGCATAAAAAATATAGGTGGCCCGATGGGTTTTCTGCCATCATGCCACATGGCACGATGGCACGATGAGTTTTTTTTCATAGTGCGTGATCGTGTCAAGTGTCGCACTGCTACTATGCGACAATATTTTTCAACCTGAAAATTTTAGAAATAACATATTTTATGCTATAAACTAAGAATATACATTCATTATTTGGGGATATGAATACTTTATTGTCCATATCTTCAACAGTTTGGGCGTTGGAAAAATCTAAGGTTTATACAAAAAAAAAATTCAACTTTTTTCAAGAAGAAGAAGAATGTGGACGAATGATATGTGTGTATTAGAATTTCTTTAAGTAATGATAATATAGTCTTTTAAGTGAATGACATTTTTGCAATTATATGGAGATGGTTGTATCCATCAATTTTGGGGGTGTGAATAGCGCCACTCGAAAAATAAATCAAATTAATATCATTATGTTGGATTTGAAAGAAATAAATAATACGTTAATGTGAACATGGCTGTAACAATCTAATTAAGAATTAAAAAATACGTTATTTTGACTAGCCAAAGTACAACAAATCCTGTGTAACATAATGGTATTTTTCTAGTATATATGTAGATATGATTTGTAAAACTTTAATGAGCTTTTAATATGAAGAGGTCAGACCTATTTATGTAAATAATTCAGGCTTAAGCTTTAAAAATAGCCTATTATTTATAATAGGACATACTCATGCCTAACATATGCAAATCAGACTTACATCGTCCAACGAAAAGTCTAGCCCGACGCTGGCTTATTTCTATCCCTCGTTGCGAGGGATACAATCATATATAAACTAGTGACAAATCATCACTAGTTTATTAAAAATATTTTAAAAGGAAAAAAATACTAAAAAAATTATAAGTAAGTCTAAAAATGGAAAAACGTACGGTCCATTATATTTATATCCAATTTTGGAAAAAATAAATAAAAAGTCTAGACACGATGTCAGTGTCAAATTACACTGCTCCATTCTCAAATTTACTGCCCTTTCTTTATGATTCTGAGACTCAAATTAGAGCATGTTAGGTCTGTTATTGATGGCTTCTGTAGTGTATTAATTGTGAAGAAGGAGATAGAATATTGTTCATAGTGAATAAATATTAATACTTCCATAAGATATACCCATGACAACATAGAAAAAGTTGACAGTCATGAAGAACTCGAAACACGTATATTTAACCCAAACTATCTATATATACTGTAGTCTATAAATTTTCGCGTTGGAGATGATACATAAATATTTTGAGAACACCACATAAATAACTATTAGATGTTGTATATATATATATATATATATATATGCAGCAAAATTCAACTAATCATTTTTTTTAATAAGTTGGGAGTACAGGTTGGAGCATAGGACATAAATTCCAAAGAAACTGAAAGATACATGGTTCGAACCCTTGTTAACACCCTTCTAAAGACTACAAGAAAACAATCAAATTTCAACGAAATAATTCCAATGGAATAAAAAATGTTGGAATTTTTAAAATTTCAATGGAAATTCCAATGCTATAAAGATACCGTTGGAAAATTCCAAATGTAAAGTCAACGATAAGCAAAACCATTTGGTATTGTTGGAATATTTTTTCCATATGAATTTTTGTTGGAATTTTGTCATTCCAACGACCATTATACAAATGGTGCTTTTCCATTGGAATTTCATTGGAATCGATAATTCCAAATGGAAATTGGCCAAATACCAACATATTTTTTCGTTGGAATTCCCTTGTTTTTTAGTGAATGGTTAGTGATACCACTTGAGCTACAAGCTAGTGGTAAAAATCAACTAATCATTACATTGTCTAGACGCCATATATGCTAAGGGTGTCAATTTGTGACACAACATGATAACCTAACATGAATATGTTGAATTAAAATAACAAAATCAAATAAATTGCCTCAATTTCCATTAACATATATACATTAATATGTTGAAATAATGGAAATTACCTTTCAAAAAAATCAAATAATGGAAATTAGCTTAATGATTGTGCATACTTAAATTGTTGTACACACTTTCTCATGATGAATTAACCAATAAATGTGCAACATTTCCTATTTTAAATGTACACGGATTCTCATATGAAACTACTCAATTGCCTTAATTTTTTTAAAAAAAGAAAATAGTAATAGCAATTTTTACTTGGTGTATAGTATGAAAATATGTTATTAAAATATAAAACCATTTTTCATGAAGAAAATAATTATTTTGTTTATATTTCATAATTAGAACCCTCTTTGAAAAATATACAATATTTTGTCTTTATGTTAATTATTTATTCATCTTGCGTCGTAATGTGGTGACGTGACATGATATGTTCAAGTTGAAACTAATTACACGCGTGCATTTGGTATCTTATGCAACGCATTTATATATAATTGGATATATGCAAATAGTTTGTTTAATTATGAACATTTTAAACGTGTTTATATCATTTTCATTTAATAAATTTCTTATGTGAAGAATACCCTTGACTTTCTAATAATTAATAGGATTTTTAAAACACTTGCCAACTTGAATACATGATAAGGACTAAACTAGGCCGACCTGATCAGACACAAAAATGTCGAATTGTTCCCTCTCCTTAAGATGGATTATTCCTACATGAAGTTCAATGATGGGAACTAAATTGAACCGACTAAATTGAACTGACCCGTGGCCAAGATACATGATTTTGAGCTTGTATTTATTGGGCCGACTTGTTAGATTCTCGTGGATAAAAGTTGTAGGTATATCCCAAGCTCTTAACCACGCACATCTCGAAATGTCATAAAACCCTATTCTAGCCCGACTAGGAGAATAAGAGCTGAATCACCAATTCTGTTGCAAACCCTAGATTCCCCCTAACTAATCCCGGATTTTCAGGAAACCCTAATTCTAAGAACCTATAAATAACCCATAAAAAGGTATATGTTAGGTCAGATTTTTAATACTCACCACAATACATTATTTTCAGATATTCTCTTCTCCTTGAATTGATCCTGACTTAAGCGTCGGAGATGGTACGCCGACTTTTAGCCCCCATTCTCACGATTGGGTTTTGCGATTGGGTGGCGCGAAATCATCGACCAACCAATACATAAGCACATAACATTAACAGTGAAGTGTGGAGTAAAATTATATTAACAAATTTTTTTAACACGCTGTCAAAAAAAAAAAATCATTTCCAACACATTTATATCATTGAATTATGGACTGTCGGGAAGGCCCAGAAAAGTATCAGTAGTACAGGCCATTAAAGAGGCTTTATAATACATGGGCCGGTGGCCTGTTTGTTTGGTGCAATCGCAATTAAGAGCTTTCAATATGAATTGCTTTGATGGGCCATGAATAATACCTGCTACATAAAGGAGGATAATTTTAAATAATACTCCTCGTCAGTAATAAAATTAAAATATTTGCTCCCATTTCTCAAATTATTTCTATATATAGTAATACGAAAAGGACATATCGACAAAGAGCTTAATAAGATAAATCGTGGGATGTGCACGTACTAACCAATTATGGTAGAGTCTGCTGAATAATTATATTTGACCCCCCAAATCTAATAATAGTTGATCAATGCCCTTGAATTTGATCCGATATAGCATATATATACACCTAAATTTATCAATTTAATGATAATTCCCTGAGCCAAATTATAATTTATCATACTTTTTCGTTTATTTTTGTTTATTTAATATGATTCATAGCCCACAACATAGCACAAGTATGAAACAAATTGAAAACATCCAATTAGTTCTATTAAAATACTTATGCCAAAATATTTTTATCTGAGCAAATATTATTAAAATATTTAAATATTACCAAAAGTAAATATGCATTATTTTTTCTTTCTTACAAAATATTACATATATGTCATTATATGGCAAAATTTTTTTTTTGGTCCTTTATCTAACACTACTTTAAGATTTCATCCTTTTTCTTTTTGCTTTTGACAAATAATCCTTTTTCTCAACAAAAATTGAGATTTGGTCCTCTTATCTCGCTATAAAGTTACTTTTTGACTTTGTTGGTGATTTGACATTTTTATTTTCAAATTTTTAATTTTCATTTAGAAAATAATATTTAAATCTTACATGGCATTCTAGTTGGCTTAAATGATGGAAAAATTAATTAAATAATATAATTTTTTGAAAAATCTGAAACAATTATCTAAAAATTCTAAAAATTGTTTTACTAAAATTTAAAATTATTTGAATTTTTGTAACAAAGTCTTAAAAAATTCAAAAAAATATTTTAAAATCTAAAAAATAAAATATATAAAATCTGATAGCTTTTGTAAAAAACTGAAAATAGAAAAAAATCGAAATTATTTTAAAATTACAAAAAAATAAATATTAAATTTTTAAAAAAACTATAAACTATTTTAAAAAATCTGAAATTTATTTGAATTATTATAAACTATTTTAAAACATCGAAAATAGTTCAAAAAAATGAAAATTTGTCTGAAAATCTGAAAAAGGATTATAAACAAAGACTTTTTGAAATTTTTATAAAAAATATCTGATTTTTTTATAAAATAAAAAATAGAGTAAAAACTTAGAATTGTTTTTAAAAACTATAAATTATTTTTCAAAAATCTAAAAAATCATGCCAAATACGTAAAAAAATCTGAAAATCAAAGGAAAAAATCTGAATTTTTTAAAAAATTAGATTATTTTTTATATTTGGAGTAATTGTCAGATTTGTTTTAAAAATAATTCATATTTTTTGTAAAAATTTTAAAAGTCTTAGTTCTAATCCATTTTCAGATTTTTAAACTAATTTTCTTATTTTTAGACAATTTTCAACTTTTTTTATTTTATATTTTAATATTTCAAATAATTTTTAGATTTTTAACCATTTTTTTAGTTTTTAAACAAATTTTCAGATTTTTAAACATCTTTTAGTTTAAAAACAACTTTTTCAAAATAATTTTGAGTTTTTCTATTTCAAAGTTAAAATATTTTCCAATATTTCAAATAAATTTTAGATTTTTCCAAACAATTTATATTTTTTTATATCAAATTTCGTATTATTTTTTTGTAATTTTAAAATAATTTTGATATTGAATTTACTATTTTAGTTTTTTAAATAAATTATCAAAATTTAGAAATTTAATTTTTAGATTTTAAAATGGTTTTTGAATTTTTAGGATGCCATGTAACATTTAAATATTGTTTTCTAAATGAAAATTAAAAATTTTGAAAATAAAAATGCCACATCATTTCAACAGGTCAAAGTAACTTTGCTATAGGTAAGAGGACCAAATCTCAATTTTTGTTGAGAAAAATGACTACTTGTTAAAAGCGAAAAAGAAAAAGGATGAAATCTCAAAATAGTGTTAGATAAAGGACCAAATTTTTTTCTTTGCCGTCATTATATTTTAAAATATATATCACCAATACTTAATTAAAAATATATATATCAGCGGTCAATTTAGTCCTCAATCAGCCATTTTTTAAAAATTATTATCCTAAATTGCAAGTTGAATAAGTTACTGTCCTGTTTTGCCACCACCCGATAGCTTCAGGGCATATTTTGCGATTTTGCCATTTGTCACTAGTATTTCTTCTCATCAACCTGAAAGTTTTCTACTCTCAGTCATCCTTTTTTGTAAACAAAGGTGAACACTAGAGTTAGGTAGATAATATATAGTTCAGATGCCCTAGTAGTGCCATTAATGTTATTTAATGTGGGGTTGTATTAGCTATTAAGAATGTTGGAACATATGTACTAAATGTTTTTACCTGGAATCGAATTAAAGATGCATAGATGAATGTGAAAATTGGATAGTGACCAAAGAATTTAAAAGCCCAACAAGATTCAACAATTTCAGTTTCTCTTCAATGAATCCGAGCAAATTCGAAAATTTAATTCCTACAATACTTGACAATCCAAAAAATTATACTCTGTGTACTCTCTTCTATTCTAAAATATCTGTTAAATCAAACTTGTAGCTGTTTTTGTTCCTCCATCTTCTCCAATATTTGCTTCTTAAGAAGTTCGGACATTTTGACGTCAAACCAGTAAGTGCTCCTTATGATGCTAAACCTCAATTAAAGAAAAACTTAGGTGATCCTGAGGCTCAATCTGAATGTGCACATATTATTGGGAGTTTATTGCATTTAATAAACTTCTCTCGTCCGGACACAACTTATGTTGTGTGTAGATTGAGCAAGTATACTCATAATCCCAACCGTGGCCATTGGACTCTAATAGTTAGACTAATGAGATATTTAAAAGGTACTATGAACTATGGTATTATGTATGGTGGGTATCCAACTGTACTTGAAGTGTACAATGATGCTAATTGGATCTCTGATTCAGATAAAATAAAATCCACTAGTGGTTATATATTCACACTATGTGGGAGTGAAATTACATGGAAGTCAGCTAAACAAACTATCATGGCAAAGTCTACTATGAAGTTTGAGTTTGTTTCCTTAGAGTTAGCTGGCAATGAGGCTGAGTGGTTAGGAAACTTCTTTGCAGATATTCCATTAGGTTCAAAACCAACTCCTTCAATATCTATGCATTGTGATTGTCAAACAACAATTCCAATTTCAAAGAATAAAACCTTTAATGGTAAGAACATTCATATTCCATTGAGACATAATGTAGTTAAACAACTGTTAAATGATGGAGTTATATCCATTGATTATGTGAAGTCAGAATTGAACTTGACTGATCCCCTGTCTAAACCTTTGGGGAGAAAATTAATTAATGAAACATCAAGGGGAATGAGACTTAAGCCAATTTGAAAAATTAACAGTGATAAAAACCCTACCTTTGTGATTGGAGATCCCATGAATGAGGTTCATATGGTTAATAACAAGTCATTTGTTAATTCTGCTAGTCCAATAATAAATTGTCCCTTCCTATAGTGTGAGAAGTGCTAGACTACAATTATGCGAGAATGATATGTTAAGCTCTTGATGAATTTCATATCTCTTAAGGGTGGTATATTTAATTGCAAAATATACTTGACGGAATTCACCTATATGAGTGTGGAGTGGGGCCTCTCCTATGAGATTCTGGCATATCTCTAGAGCACTCATGAATTCCAGATACGCGCAAGACCTATTAGCGCAAAACCGCATTGAACAACAAATATTGAGAGAGTATAATGTGACTGATAATATTTTAACTTACAATAAAGAGTTCTTAGTTCATAGAAGTATAAGCTTCACTAACACTCTGTACTATAATTTTATCATTCCAAGTCTGGTGCATAGTCCAAAAGATACCAGATTCGATACATTCTACAATCATTTTAGTAACCCATCAAATATCTAGATTTTCTTTTCATTCTTTTGAAACATGTGGGGGAGTGTTGTATTAAATGAGTTGGGTGTTTCAAAAGACTTTTTCTATCCCACATAGGAAAACTAAGGAAGTTTTACTCTATTTATTAATAAAAGGACATTATGGGTTTAGTCATAATAGGCCAAGTGAATAAGGTGGGCTCGCGCACATAAAGAGTTGAGCCAAATTTGCATTTTTAAGTGTAAAATCGTCGATTTGCCCCCCTACGTGGGCGATATAGTCGCGACTCAATTTAGTTTTGCAATCTAATTTAAAACCTTACTCAAAACTTTTCTATTTTCTACCTTACCATAATTTCCTTAAATTAGTTTTCTCAAATATCCGATAATGAATACATGTTATATTAATAGTCTACCTAATTTTATAGGGTGGCTCAAGCCGTCCATTTGTTTTCCCGTATGGCTAGAGTCGAGCTATTATTTCCCTATATAGCTAGAGCCGAGCTATTATTTTTTTATATAGCTAGAGCCGAGCTATTGTCCCCTATAGTGACTTGCTTGTCCCTCTACTCGGACTATTTTGCATAACCGTTGGAAGCTTCCATTGTCGGTGGCGGGGGGGGCAACCTAGGCCCTGCCCCCACCCCATTTTAAAAAAATAAATTTACAAGGTAAATTTTTTTAATTTTTTAGTTAAAATTTATATAATTTTTTATTAATTTTTTATCTAGTCCACCCCACTTCCGTGTATCGGCCCACCCTGTAAAATTTCCTGGCTACGCCATTGTCCATTGTCATTGTGAGCACACTACAACAACATTAGACTACACCATTCTCTTCTCGGGTTTTGTTGGTGGGTTACATTATTCGTGTGTTATTGTTGTTCATATTTTCCGTTGAATCTTAGGAGATTACACAAATAAATCATTTAAGACAGTGCAAACTTTGCACGCCTCGGAAATTCTTTTGTTTTTTCAAACTCCATACAGAAACGTTTGCTAACAATGCTCACCCCATTTTTGTGTCTTGACTCGCCATTGATCAACAACAAAACATCACAAACTAATCCCCACGTTTTTCAGCCCAACTCCCAGGAATCCTCATGTATGGGAACATGTACACTTCTGCATGTCCCCACTAAATAGGACTATCATTTTTTCTCTATAAATAGAGTTGTATATTTCCAAAACCAAACCACAGCCAAAAATACATCTCATAAAAACCATTATTAATTCCATTTCTGGTTAGAGTTTAGCACACAAAACATAAACTAAAACAAAATGTTGCTGACACAGAGCTCTCTGTTTTGTCCACCAATCAAATTTTCCTTTGGAAAATGCCCCAAAACAAGAATCCCACTTTTTGCTAACCATCATGAAAAGAATAATAATATTGGTTTTACAGGTGGGAAAACATGTGCTCTTTACAATGGGTATTCCTATTTCACTTCTCCTTGTCACCCTTTGGAATTGGAATTGCCCAAACATGGTTTAATGGTGGATGAGCCTATTGATGATGATGATGATGATAGTCCAGGGATTGGGATTGCTAAGTTTTTTGAAGGGAAGAACATTTTTATTACTGGTGCCACTGGTCTCCTTGGAAAAGGTATTTAATTTCTCTTCATATGTATTAGGGTTGATTGTAAAATCGGTCGGTAACTTGGTCTCTTTAGACTTTTGGTCTGCTAAGTTGTTCAGATTTGGTTTTAATTCAGTGATTTTAGAAATTCGGGACATTAAGTCAGGTTTTGCTAGGAAATTTTAATTGTTAATTTGGACTGTCATGTTGATGACATGGACAACAAATTGGGGATTTTGAAATTTATAAAGGAATTTGATACGTCTTTCATTGACTGTATATTCAAATTCGAGAGGAAAAAAATTAAAAACCTAAACTTCAAATTTCTATGATGTCCCCCAGAGATTATGACCATTCCAGGAAGGACGGATGTCCCATAGGAAAGCGATGTGAGGTCTGTGCCTGCGGTTGGTGTGGGAATACTGGATCAACAAAAAAAAAAAAATTTCTATGATGGGGTCTCTAATAATTTGGGTAGACCCCTTTAATGCTTGTCATTTCCGTTTTCATTTTTTTCTTGTGAAACGTATATATACAATCAACGAACGCAAAACAATTTTCCCTCTAAATTGAAAAAAATACTCAATTTGTCGCCCAAAATCAGCAATTTCCGGGGAAATTTTAATTTTTCAGTAAAATCAGACCAAATGTCCCAAATTTTTAAAGTCACTGAACTAATACTAAACTTTGACAACTTAGTAAACAAAAGTCTAAACAGGCCAAGTTACAAAATCGATTTTACAATTTTCTCTCTCTGATTTGATTATCTGACAAACACAAATCACTACTTTTTATAGTCCTCGTGGAAAAGATACTGCGATCAACCTCAGTGGGGAAAGTCTATTTACTCATCAAGGCAAAGGATAAGGAGGCTGCATTTGATAGACTAACAAAAGAGGTATATTTATATTTAAATATGTTTCTCATGTAATAATTAATAATTAGTCTTTTACATTAGAAATTCTAACATGTAACGGTTACATATTATTTTTGTTCAGATAATAAACTCAGAGTTGTTCCAATGTCTGAAAGAAGAACATGGGAAATCTTATGAAGCTTTTGTAAGGGAGAAGTTGATACCTATTGTTGGAAATATATGTGAACCAAATCTGGGAATGGACTCTGATTCTGCTAATGCTGTTAGAAAAGATGTTGATGTCATAATCCAATCTGCAGCCAGCACAACCTTGAATGATAGGTTAGCTTATATATATTTTACCGATTTTTGGCCGTTTGTCCATAATAAAAAATTTAGTCATATTTTTCAAAAACATGTTTTTAGCCATTTTTGAGTTCAATTGTCAATTTTACCTTTTTTATTTTCATTTCTTGGGACCAGAACATTTAACGGTACCGAGAATCATTTCTGGGGACCAAGAAATATACTGCATCGTTTTTTTTTTAAAAATGGCCAGTTATCTCACCAAGAGAATACGAAGAATGGTACGACCATAAGTTTTTAATCAAAATGGTAAAAAATATTGTGATCCCTCCGTCCCAAATATATAGTTTAATTTGACTTTTCACACGCGAGTTTAAGAAAAGTATTGGAAATGACAAAATATGTTATATATTTACTCGATTTGCCCTTATTTAATGAATAGTGTAAATTATAAAATGCATATTAAATAGAGTTATAATAGTAAAAGAATGAAAAATACTATTAAATATAGAAAGCGGATTATATATTTGGGACATATAAAAGGAATATTGGACTATATATTTAGGACAAAGGAGTATATTGTGTAAAACATGACTATTTTTATTTTTGAAAAAAACGTAAATGGCCAATTAATTTGGCATGTTACCACGATATATATATTTATATACTTATTAAATATGTTTTGTCCAGGTATGATATGTTGCTGGATGCAAATGTGAATGCGCCTCAAAGATTAATGAGGTTTGCCAAGACATGCAAGAATCTCAAGCTCTTTGCCCATATTTCAACTGGTATATTTATTTTATATATAAATGTACAAATTAAATAAATATATATCCTTGTTGTGCCAATTTGAGTATGTGTACAAACTGAATTAATTAATTTTGGGTGTTTTTATTTAATTTGTAGCCTATGTTAATGGAAGAAGAGAAGGGATAATGTTGGAAGAGCCATTGATTATGGGTGAAAATAGAAGAAAATATGATGATGATATATCTTCTTCATTTCCTCGATTGGATGTGGCTGATGAGATAAATATGGCTTTGAAATCATCTACTGCCTCTACGGACTATGATGTGACCAAAAATTTGAAGAGACTTGGCCAAGAAAGGTTGTCCATTTACACATTTATTGATCATATCATCTAACAAATAGTGACAAAAGTGACCGACACGGTGAAAAAGTCCGGTTGGGCCGCAGTTTTAGAGGCCGGAATGGTCTGAGCTTATTGGCTCAATCCATTTGATGGGATGGACGCATAAATTGTAGCATGTGGGTGCAAAATTGAAAATATTTGAGAGAGAAGTGGCGAGATTGGAAATATATAGGGAGACAAATAAATTTTTATATATAAATATATAGATATATATAGTACATACCATAAAATTTTGAGTGGGGTGATGGCCTCTCCAGCACCCCTCTCGATCCGTCCCATTTAGCCAAGATAGCGGGTCATGCGAGTCTTTTTGTGTGTGTTTTTTCAGGTTGGGTTGGGTCGAGTTCGGCCCTCAAAAATAGCGCCCAGACTGAATTTCGACCCAACCCGATTTTATCTTGGCACGACCCATTTGACTAGTTTTGAAGAAAAATCCTACATTAAAAAAAAACTCGCGAATCGAAATAAATTTTCATCGAAAATCTAATATTTAGCCAAACAATTAATGAGGTTTTTCTAATCGTAACTCCTTTTTTCTTGCACGAAACATGATTTTTACAGGACCAATTTTCGCCACCGTCCATAGTTGGGAACCAAAATTAAAATTAATATATACATGAATTTTAGAATTGTACTAAATATTAAAATAATGTGCCCTTAATTAAAGACTAATTAAGCTTTGTCCTTGTTTAACAGAGCTACAAATTTTGGATGGTACAATACATATCACTTGACCAAGGCTATGGGTGAAATGGTGCTCAATGAAATTAGAGGAGATGTACCATTGCTTATCATCAGGCCAACTGTTATTGAAAGTAGCTATAAAGAGCCTTTCCCAGGATGGATACAAGGAAATAGGTTATTGTCAAATTAAAATGTCTTTTTCTATCATGCAAAACTTTAATTTTGCAATTTTTTTTGTTTATAAAATTAAATTTTCACTCACTTATTATTTTTTTTTGTTCCATGTTATAATTTAATGGGTCCTAGGATGTTCGATCCAGTGATTATTTCTTATGGAAAAGGGCAGCTTCCGGCATTTTTCGGAAATCCTGATGTGACTATGGATGTTGTAAGTATAACACGATTATCCATTTATTTCCAAGTATTTTATATAGATATAATTACAAAAGTTCCCTGAAGTTTGGGCTAATTGGAAAAAGACCCAGACATTTTTGAATATAAAAAAAAACCAACCTCTCCAGGTTTTGGTTTCTCTTAAATTTCACGGTAACTGTTATGTATTTATACACGTAACACTACAAGAAAAAAAAAAATCGGTTTCTACAAAACAATCTATAGGTAAATATTAAGATAATGTAAAAAGTGTCGTTGTAGGCAATATCATTGTAGGTGAATATTAATTACCTACAAAATCTAAAAAACTTAGTAAATACCTAGAATATTTCTATCGGTAAATGTAAAACTGTTGGTATTATTTGGAGAAAATAATATTTTTAATTATGTAAGTATTCTTTAAGCAATGTAAAATTTAATGAGAGAATCATTTATGTCGATAAACTAGAATTTTCTTTTTAGTGTAAAGGGGATTTTTGAAATATTTTTTACTTGTGAATGAGAAAATGTAAGACAAACCCAATCTCAAAGGGTCTTTTTGTAATTTTTAAAAATTTTGGTTTTTCTTTTTGTAATGATCCCAAACATCAGTTTCATTTTTCCTTTTGTAATTATTCCTATGTATATCAGTATATGTCATATTGAGAATAATGGTTTTCATTTATTTGTATTTTTCCAGATACCCGTTGATATGGTAACAAATACAACGATTGCAGCTATAGCAAAGGATGGAACTACAATTTCTCAAAAAAAAAAAAAGGATGGAACTACACATAAGCCACAATCAAATGTCTACCATGTAGCATCTAGTGACATAAATCCTCTTAGATATTTGGATTTTTTTCGATTATCTTTATGAGTATTTTAACTCGACACCTCTAATTGAATCCCAAAAAGTATTGCACGAATTAAATATTTCGATAATTTCAAGGATTTCTCCAAATATACACGAGAGGAAATAATTTCTCGAACAAATGGGTTTGGGGACACAAATACAATTACCAAAAATGAAGAGGCGAATATTCGAAAGATTCAAAATCAATGCAAAGCCAAGATTGCATATGCTGAGCAACTATGCAAGATGTATGAGTTCATAGGATTTTTCAATGCAAGGTATGAGTAAGTTAATTGCATTTTTATTTGCTTGGCTGAGCTTATAAACTATTTAAAACATCTTATATGCTTCATATAAGTGTTTTGGTATATTTTTTCTTCTAAAAATGCTTATAAGATCATTAAAAAATTGTTTAAGAGCTTATAAGTTGTTTTAAAAAAAGCGTGGAGACCCTAACTTTTATTTAAAAAAGAAATAGATCTTATTTTAACAATCACCTTTCATTTTAATGTTAATCGCAAAATTACATGGAATCGGATAGTTCAGTGGTTAATGATCTTAAACCCGGACAGTGTCGATCCTCATCACCCTCTCCTTCCACGTCGTGCTTAAAAAAATTACAATAATAAACATTTTAAAAGTTTCATCATTTATTTTAGGGATGATTACAAAAGACCCCTGAGTTCGGATTAATTATTTTGAAAATTGCAAATCCCGGCCCCTTGACGTTTGATTCCGTCTTACAATTTTCACATTCGTAAACAAAACACATTAAAAAAATCCCCATATACTTATAAAACTATTACTATCTTTAAGACATTATCAAACTTGAGTTTTTTTTTTAATAATTTTGACAAATGTCTATTTTTTTTTTGTAACTAGCCCAAACCTCAGGGATATTATTGTAATTAATCTCTTTATTTTATTTGAATATACACTTCAACAACTTATTTTAAAATGAGATCTAACTGTCTTATATATACTCTTTAAAATTGTCTTAGTGCTTGCTTACAAGTTACAACATCTTTTAAATAATAAATAAAACCAAGTATTGTCACATCACATTTTTCATAAAGCAAATTGTCACATCACATTTCATGACATATATATCTTACTCTTACCACTATTATTTCATTGACGATATATATTATTGTTGTTTCTAGGAACATGTGTTAATAATGAAACTTTTTTTTTTTTTCAGGTTCCATACTGGCAACACTCAGAAATTAATGAAAGAAATGTCCAAAAAGGAACAACTTGACTTTGAAATTAATGCGATGAACATAGATTGGAGAAAATATTTCCAGGATATTCATATCCCAGGATTGAAAAAACACATACTAAATGGGACAAGGACATCTATTTAATTATTTTGAGCAATTATTATGTATTTTTCCTGTATATTTATTTTCACGTGGGGGACAAAGAAATTTAAAGGACTTTGAAAATATTGCAAAGTCGTTATTCAATGTACGTAGTTTATGATATTTTTTTTTTTTTTTTTGTTTTTAGTGAAGTTTATGATATATTTGGTGTACTACTATTCATCCAAGATGGATAATTAAGTGTAATAAATCGTCTTTATTGAATTTTTGTGTAACAAAGTCGTGATTCCATTGCTTTGATTTGTTCTAAGATGATCGGGTTAATAAAGTGCGATTGGATATCTTTTCATTTTGAATTTTTTTCTCGCCATATATAATATTAATTGGTGAAAATATTTTGAAAGAAAAAGATGAATTTTGATATATTTGATATGAGATTAAAAAATAATGATGAAAATTGATTTGATATAAAAATAGTTTATAATGATTGAACATGATTAGAAGTTAGAAATGTGTGAGTGAGTGGATAGTGGAATTTGTGGGAGGATGTATAATAATAATCCATTGTTTTGAAAAAGTGTGTAGATGTGATTGATAAGAGAAAATGTAAAAGTGCGTGAATAGAGTATTTTTTGAAAATTTTCATAAACAATTATATGTTGGATAAAAAAACAAAAATGAAAATATTTCATATCGAGTCGCTACCTAACAGTTTGCTCAGCTCTAGGAGTAATAAATTAAGGACTTGTTTGGGAAACTTAATTGGTCATGATAAATTATTTTGTCCAGATTTAACAATTATTTGAGATCTTTGACTAATACCATGAAAGGAAACTCATCATATCCCACTTTTTTCGTCATACTCTTGGTTGATAAATGGTACAGGCCATGAGGTGTAATTATATAATCCCGCCCAACTCCTCATTTGAAGCAGTCATTGACGATTTTTTTAAAGTCGTCCTGTCATTGTAGGTACTCGAACGCGAACCTCGTCATAATACCCGTGACCACCTGGCTAACCTAATGCTTGATCATTGACGAATATAATTATCCCTCATTTCAGCATTTGTGTGGGTAGTTATTGTGTTTCTATTTTTCATTTGGGGTAATTTGGTCGTTTCAGGAATTTATCAAACATTATCATCAATGCCAAACAAAATATTGTTTTCCTACTAAAATAATCACACCTCACAATCATAATTTCCAAATACGCTATTGAATTCAATTATATTATCCAATCCTATCTTTTTTTTTGAAAAGATTATCCAATCCTATTTTATTCAAATTATTTTATCAATTCAATCAACGATCACAAATGAGGCCTTAATAAGAAGCAAAACAGCTTATTTATGAAATGAAAAAATGACTAACTATTTTGAGAAAAAGTGGACAAATTAATAAAATGCCCGACCCCAATTCTTATAGTATTAAACTAGATTGACTAATATATCCCTGACTATGATAATAAAATATTTTTACTTTGCGTATCACTATTATGACCATTTAAATATTTATCAAACACACACACACACACACACACATATAATTAGGGCCGAAAAACGAACGAAATTACTCGATTCGAGATCTGCCGTTAAAAGCTCGTTTGAGCTCGGTTCGTTAATATAATGAACCAAAATTGAACACATTTTTCGTTCGATAAGATGTAAAACTCGACTCTATTAGTAAAAAAATAAAATATGTGTAGAAATATCAAGCTATTGAGCTTGATTAGGCTATTTCACTAAAGGCTCGTCAAACTCGATTCGATTAATAGTCAAATAAAATCAAACATAAATTTTGAATCTCGATTCTGATTCAAATAAGTTTGAATATATGTTTACATTTTCCGGCTAGAAACTGTTTGTATATATATATATAGTAAGTAAATACGTCAAGTGGTCTAAGTCACTCTAAGTTGGGTCAGCCGAGGTGAGGCCCGGGTAGGTTAACATTTTATGTGGGCCGATTAAGTCCATTCTCATATCTAAAACGTTCCAGGTCAGGCTGAATAAATTTTAAATATCCTTATCCTAGGTCCAGCCCGGTCCATCAGCCCCGCATCTCGTGGGTTGATTTCGGGCCTAGATCGAGGTAGGTGAGGTGGGTTTGATGGGCTTTTTATTTTTTGGTTGGTGTTTGTTTTGTGTAAAATTGATTATAAAAAGATCAATCTAAGTATCTAACATTTATATCCCAACATGGAATTTGTAAATTTTATTGATTATTTTAACTGAAGTCTTTATATATTTGAGTAATTTATATCTACTAAACTTAGTTTTTTAAATTAAATGGAAATATATAAAAAGAAGAAAAAAGTCCTGATCACAAGCCTATCAGGTAAGGAAAAAATAATATATTTTATTTAATTCGTTTCTATTAAATGCAATTTCCGATTATTACGACGTATGCTTCTAAGTTTATATCCAAATGCAACCTTAGAAAAAACAATATAATGTAGAGAAAACAAGGAGTTTGCGTCCCATAAGAAAGTATGGTTTAAAAAGTATATATATAAAGTTGTATTTGGACGGAAGAATTTGAACTTGAGGGCCGAGAGCCTAGAGGATATATATAAGGAAAAAAAGCAAATGGCTGCAAATAAGATGGATTTAAAGTACATCAAATACCTAAAAAAAAAAAAAAACTCCATATATATGGCATATATGTGCTTAATTTAGGTGTAGTTTGAGATTATCCATACAAATATTTGTAATCCATAATAAGCTTCATATCTTTAAACCCAAATGCAATCCAAGGGTTTTTAGTCTTAGATTTAAAGTATGTTTTTTCTTTATTTTTTTTTCCTTTAGCAAATCACGTATATTTACTACCTTTTTTCCTAGCAGCTTTTAACGTAATTAGAGTTGAAAAACGAATCAAGCTACTCGTTACTCGATCTGAGATTGATCGTTAAAAGCTTATTTGAGCTCGGTTCGCTAATATAATGAACCAAGTTTCAACATACTTTTTCGTTCGATAAGATGTAAACCTCGGCTTGTGCTCAACTCGATTAGTAAAAAGTGAATGAATTATGTGTAAATTACCAAGCTACTCTAGCTCGATCGTGTTCAACTCGATTATAGCTCGTTTGAGCTCGGTTCGATTAATAATTAAACCAAACTCAGACATGATTTTTGAAGCTCGATTAATTAATTTCAAACAAGCTCGAACAACAATATGTTCGACTTGTTGAGAAAAATCGAATCCCACATTCATCCCCTAGGGACAAGCAAAAATAACCGAGAAATAAAATGAAAAATAACAACAATCCACAACACAAGAATTTACGTGGTATTCATCACACCGGAGATTTTGCATTGGGCAAAAATCCGAAGTCTAAGCAAAATAATTCGACCAGAAAAAATATTTAAACCAGAACTCTATATAATTAAGCAATTATTATTCAACCAGAAAAAAGAAAAAGAAAAAAGGAAAACTCCAGAACTTGATCAATATTTAACATGATATAAGGTTATTAACTATATATTCTCTGAAAATTAAAGAGCAGATGCTGATTCTCCTAGTTATGCTTCACACTCTAATTACATATAGCTCAAATAAAAATTCCAAGCATAAATAATTAATTTGGTATATTTAAACCCAGCAAATAAAAATAAAATCATCAAATTGATAACATAATAATGATACTATGAAGCTTGAACAAGAGGGTTACTCTTTACTGAAAAGGCCCGGGCTCGAGTCTCTGTAATGGCGCTGCTATGAACATGTTTGTTGATGATCATCTAATTTATAACCAAAAAATGTTGATATGATCATCTAATTAGATGACCATCAACAAACACATTCATGGCCAGCAAAATTTGTAGTAATTTAGCAATATTAAGAAGATGAAGCTATATATGTAACAAATGTATAATGATAAGACTCTTAAATTAATCTCCAACCACCAGTCACTTATATATGTACATGGCCCATATGCCAGAGTAGTAATCCCTTCAAATAGAAGGATATTCTTTGAGAATAAACCTTTCTTGCATCCATATGTGATTGACTCTTGAACATGTTGTAGTGATTTGACTGGTAAGGCTGATTTTTTTTTTTTCCAAAGATAGGTAGATGGATTAGACTATTGATAGGATATATAGTAGTCATAAATTTTTTCAACGTTAGAGGGAGAGATTTAAATTATTCTTTAGAACTATGGAGAGAAAAGGATTTTTTTTTTGATTTTAAATATATTTTTATCCATTGTAAATCTAGGAAATACAGATCCTTCTGTGAGAATAACGTACCCGTACATAATATTTATTTATCAGAGACAATACTTTATCTGATCATACTACATCATACATATCTATATCCAATTGGCAGGGCCGAACCTGTGAAACACAAGGCCCTAAGTGGGATTATCAAAATGGGCCCTTGTAGCGGCCATTATTTTTTTGTCTTAAAATATTACTATAAATCAAGGGCCAAAAAATTATACGTAATACTATTTCCCAAAATTTTTTTGACAACAACAAAGATAAAATTTCAGTTGCACAAATTACAATGTTACCCCCAAGTTAATCCAGTACTCATAAACAATAAATATACAAGCAAAATCATTACTCAGATCATAAATCACGTTGCTAACTAAATCAATTAAATGAACGGGAAAACTAAGCAAAAGCTAAAAGAACTAAGCAAAATGAAGAGTATTAACACAATAAAAAAATTAAATTAAATATTAACTCATAATTTATAAGAAGAATATTCCTAAAAATTAACATTATTTACAAGAATTTTATGAAATTATTTAGAAGGATATAATGCTCATTATCAACTAAAATTGTCATTGTCATTTTCAGGAAATATTCTGAGTTGGAGTTTATATGTACCTCACATTCAAATGGAATGTTTATCTTTTTTACAATGTTAGGCTTCATGTTGAGTTATGTATTCTTTTCTTTTTGGTGTGGTGTGTGTAAATGGTATGGTTCATATACTTAACCATTTAAAAAAATTGGGCCCATAAAAAACCTTAAGGTTTGATTGTAGATTAAATTTAAGGGGGTAATTGATGTTTTCATAAACGTAAGGGGAGATTTTGAAATATCTTTTGCATATGAATGATGAAAATATAAGATGCATCAAACTTATAGGATTTTTGTAATTTTCAAAAATATATATTTTTTTGGTAATTAGCTCAAACTTTAGGGGCCTTTTTGTAACTATCCCATAAAAAATGAGCCCCTTAATTTTTGGGGCCCTAGGCACCGACTTGTTGGGCATGCCCTCAAGTCCGGGCCTGCCAATTGGAAGAAAAATCAACCCAGAAAAGAAACAACCATATGAATTATTGTAATTTACATATATTATGAAAAGAGACATGTTTATGCAAGTTATCACATCTCAGATTTGAGTACTTATGAAATTTTAGTTTTTTATGCTTTATTTCTTTTAATTGTCAGTGCATTTATATTTTTAATAATTCATAAATATTATTTTATATGTATATATACCGTGTGCATCATGTTCCATGATTTACATGTTGATTTTACAATATCAATCTTGTAATAGGATATGACTAGAACAATTATCTCAACGCATCGCCATGTCATGATATTTTCCATGCAAGTGGAAAAACCTATGATAATAATGGTTTTAGAATTTCATCTCATTTCTCCTTCTATGAAGGTTGCAATAGGAGAAGGACGATCCGGTGTAAAACCTTGTCACTTTATTTTTTTGCATGAATTTATAGTGTTAAATAATTAGAGACAATTAATAATTGACATTATAAATTTGACGCCACCGACCTCACACAGTGGGGTAATATAATGTGCATTTTATGATGATGATGTATATATATATATATATACCGTACTCGTATCCTTAAAATTTTAAAATATGATGAATTACATGTGTGGTATCGTACTCGTGTCTCATACCTCTATTAGTGTTTTTGTAAATATAGTTTAATTTAATATTTTAATGGGGTAATTTTTTTTTTAAGAAATATAATAAACTGATATGCATAAAAATTATGTTTAATTATATAAACTTGAGACAGGCTGCTTGAATGTGCCAAACACTCTATATCCCTACTGTTGATATTTAAGATGAAATCAAATAACTAGTATTGTATATATTAAGACACAAAAAGCCCTGTTATTAATCTGTAAAGTTTTGTATATATAAGTCGGCAAGCTATTTGATTAAGGCTTATAGACATTTAGATTGTGTTTGGCCACGGGCCAAATCCCTCAATCTATTTGGATGAAAACATAAATCATGTGATTTCAAATTGAGTAATTGACAAACATACCAAATTTTTTGGGAAAAAGACTCTTTATGTTGTCGGAGGATTTTTTTGGATATTTTTACACTCCTACATTTTCTTTTGCGTATTTTTATTTATTCGATTATTTTGTTCTTGTATTGTTTTATATATTATTTATGTTGTTTCGATATTATTTATATTGTCTTATGGTTGTTTTTCGTGTTATTTTGATGTCTCAATGCAGCTTTAATTACCTATTTTTTCACTCTTCTTGTTCATATGTTGTTTTCAATGTAGTTTTGTTGTTTATGAGTTGTTTCTATATTATTTTTAATGTTGTTCTGATGTTTATGTGTTGTTTCCATGTTGTATCCGATGTTTCAATACAACTTTTAGCTATTGTTTGAGAATAAAAGTCTAAGAGATGTGATGAAATTAAGAAAGATTCAAACGTCGACGATGTCACCGAAAATTGCCTATGTTGGTTAGAAATTGATAGAATCTGATGCCCAAATTTCGTTATTTATAACAGATTCGTCCGACGTTACGTGTTTAGATTCCGCAATCTTAGTGCACGGTGTTAGACTATGCCCTCAACCTTTCTATGTTGCACCCGCTCTAGGCTGCGTCTTGTCCATCCTCGGCTACCTACACCTTGTCCACTCTCGGCTCGGGATTTGGTACCCTATTGACTTGGCTAGCTCTCTCGACTCCAGACATGAATATGACACGATGATTAGGGGTGATAATCCCTGACACGACACAATAATTCGATCTGAACCCGAACCGATAGTTACTCAAAGAAACCCGAAACGAATATGAGAAACACGAACACGAACACGAACACAGACACGACTAACACAAATCTGACACAATCTTACCAATTTGTCTAAACCATATTCATTTTATATTTCAATTATTTTTTTGATGTATTTATATATAACCCGAAATCAACTCGAAACCAAATATAAACCAAATCGATGACCCGACACCCTTACACATGATGCTCATATCATTACTTAAAGCGTATGAAGCCCAATTTATTATATTAAGTTCTTGAGGCTCATCTTCCCATATATACAAAATGTCATTACCTATTCATTTGTAAGTTAATATAAACTTAATTTACTTAATTACTTCCTTTACTCTCGAGGACAGATCAAGAATGTTTTTACAATGGATACAAAACAAATTCGAGTATAAATTGCATAAAATATATTAATGAGACATGCTTTAATTTTGTTTTAACCTAATTAATATATAATGTTTCAAAATAAATAATAAATTGTAAAAAAGAAAAAAAAAACATGCATTGAAAACAATTAGATAAAAATAGAAAATAAAGTTAAAAAAGAAAATTTTATGGGGCACGTGTCCCCATAGGTTACTATGTAGATCCGCTTTATATCCATTGGCGTAGTTAGGGGGGCAACTTGGGCCCCCTCTTTAAAAAAAAAAAAAAAATTTATTAAGCAAATTTAAAAAAAAATTAAATTTAGTTAAAATTTATATGAGTTTTCTATACGGTCCACCCCACTTTCGTGTATCGGCCCACCCAAGAGTTATAACATCTTTGGCTACGCCATTGCCTATATCTGCTCTCGGATTATTCTCTATATAGGTGATGCTAGTTCCCACCCTAAATACTACACTTTTGCTTTGGAATTACATACGCGTAAAAACGTGCATGGACTATTATATTAAGACACGTGCCTTAACTTTGATTGATCCGCATTTTTAATCAGCATCAATAACTATTACATGTAGAGGTGAGTGGTGTTCATGAATAGGGAATTGGTGGTTGAGTGATATTGCATGAGAATGGTGATTTGGGTGTTGCCTTTGTCACAAAAAGAATGTAAGGAAGAGATAAAAGAAAGATTAGGATTATCTATGAATTGAATTGAAAAGGCTATGACACTATAAAGAAGAGATTAGAGACGAAAATAAATATCATTTAATCCATTTCATTTATTTTTATAAGTTGCCTAAATTGAAGTCTATTAAAAATCAAATCAAATCAAATCAAATAATATTATTTTATTATCAATTTGATCCTTCTAGAAATATACTTATATATTAATTTTCTTAGCTATAAAATGATCATCTTTGCTAATTAGATGTTGAATAGTTACAACTTAAACAACTATGTCGTTGCTCACTCAAAGTTCATTTTGTAGCCCTCCATTAATAAAGTTCTCTTTTGGAAAAGCTTCCCACAAAACTAAACTTCCATTTTTGGTAATAATTATGAAAAGAACAAATTAAGATGTAGAAGTATTGGGAATTTGGATGGCGATTTTAACAATCGTCGACGATTTTAACTTCTTCCCAAAATCCTCTCAAAATAAAAGCAGACGCCGTTAGAGGCGGAGTGTGGTGGGGATGGCAATGGAATAGGTATCGTTAAGTTCTTTAAAGGAAAGAACATTTTCATCACGGTGGTGCAACTGGACTTCTTGGAAAAGGTACTCGTATATACATATAGAGGAAAAAGTAATTTATTTAAATAATTTTTTTTTACCATTATGGCCGATATCATTTAAACTACTTCTACTATTTTTATTATAGTCTTAATTGTCAATAATTGTTATTATTATTGTTGTTGTTATGCCATTTGTTGATTTGGTGAAAAGAACCATAATTTAATTTGCAGCCTTAGTCGAAAAGTTATTGAGATCAACATCGGTGGGTAAAATCTACTTACTTGTGAAGGCAAATGATAAAGAGGCTGCACTTGATAGATTGTCGAAAGAAGTATGCCTCTCAAGCTTATATATCTTAAGTTATTTTTTTTCATATATTTGTTTTAAAGGGTGTTTGGGAGAGCTTATAAGCTTTTTAAAGACATCTTATAAGATATTTGAAAGTTTATAAGCTCTTTAAAGCATTTGACAAAAATCTGAAAAACAATCCGAAAATAAGATTTTAGAAGCTTACAAGTTATTTTTAAAAAAGGTGGGAGACCCCAACTTATTTCAAAATAAGATTCTTATTATAATACTCTCCTTTGATTTTGACCATTTTAGTTACAAATTGTCATTTCTAATATCTTATAAGCCCCACCATATTATTTTATCCAAACACCTCAACAACTTATATTCAAAATAAGATCTAACATCTTATAAGCTCTTAAAATATATTATAAAATTAAAAAAGCAATGACAAATCAACGAGGTACATGGGGGTAAAAACGTACCCCCAATTTGAAAAAAACCAGGAATAGTCATTAGTTTAAAATAACAATAACAAATTTGTACTCCCATATTTACCTAAATTCATACTTTAACGTATCCCTATTTCAAAAATTCTGGATCTGCCACTCTGTAAAAGCTTATAAGATCTTTTAAATTAGTTTAGCAAAACGCACCATATTAGTCATACTGATTTGTCAAAAATATGATTCTTTTTTTTATTTTCCCCTTTTTGATGTTTAGATTATACACTCAAAGTTGTTCGAAAGTATAAGAGAAATACATGGGAGCTCGTATGAAGAATTTCTCCAAGAGAAGTTGATACCAGTTGTTGGGAATATTTGTGAACCAAATCTAGGAATGGATCCATATTCTACACATACAATTATGGATGACGTAGATATCATAATACAATCTGCAGCTAACACAACCTTGAATGACAGGTTACATCTTCAAATATATAAGAATAATTAAGAAAAAAACCCTGAGATTCGGGCTAATTACCAAAAAAAAAAAAAAACTCTTGAGTTTTTTCAAAATTACAAAACCCCCTGATCCGTCTTACATTTTCCCGTCATAAGAAAAATTTATTTCAGAAATTCCTCTGACATTTATAAAAATATTACAGTTACCCCCTAATTTAAGACAGAACCAAAACCTGAAGTTTTTTTTTTTTTTTGTAATTTTGAAGCATCTCAATTTTTTTTTTCTTTTTTTGTGATTAGCCCAAACCTCAAGGGTGTTTTGTGATTATCCCTTAAATATATTTATTTCGTTTTAGGTACGACTTGTTACTTGATGCAAACGTGAATGCCCCTCAACGGCTGATGAGATTTGCTAAAAGATGCTAACCCTGAAGTTTGGAGTAAGGTAAATTTATAGACTTGTTACGTGAACCTCAAGCTTTTTGTTCATATTTCAACTGGTATGTGAAAATATAATACACAATTATGTCCTATATGTAATATAGGATTGAGGAAAATTACAAAAGCTAACCCTGAAGTTTGGAGTAATTACAAGAAAAAAACCAGACAAGTTTTAAACTTAAATAAATCGTCTTGAGGTTTTATTTAGCTTTACATTTTATCCCATCGTTAGTCGACCTGGCGAATTATGTTAATAATTATCAAATATATTATAATTACGTACAATTGTCAACTTTTCTAAATATTATAAATAATCTCAACTTTTCGTATGACTTATTTTAATATTTAGTTAGCAAATTCTATGAGTTTGATTAACGGTTGGAATGAAAATATAAGATAGAAGCAAAACTCAACATAATTTTCGTACTTTGAAACTCCTATAGATTGTTTTTTGTAATTACTCCAAACCTTAGGGATTTTTTCGTTGCTAAATCCGTCACTACTTCATCGTCCATTCTGTTGCTCTAATCCATGATTAGCGACAAATTTTTAATAGTTTAGCGACAAATTTTTTAAGCCGCTATTTAGCGTTGTATATTCTAATCCATTGCTAAGGAATTAACGAAATAAAGGCGGAACGTATAATCCGTCGCTAAACAGTTTAGCAACGGATTTTATGGCCTTAATCCGTCGCTATTTTGCGATTTTCTTGAACGAAGTATTTAATTAAAATATTATGAATATGAATGCAGCATTTGTAAATGGAAAAAGAGAAGGGATAATCTACGAAAAGCCATTGTTGATGGGCGAAAATGGGAGAAAGGAGGATGATGAGGATCATATATCTTCATTTTTATATCCTGATCAGATAGACATAATCGATGAGATAAAATTGGCTATGAAATCGTGCATAGCATCTACAGGCCATGATGCAACGATCGATTTGAAAAAGCTAGGCTTAGAGAGGTTAATTATATGCTTTTCTCCACTATTTTTCCATCACCTATATATATATATATATATACTCAATTATATTTATTATTTCGTGTAAATAGGCCTTTTTAGCCATTCGTGTTTTCAAAAGATGAAATATAAAAAAATATTTTTAGTCATTTTACCTATAAAAATGACAATGTCGTGCCCTCATTGTATTTTTTAGTAAGTTACTTAATTGGCCATTTTGAAAAAACCGATGCTGTACATTTGTCATTATCGAGACATGTTCTTGGTATCGAGAAATGCACCGATCCCGAGAAATGAAAAAAGGCAGAATGAACATTTGGACTCAACAAAGCCTGTACTATTTAAATGACCTAAACATTTTTGCGCTAGAAATAGTGCAACACTTTTTTTTTCTTTTCTTTATGTATGAAAACATGGAATAAAAAGGAATATTTATTTTTAGTGCAGATTTTACTGCTCTAAGATAATCCAAATTTCTAGAGATAGTCTCAAAAGGGGTAATAAGCATGTTTTTAAAAACAACAAGGTTAAAAATAAATTTTTATGGACGAATGACCAAAAATCGTGCAAACTCATATATTTATATATTAAGTTGCAGCATTATTAACATTATATAAAAATCATAACAGGGCTGCATTCTACGGTTATGATAGTACATATCAATTGAGCAAAGCTATGGGTGAAATGGTCCTCAATGAAATTAGAGGAGATATACCATTGCTTATCATTAGACCATCTGTTATTGAGAGTAGCTACAAAGAGCCAGTCCCCGGGTGGATACAAGGAAATAGGTCAATTTATCCAAGCTCACAATATTATACCATTTAATATCTTTTAACCAAATTTTTATGCTTCTATTGGAATCTATATATTCTAACTTTATGTTCTTGTTATTTATGGAGATTAGAGTGTTTGATCCAGTGATTATTTCTTATGGAAAAGGACTACTCCCTGCTTATTTAGCTGATCCGGATGTCCATATGGATGTTGTAAGTATATATACAAAGATTTTCATTATATATATAAATAAATATAAAGGCGATCTCATTGCCGTGTGGTATGGTGAGGCCATTTAGGCAATAGCCTCAGGCCCCAAAAATTTTCAAGGACCCTAATTTCATTCATATCACATGTATATATAAAGAGTAAGGTTAATTTTGTTTCCAAAATTTAAAAATTATATGCACAAATAACGTGATTTAAAGATTGCAAGGTAACATGCAACTTGCAAATAGAATAAACAATTAAGTGCCTAGAAAATAAAAAATTTAGTTTCATTAACTAATTTATAAATAAAAAATGCAACGTTTCAATTCTTGTTTCTTGGATAAATAAATACCTAAAATATAGAAATTAGTTGGTGTGCAATTAGCGTAAACATTCAATTAGATTTTGCATAAATCTACTAGTTTAATTTTAGGGTAAATCTTTTTATCCCATATACTCTCATTAAATATCACTTTAACCCTTGTACTTTCAATTGTATCACTTTACCCCTGACCCCTCATACTTTTAATTAGTATCACTTCAATCCCTTATACTATTAAAATATCATTTTATCTTTCTACCTCTTTATTAAAATACCTAATTGTCCCTACTATTATTTTTAAATTCATTTAATTGTATTAAATATTAAATTCATATAATTATTTTTGAAAAAATTATTTGCTATTTAAGATATTGCCTCAGGCCTCATATTTTCTTGACACGGCCCTGGGCGATCTACCTCTAAGGTTTTTTCCTAATTACGTACAAAAAAACTTCTATTATTTTTATAAATTAAAAATATCCCTTTTAAGGTGTTACAATACACTTTAAGGTTTGTATATATTTCATAATTAATTCCCTCTCCAGAGAGTGCAAATTGTAAAATATTTGTAATTTTGAAAGATAATTGAGATTTTTATAATCAAGCTAAACAGGAGGGGTAATTTTAACAATTCTCTCTCTCTCTCTATATATATATATATATATATAATTTTGCTGATGTGTATTTATTTTAATGTTCAGGCTCCAGTTGATATGGTGGCAAATATAACAATTGCAGCTATAGCAAAACATGGAATCGTAAATACGCCACATCTGAATGTGTACCATGCGCGGCAACTGGCTTCGTGAATCCTTCGCGATATTCTGACATATTTGATTATGTTTATGAACACTTTATGGTGAACCCATTAAATGGCAAACCACCTATCGCGAAAATGAAGTTATTCAATGAATTTAGCGAATTCTCTAAGTACTTAAGAGACGAAATATCCGAGCGTACTGGCATGAGAAATGCAGTTGGCATAGACGAAAAGGTGCTAAAAAAGCTCCAAAAAGAATATAAAGCGAAGGTTGCCTATGCTGAGCAACTTTGTAAGATGTACGAGTTCGCGGGATTCTTGAAAGCATGGTATGAGAATGTGCATATTATCTTGCAAAACTTGCGTGAGACGGCCTCACGGATTTAGATCCGTGAGACGGAGCCATTATTACAAAAAAAAGTTTTAAAGATTTTTTTTTGATTTTATTTTTCTTAGGGTTTATATTTGTTTTTTTAGGGTTTATTTTGTTTGTTGGGTTTATTTTTAATTGATTTGAGTTTTTAGGATTTTTAGTTTTTTTAGGGTTTATTTTTTATTTTTGGGTTTATTTTTGTTTTTCGGGTTTATTCTTCATGGTTCATATTTTTAGGGTTTATTTTTGTTTTTTCATGGTTCATTATTATTTTTAAATTTATTTTCATTGGTTCATATTCTCAATTTTGTTCAGAAGGTCGTCTCACTGGATTTAGATCCGTGAGACCTCTCACAAGAGGAGGCTCTATTATCTTTCTATAATTTCATAAAGTGGAACAAATTTGTCCTTTTATTTTCCGAAAACTATATTTGAGATCCAAACATAATGTAATTACAATATGTATTTACCATGTGATGACTAGATTTCTAACTTTTATGTCAGGTTCCATAATGGCAATACTCAAAAGTTATTACAAGAAATGTCAGAAGATGAGCTAGTTGACTTCGACGTTGACGCGACCAAAATTGATTGGAGAAAGTATTTTGTTGAGATTCACATCCCGGGTTTAAGAAAATATGTGCTTAATAATGCAAAAGTGTCTTCATAACAAGACTTTATAGGTGTGATTGAATAATTTATTTTTCTGTGCATTTTTATTTGTGAGAGAATAGTGGTGAAAAATTGTTTTTGAAAGAGAGAAAGTGAAAAAGTAGAGTGTGAATGGAATATGTGAGATAAAAATTAATAAATATGGTGATGTGGTTGACCTATTGTATGAAATAACAATTGTTTGTGAGAATTTTTGTAAGACGACATTTTGAATGTGTTTTCTGAAAATTCGATTTCTTTTCCTCTATCCAGTTTTTAGTGTTTCTATTATATTTCAAACCAAATAAGACCAAGTTGTACTAATGTATCTATCTATTCTATCTATATATCTATCCTATTCTAAATTCGCGAATGCTTCTGCAAGTTTTTGAGTTGACTTAAATACCCCTTCCAAATATTATTAATGACATAATTAAACGTAATTTACAATTTAGGATGTAATTTAGAAGGATAATATCAAGGGGTTATATAATGTAACACCATAATTATTCTCTTTGTGTTAGTGAATTATAGACTATAGAAATTTAATTTTGGCCCCGTATAAGAGAATTTTCAGATTTATTTATTTATTCAGCTAACCCAATCATTTTTTTTTTAAAGATTCATTTTATTAAGCATGCATTTCAGAGTCAAAGTTAAGCAATTGTTTTTTTTTATTAGATTTGAAGTCGTATTTCATTGAGATACATCATTATCAATAAAGCAAAATATTTTCTCCAATGAATGTCATTAGACTTAACCTAATACATGACAACTAGAAATCTCCCAAGACTGTATCCATAAAGGCCAGTTTGTCAATATTGGAATATATGAACAGAATCGTAAGCAGTTAGAAGTCTGTTAGTTGTTATCTTTCTTGTTGAGAGTTAGTTAAGTCGGTAGTTGTCTTCCACAATACTCTTCCTCTTATCCCACTTGTATATATATACCTACTAGCACACATTGAGATGAATATACAAGTTAATGATTCTCCCTACAATTCTTCTCTCTACATTTTTATGGTATCGAGCGAGCTCTCCGTGCGTGCTCGATAGATTTCTCCGGTGAATTTTTTTCTCCCCGCCATGGATACTTCTTCGATGTCCACCATTACTTCTCTTCCTCATTTCACACCGATTATTTTGCGCCTAGATCGCAATAATTACACACGTTTTGGAAGCGCGGGTGCTCTCCACGGTTCGTGCGCATGGTTTTGAGGATACTTGTTTGGTACTATTTATGCTCCACCGAAATACGTGTCATCTTCCTCTCCGACCACTTCTCTTGGTTCCGATGCTATTATCAATCCGAGTTTGTGAACCGGATGCGAAAAGATCGATATCTTCTCATTTGGATGCTCGGCTCCATCGGTGAGGCCATGCTTGGTCATGTCAATCGATGTTCAATTTCAAGTCCGGTTTGTATTCGACAAATTGTTTGATCCACAATCGAAGGCTCGTGTTTACAACTTCGTTTCATGTTGCAAACCATGAAAAAGGAGATCTCCTTTGTTGATTCGTACATTCTCAAGATGAAATCGTTGGGCGATGATTTAAATCTGCTTTGGACACATCATTGATGATGATGAATTGGTGTTATATATTCTTGGAGGACTTGGTCGACTATGAACTGTGATTGTCAATCTTACTACCGTAGTGAGTCGTAAGTCTACAAGAGGTACAATTCATCTTCTGAGACTCATGAGACGCGTCTCCAAAGTCATGTTAATTCTCGGTTTTCCTCTTCATCCTCTGTTTTAAATGTGTCTCATGGATCTCATAATGGACATGAATCCATTCTTGGTAATCCACCGATAACAATGTGTCCAAATCAAATTTGCGTATGGTTTTTCTCCTTCCTATCCACGAGGTGGAGGTCGTTTTACTCGTGGAAGAGGTCGTGGTGGTCGAAATGGAGGTACATTCAGGAACAATAACAAGCCTAAATGTCAGTTGTGCTGGAAAACAGGTCATGTGGCTCTTAAATGTTACAAAAGGTTTGATGTTAATTTCACTTTGGACTCGAGTTTAATCAAAATGGTGGTGGTTATGGTGCTCCCCAGGCAAATCTATCTGTTTCTAGTCCATCATCATCTGTGGATCCTAACTGGTATTTTGATAGTGGGGCAACTGCGCATGTTACAGCTGATTTAGACAATCTTTCACTCAAATCCACCTATCAAGGTCCAGGCAAGCTTGTAGTTGGTAATGGCTCTAAACTTCCTATTTCACATATTGGTTCATCTCATTTATCTTCCATCTCTTCTTCTCCTTCTTTACTTCTAAATAATATTCTCTATGTGCCTCACATCACCAAAAACCTACTCAGTATATCTCAGTTTACCAAGGACAACAATGTGCTAATCGAGTTTTATCATAATTGTTGCCTTGTTAAGGACCTCCAAACTTCCAAAACTCTGTGAAAGGAGCACTTAGGGAGGAGTGTACTTGATTTGTCTCATCTTAGACATACTTCAATGACTGCTGCCAGCAGCCTTCTTCTTCATCCGCTTCCTGTACTTGTCACCTTCACAAATTTTTTCATTGTAAGCTCTTCACATTCATGTAATAAAAGTTCTTCTTCATTACATTGTAATTCAGACATCAATGTATGGCATAGAAAGCTTGGTCATCCATCTCATGTTGTTTTGTCTCATGTACTGAAAGCTATCAATAAAACTCCTCAATTTCTTTGCTTTTCATTGTGATGCATGTAAATTAGGAAAAATGCATCAAAAACACTACGCATCTCTACCTTCTAAAACAATGACTCCTTTTCAACTGGTTCATTCGACCTTTGGGGCCCCTCTTCCGTGTCATCTGTAGAAGGATACAGATACTATATTCATTTTGTTGATGACTACACCCGTTACACATGGATCTTCCCTCTGAAACTCAAATCTGAAGCTCACAACACCTTTGTTCACTTTAATACTTTCATTGAAAGACAATTCAATACCAAGATAAAATGTCTACAAGCAGTTGGGGGGAGAGTATAGGTCTTTGGTTCCCTTTCTTAAAAGTTTGGGTGTTGATTTCGTCATCCATGCCCTCATACACATCAACAACATGGGAGAGCCGAGAGAGAAAACATTTACACATAGTAGAAATGGGACTCTCTTTGCTTGCACAGCATTTACCTCTAAAATATTGGTGGCATGCATTTTCTTCTCATTGTCTTTCTTATAAATAGACTCCTTCTATTGTTTTACACTACTCTTCTCCATATCAAAAGTTGTTCAAGTCTAAACCTTTGACTATCTCTTCTTGAAAGTGTTTGGTTGCTCATGTTTTCCCTTTCTTAGACCTTATCACGATCACAAGTTTCAATCACAGGACCTCCAAGTGTGTTTTTCTGGGATACTCTGAATCTCATAAGGGCTATAAGTGTCTGGATGTCACAGGGAGGATTTACATTGCAATCTCAGTTGAGTTTAATGAATCACAATTTCCTTACACTGAGTTATTCACTTCCCACACTGCATTACCCTCATCTAGCACATCTGCTATACCTTTTTCTCCTCCAACTCTTCCTGTGTCCTCTCCTTCTATTTCCACCTCTTCTTCTACTACCTCCTCTCATTCTCTCCCTGGCATTCAATTACATGTGCAACTCCCTCCTGTTTCCTCTCCCTCTTCTTCTGCAGATGCTTCCATCCTGCGGGTTCGTGCATCCTCCTCTCATCCGCCTCCTCTATTCTGCTCCTCATACCATTTCTTCCATCTCTACTCACCCTATGGTCACTAGGTCCAAACTAGGCATCTCCAAACCTAAAATACTTCTTGCTTCTTCTACTTCTTCTCCTGATTTAGAGCCTACTACTGTCTCTCAAGCTTTGTCTGATCCAAGATGGAAGGAGGCGATGAAAGTTGAATTTGATGCTTTAATTGAGAAAAATACTTGGACATTGGTACCTCTTAGTCCAAATATGAATGTGATTACCAACAAGTGGGTGTTTAAGGTAAAACAGAAACAACATGGATCAGTTGACAGGTTTAAAGCAAGGCTTGTTGCTAGGGGTTTTGAGCAAACAGCAGGCATGGATTACTTTGAAACTTTTAGCCCTGTCATTAAGCCTTGCACAGTCAGGCTTGCACTCACATTGGCTGTTACAAAGGGGTGGAGTATACAGCAGATTGATGTCAACAATGCATTTCTAAATGGGGAGTTAAAGGAGACAGTTTATATGTGTCAGCCTGAAGGTTTTGTTGACACTGCACATCCCACATATGTTTGCAAGTTAAATAAGTCTCTTTACGGCCTAAAACAAGCTCCTAGAGCTTGGTTCAATAAACTCAAACAGCTTTTTGATCGGTGATGGATTCTCTAGTTGATTTGAGATAATTCTTTATTTTTCAAGAGAAGCGAGGGGACAACTTCTTCTTGTACTCATATATGTCGATGATATTCTTTATAGCTGGTGATAGTAATCAGAAATCAGTACATTGATCGATCTTCTTAGTCAACAATTTGCCTTAAAAACCATGGGGAGGTTGGCTATTTTCTTGGTTTGGAGGTTACCAGATATTTCTTTGGTTTAATACTTACTCGGGAAAATACATCTCGGATTTGTTGGTTAAAACCAATATGAGCAATTGTAAACCAACTTCTACACCTCTCGACCCAACTCAAAAATTGTCACTTGGGGATAGTACGACTTTTGATCACCCATTTGTGTATAGGAGCACCATTGGAGCATTACAATACCCGATTACAGGCGACATTTCTTTTCTTTGTAAATAGACTCGGTCAATATCTACATTCTCCCACTTTGTCAATCATTGGAGTGCTGCAAACACTTGGCCGAGGTATCTAAAGGGTACTGTGATTTGGGCGACTTTCTTTCCTACATCAGCCGCAACTTGAGGCCTATTCCGATGCTTTGATTGGGCAAGTAATTTAGATGATAGGAAGTCCACTGGGGCATTGTATTTTCTTGGGCAAAAATTTGTTGACTTGGAGTTCGAAGAAGCGTCGTGGTTTCACGCGCAGCGGTCGCGAGTCCGATTACCGTTCATTGGTGACACAACTACGGATATTGTTTGGTTACATTCTCTCCTTAAAGAATGGGGTTGTCATTGAATCTCCTTCTATCCTATGGTGTGACAATCAAAGTCTTTGCTTGCAATGGTCGAGAATCCGTGTTCCACGCTCGTACTAAACATATTGAAATCGATGTACACTTCGTTCGACAGGAAGATTATTGAAAAGGAAATTGAAGTGCGATTCATCCCCTCGGAAGATCAACCCGGTGACTTGTTTACTAAACCACTCTCTCCTTCAAGGTTCAAGATGTTGTGTGAAAAACTCTCGATTAAATCACCTATGTTCCTCAAAGATGCGGCATGGGGAATATTGGAATATATGAACGATGAACTGTAAGCGGTTAGAAGTCATTAGTTGTTATCTTTTTGTTGAGAGTTAGTTAAGTCCGGTAGTTGTCTTCCACAAGATTACTTCCTCTTATCCCACTTGTATATATATACCTACTAGCACACATTGAGATGAATATACAAGTTAATGATTCTCCCTACAATTCTTCTCTCTACATTACGTTAGTCAATCGCGCCAATTCCACCGTAACCTTAAATTTCCAAGACCAAAAATTAGTCCCAGCACCAGGCCATCGCAGGTAACCCAGCGACAAACACCACTGCACACCCCCAAAAAACTAACAACGAGGCACATTTTATGATTTGCTTGAATCATGAGATCACACCTAGTTAAGATTCTCCTAGTTAAGATTTATAATAAAAACTCCCAACTTTTTCTCCGGAGCTGGTGGTTCTTGAGATTATGATAACTTGTCTGCTATAATTTAGCAAATGTTAGAGGGGCCTTGGGGTATTTGTCACAGGGAGACCCTTCTGATGCTCAAATCAGTATCGGTTGGAGAATTAATCCAGAGCAAATGAAACAACAATTAAGAGTAATCAACTAAGAATAATCCAAAATACTTACAAATAATGAGGAGGCAATTTTTTATACATTGGTTGATGGGTCGCATAGACGTCGTAAGACAAAGTGGGCGCGTGGACCGAATATTTATATATGCAATCTAATAATGATTAATAATAGGGTAAAATTCACTTTACCCCATTTTACTATTGATTTTGTATCAATTACCCCCTCAATTATTAAAATCTTCAAATACCCCTAAACCAATAAAAATTAAGTTAATGGACAAAAAAACCCTTAATGTAAACAAAAATATTAGTTTACTTTTACATCAATTATAAAATATAAATAATTTGATCCATTTTAATCAACTATCGATCAATATAATCCCAAAATTTTATTAACACTTTGAATTTTAAAATTTAAATCTTAAATTTAATTAAAATAAATATAAAATAAAATACAACTTCAATTAATATTACAGAGAATTTATATTTGATCTAAAAAAAGAACTACACAAATTTTCATTACTATTATTTTAAATATATAGCTTAGTAAGTAAGTAAGTAGTAAATTTAGAGTAAAAAAGTATGGATATTATTTGTGCATAGAAGTCTATCATGGCAAACACCTTGTTACTATGTGTAGTAATTTATTATATGTGAAAGAAAAATCGATATTGGATAACAAAAAAATAGAAAATCTTGTACAATGTCATTGTAATTACGAAATTTAAAGGAAAGAAATTAAAAAAAAAACTAGAAGATGCTTTTGAAACAATAAAATATATATTTATATGAGTTTTTATTAAAATAATTAATATTATTAATATTTTATTTAGCTATTTATTTCTTCAAATTTAGTTCAGATTTATTTTCTTCAAAATCAGTGTTAAGAAAACAATTAGGTAAAATTAATGATATATAACTTTGTCGAGAGAGTATTATATGATTTCTATTCTATATTTTATCATTTTTATTTCTTATTTCACAAATAAGTTTCTAATTTCGTTAATTTGTTTGTACACTTACACATATTATTTAACTTATTCATAATTTACTTAATTAATTAAATTGGCCCTACTTAATCATTTACTTATTAGACCAATATATGCATATATACATTGTTATAGTAATATAAATTTTAATTTTCAAAGAAAACCAATGAAGCTTCTCTAGACTATTGAATTATATCTTGCTATTTTATTTATTTTAGATCTAATATAGATTTATCTGTTTAATAAAATTAGAGTTAAGTAATATATATAATTAATTAATTAATTAATTAATTGAAATTGAATTATATTATTTTTCAGAAACGATAGCAATTTCATAGATAATTCAACACAAGTCAAAATATGGAATTAAATATTATATAATTCAAGGGTAATCTTGTCTATCAATGAATTTTTTATTGATCAAGAGGGGTATTTGAAGATTTTAATAGTAGAAAGGGGTAATTGATACAAAATCAATAGTACAAGGGGGTAAAGTGAATTTTACCCTTAATAATATTGGCTAGTTATTAATTAAGTAATTTTAATTAAGTAATCTGTTAAATAATTAAAATAAGAAATATTGGAAAAACTCAATTTTGTCCCCAACACTTTCTTTTTTATTTTTCCAATTAATATATTGATGTGAAAAACTTGAATAATAATAATAATAATAATAATAATAATAATAATAATAATAATAATGTTATATATAACACTATTAACACTTTTTTTTAATAATTGTTATAATTTTTATTTTATTTTATAATGTTATTAGTGTTTTATAAGTTATAATTTTGGGCTTGCTATTAATTTATAAATTATAAGCCTTTTATAAATTATAATCATTAGTGTTATAATTTTGGGTGCATTATTATCCAATATAATTAAAATGTTATAAATGCTATATAACACTTTTTTGATATTTTTTGATAATGGTATATAACTCTTTGTGCATAAATTAGTAATATCATATATAATAATTGTTATATAATAATAAATAGTTTTTTAAAAGGGGCACGTGACCCATGGCGGCCCGCCATAGAACCCATAGTCCACCACCGTAAAAAAGAAAACCTTGACCACAACCATATTCCGAGACCTAGATATCGATGCCCATCGGCACCTATCGCGCGCCACCCTCTTGTCGTTGTCATGAGAAAAATAGAATTTATTAATTTTTGTAGGTTAATATTACTAAAACTTGGGGGTGCTTTGGAAAAAGTAGAAGCACCAAGGAAATAAATTAAAGCATTTATGATATAAGTGATGGTACGATCATTAAAAATCATGAAATGTTGTATTTATTAAAGGTGTCCTCTCGTGCAAAGGAAAGAGGTAAGTCAGCGTTTTTGTCGTAGACACAATAATAATAAAATGATTGATGTCGAATGGGGTTATTTCGGTTGACTACGTGAAGTCAAAGGAAAACCTTGCGGATCCACTTACAAAAGGCATAAATCGAGATCAATCTGTATAAAGCTGTTAAGGGAAATGGGTTTAAAATCCACAACTTAAAGAATGTTCATAAGCGGTAACCCAACCTTGTGAATTGGAGATCCCAAGACCTTGGTTCAATGGGACAACTAAGTTATGAATGTTAAATTTGAACAACTTGGAAAATATGTTAGCTCATTCTCGATACATCCAAGTGTATTTAAACCCTTTGAATGTGGTGAGGTTAAGTTTAAGACTTTTAATGATTCCTATACCGAAAGGTGGAGTATGACAGGATACTCTTCAATAGGAGATCACCTATATAAGTGAGAAGTAATGGCCGCTCGAGAAGAAACACTTATGAATCTAAGATATGGTCCAGGGTAGAAATGGACACAACGTGAGAACAACAAGTGTTAGAGTTGTTATTGTGTAAATCTTGTTGTCTTGGTTTACACAAACGGTGAGTAGTTCAAGACATCGCGTCACTAAGCGGCTAGTAAATCCGATAGTACCTTACTAAGGAAGGTTCAAAGCCACAAGCTACCTATCGATGCAATAACGATTCGCCGAGACTTTCAAGCGAATCGCATACACGCATGCATTAATTTCATTCATGTGGGGATTGTTGGAATTGGTCTTTGATAAATGGGGTGTTGACCCGATTTTGACCAATTAATTAAGTGGTTTCCATTTGTGAAAAATGGAATTAAATTATTTGTAAAAATTCTACTAAGAGAGTAGATGAGAATAACATTTGGAATTTCTCAAAACCGATTCCTGGTGAATGAGAAATTAATGCTTTAGAAGTTAGCCACTTAATACAAATAAATGGTATGAAAAATGGAAAATGTGGGTGAGGAGAGATGCTCCATCCCACATAGAAAAAAGGAGGTAAAATTGCACACTTTATTTATCCTAAGTTGGACAAATGGGTTTGGGCCCTTGGGGGGACCCAAGTTTTTAAAGGAGAGATGACCTACATGCTTGTGGGTTTGGTCAAAGCACACGCGCGCGCCGTGGGCCTGGGCTTGGACTTGGGCCCTTATTCTTTTTGGTCCAAAACCTTTAAAAAATTAAATATTTAATTAATTTTTGTAATTAATTAAATAGATTTAATTAATTTTCGTAATTAATTAAAAGAGTTCAACTAGGAAAATGTTTCGGCCCCACAAGACGGGGGAGCACGACAGCCCGTGCGGTCGGGTCGTGCTACTGCCGCCGGTAGAGTCTGCGCCTACACGCACGGGCGGCGCATGCCCGTGCGCCTGGGTCGTCTGGTGCCGAAGTGTTGCGCCTGCACGCACGGGTAAGAGCACGGCCGTGCGTGCCTGGTCGTGCTCCTGCTGAAAAAGCGTCTGTTCATTGATACAAAAGGTGTCTTTTCGAGCCAAGAGACATGTTCTTTCCATACGGGCGTCTAAGGCCTATAAAAGTCGATCCTGGTGATTTGAAAAAAATAGGAAACATACGATATTAATCAGAAAACATAAAATCGAGCATTGCATTTTGCATCTTGCCCATTTTCCTCCTTGAAAGCTTGAAAGTACTCAAACACTTTGCTTGTTATTTGTTGTTCCGGTTTTGATGTCTTGCTAATCGGAGCTATTAAAGTCGTTGTATCTTAGGGGGCGTCGAGCCGTAAGTAAGCACTTGTATACGGGCGTTTTCGTCTTGCGGAGACAGAATCAGTCGGCCTCGACTTAAGCCTATACACTATCCCGGCCATTTTCTAAAACCAGAAACCTTTCACCATAATTTACCCAACAATTTATAGAGAGATTCATTGTATACTCATTGTATATTCTAAGTTTCAAAGCAAAATACATTGAGAGGATAAAAGAGAGGTAGAGTTGGAAGTTGAAGAGCAATAGAGGAGAAGGCTTGGAGCTCAACATCATTGCAATCAACCAAGGAGGAAGTCTTGTATTGGCCTTGATAAGAGCTAAGTACACCATGTTCATTTTATTCATATCTTCTTGTGTAGTATACTCTTTTGTCAAAGACATGTGTAGCTAAATTTCTAGTGTTTGAATGTAATGAACTCTAGAGTGAATCGTGATTAAAGGCTTGTATGTTTTTAATAAAATCTTCATGTTTTGTGTGATTCACTTATATTATGCTTTATTCATTTGAATTGGTATATGCGCAATATTGATTTGAAGTTTATTTTTCATCAGGAAATCGAGATTCATGGTGAAATAGAACCTATATAAGTGAAAAGAGTTGGATGCAATCCTAGATATAGGACGACATAAATCTTCCGGATTAGGGTCAAACCTAATATGAGAATTCACAAATCGTTATAATCTTTGTCTTGGGGTTTTAACTAGAAAGAGATTTCGTTAATCAACTTGAGATTAGAAGTTATTCGCTCGATAGAGGGTTTAACTTAAATCGGGAATTTCTACGGTCCACATAACATGAGATTTTATTAAACGAGGTTGGTTTTTGCTTAAAGGCTTATGGTTGTATTTTTATCTTGTTGAATCACAAAAACATTCTAGAGGGATTTATATTCAAACACATTTCTAGCTCTTTATTTCTTAATTCTACAATCTACTTTTATTTGATCTTTTGTAAGTTGCAATTATTTTAAATTATCTATTTTTTTATTTTCCATTTTAACAAACAAAACTCGAAAATTATTAGATTAAATAACAAAAAAGACGGTAATTATTAGTACTTACAATCCTCGTGGGAATGACACTCGGTACTCAACAATCTATACTATAAAACGATAGGTGCACTTGCCTAAGGTTTTAAAGGTAGCTTTTGAGCCATCAAGTTTTGGCGCCATTGCGGGATTGTAATATTAAGAACGCTTTATTTTTGTTAATTTAATCATTTTTTTTATTTTTTTATTTTACCATTATTTTTTATCTATCTTTGTAAGTCTTGGTTTATACTTATCCTCTTTATTTACCGATGTATGCCTACTCGTCGCCGAATTTGGAAAGCGACACCGCCTGGGAAGCAAACACGAGAGGAAAGTACTAACACAGACCACGAAGAGGATACTAACGAAAGTAAAGATATCGTCATGGCGGATGAAGAAAGAACTATGTATGACTATGCCAAACCATCCATGGACGGCACGTCATCTAGCATCGTAAGGCCCATTGCAGGTGCCAATAATTTGAAATCAAATCGAATGTCATTCAAATGGTGCAACAATTTGTTCAATTTGATGCCTACCAGGCGAAGATCCAGAACAATCATATCGCAAATTTCCTCGAAATTTGTGATACCTTCAAAATAAATAGAGTCTCACGACGATGCCATCCGTTTGCGCCTATTCCCATTTACTCTTGGGGACGGGCTAAACAATGGCTAAATACTTTGCCAAAGGAACAATCACAACATGGAGCATCATGGCGAAAAGTTCCTTTTGAAATATTTTCCACCGCCAAGCGCACGATTGAGGAATGAAATCTCTTCATTCACTCAAGAAGACGACGAGACCTTGTACGACACTTGGGAGAGATTCAAAGAATTGCGAAAATGCCCACATCATGGTCTTCCTATTTGGATGCAAGTCCAAACATTTTACAATGGGCTACTCTCGTCAACAAGGCAAATGATTGATGTGGCGGGGGGAACTTTGAACAATAAAACACCGGAAGCCGCCCAAGATCGATGGGAATGGCCATGAATGGCTATCAATGACAATCCGCATTTGAGGTAAACCTATGAGAACAATGGGTGTTTATAATGCAGATCAGAGTTACACTAATTTGCACAAGTCGAAGCTTTGACCAAAAGATCGATGATCTAGCGGCTCCTAAACCACCACCACCGCATGTTTTATCTTGTGAAACTTGCGGAGGATTGCATAATCATCGGGATCGCCCACACACAATACCTCACGCCGAACAAGGCTAATACGTTGGGAATCAAGGCGAAATTACCCAAGTAATCCTTACAAAGAACACATACAATCCTGGGTGGCGACAACATCCTAATTTCGGTTGGGGAAACCAAGGCCAACCACGACCTAATCCCAACCCCGATCTACACACGTCTCCGGATTTCACCCAAATCAAGGTAAGCCTAACTTGGAAGATCTTATAACAAAGTTTGTGCAATCACAGATACCCGATTCGGAGGTGGAAACATCCTTGAGAAATCAAGAGGCATCTATCCATAACGGAAAACTAAATAGGCGGATTGCGAAGATGATTTACGAAAGGCCACAAGGTAGTTTCCGGGTAATCTTGAGCCAAACCGAGGAGGGAGCACGTAAAGGCAATTACCATCGAGTTTTCCACATGAGCATGATTATGCCAATACCGCCATGCGAGAAATACGTGGAGGATGACATACCCGGATAAAAGCTCATGAAAAAGGAGGTCGCCGAATACAAACCCAAGATCCCTTACCAGGAGTCTAACCGAAGAAGATAGAAATGAGGACAAATTTGGTAAGTACCTTGAGTCATTCAAACAACTACATACTAATATTCCATTTGTTCAACCTCTTTCAAAGCATGCTAAGGATCTAAATGACATCATTTCTAATGAAAATAAACGAACTATCAAATGTGCAATTGAATGATAAATGTTCTTCCAATAATCTACCACAAAAATGTAATGATCCGGGGAAGTTTTATTATCCCTTGTACAATTGATGGTTTACTGTTGATAGAGCACTAACCGACTTAGGAGCTAGTATCAATGTGATGTCTTATGAAACATTCAAGCATATGAGATTAAGTGAATCGAAACCTACTAGGATGGACATACACTTAGTCGATAAATCGATTAAACATCCTAGAGGTATTATTAATGATGTGTTAGTCAAGATCGATAAATTCATATTCCCGAGTTGATTTTGTTATTCTTGACATGCATGATGATATTGAGGTTCCTCTAATTCTTGGGCGTTTCTTTCTTGGCTATGGCAAAATCAATCATTGATGTGCATGAATGAAAATTAACTTTGAGGGTGGGGGATGAACAAGTAATTTTTAAAATTCATGTTGATATTGAAAAGGATACTACTTGTTCTTTTGCCGATTCAATTTCGTTGCACGATGAGAAATCTAAAAATCTCTTGGAGGAAAGTGTTGTTCAAAGTCCATGTTGGAAGCTTATGCCCGAAAAGGGGACCGAGAAAGTTCAAAGAGCACATTTTGAAGCATAAAGTTGGAGGTAATACTATTAAATACCTAAGGGATTTTCATAAGTCCAAAGCTCCACCCGACTAATCTCCACATTTGGGTAAACGGTCCAGCTATACGACTTTAAAGAAGCGCTAACCGGGAAGCAACCCGGCATTTTGTGTGTATTTTCTTTTACTTAATTTTTTTTATTGCTTGGGGATTGAAAAAAATTAAAAAAAAACACATGATGGCCGTGCTTAAAAAGCACGGCCGTGTTCGCCATCACGATTCGCGAACACACCCGGGCGTGTTCAAAAAATCCAAGGTTTTGTAGGAAAAATTCGTACCGAACACGCCCAGGCCGTGCTTTTCAAGCACGACCGTGTTTTAAAAAAAAATTAAATTTTTTTTTGCGAAAAAAAAAAAACGTCACCGAACACGCCCGGCCGTGCTTTTTAAGCACGGCCGTGTTTTATTATTAAAATTTTTTTTTCAAAAAAACTCAAAAAAAAAATATATTTGATGATTTCACGGTATTCGAGTTGTGTGTCCTTGATTAGGTATGAAGATGCCGATGAAGGTCCCGTACTAAACAACCCAATGGTCGCTCAATACCGATTTCACTCTTCTAGTAAGGTCGTATTTTTCTTTTCCACCTCTTTTATTTTCTTCTAGTGTGGTTGATTTTTGAGTGTTTTGTTTGTGTTCATTCATCTCTTTTTCTTTCACATTGAGGACAATGTGAACCTTTAAAGTTGGAGGTGGGTGCAAGTACATTCTTAGTTTGTGTGTGCTTGCTTTTATTTTTAGTTTGTCGACAAAGAGGTAATTTTGTTTTTAACAAATTGAGTGTTTGCTAGTCAATAACTTAGCTCAATTACACCAAAATTAACTTTTTGATTTATGTTTTTAATGTGAAGCAATTGATTGTCTAGGATAGATTGATGTAGATGTGTGCTAAATTTTGACGAGATTTCCAACTCCATAATACTTGATTTGTTAAGGCATTTACGATAAAGCTTAGTGTTATAAACGTTTGAGAATTCATGATTTAGTGGTGGTTAACTAGTTGTTATACCAAGCTTGTGAAAAAAAAAAACAAATGAAAAAAAAAGAAGAAGAAGAAAAAAGGGAATCCAATCGAGGTTATACTCATCTATTTGTTGTTGCTTAGTAACTAGGAGCATTCATGAGCCCCATGTTTGTCTTTTTACGTAAAACGGCGACACAAATATGAGTATGGGAAACCACCCAGGAGTGTTTGAACGAAAATTCAAAATATAAACCTAGTGGAAGAATGCCTCGAAAGGACCTACAAAAAAAAAATCGAAAGAGAGAATGTATATTCCTTGAATTCTCATTCCAATAAAAGTTCAAGAAGCTTGGTTATATGACTAGTAGGCTAACTACAATGATCCATTGAATTCTTGTATTTTCATGACATTATTGAATTGAAGTTATTCATAACTATCAATATTTGTGGAGTGATGATTTCAAGTTTGAATAATGCTCTGATGTTACGGTCTTTCTTTGATCGATCGCTTTGCAAAATTGTGTTTTTCTTGAATGGTTAATTCGGGTTGAGAAGGCTAAGAACTTGATTGCTTGTGTTCAATGTGTTGAAAAAAAAAAAATCCTTGTGTGTTGTAATTTATTTAATCATTTTTTTGATTTAATGTTTTGCTTGAGGACAAGCAAAGTTCAAAGTTGGAGGTGGTTTGATAAGTGTCACGCCCCAAACGTGACGCGACAACGATCAATCACTTAAACAGAGGTAAATCACAAATCGAAACCAAAGATACAAAACACCAAGTGAAATAGAGTCTAATGCGGCGGAATTATAACAACCACGAGTACAAATTATATCTTAAGGTGCAAAGATCCGAATACAACCCAAAAGATTATCTTAATTAACTTACGGTCAAACGAGAAATAAAATGAAGGAGTCCAACAACAACAACAAAAAAAACGAAAGGAAATATCGCTCCACATCGCCGATAGAGATTCAATCTGCGGTAGGTTCGATGTCTTCAACGAACTCTTCATCTAAAGGTTAGAAAACGAGGAGGGAATGAGACGGAAATCTCGGTGGATGGGGTGATCGTGTGTAAGTGTGGCGATATAAATAGTTAATGCGAGAAATTTAGTTGTATGAAAACGCATGAGAGATGATGCATGATTTCACACACGATCCACAAGCGTCGTGATAAATATATTTAATTAATATACTTATACGATTAAGAAAACGATTCATGGTCAAGCGAGGCACTATGGTCCAAGCAAAGCGGGAGGATTGCGTGCGGATTTGTAACGCCAATCTATGCAAGACAAGTAGCGATTTGCGCACGGTTTGTAGCGCCAACCTATGCAATACAAGTAGCGGTTGCGCACGGATTTGTAGCGCCAACCTATGCAATACAAGTAGCGGTTGCGCACGGATTTGTAGCGCCAACCTATGCAATACAAGTAGCGGTTGCGTCACGGATTTGTAGCGCCAACCAAGCGGGTCCGATTAACTCCGGAATCGTGTGGATCAGGACAAGCGATTCCTTCGTTCTTCCTTGTAACTCCCGAGCAAGATGGTCCAAGACTGTCACCTTATCGCTCCGTAGGCAAAGACAAAATCCACAGTGGAGCTAGCAAGGCTCGGATTTGTCATAATCATGATTATACCTCAAGTACTACGACCCGCTTCCCTTGGACAAACTCCGTCCCTCGGTTGCGGGATTAGGACGATGGGGCCGGAAGAGTGGAATAGCAGCCGAGCTGCCCGGTTCCATCCCCGACGTATCCATTCCGACTGTGAGCTCGACACACCAAGTTGACTCAAGCAGGAAAGTAAACACAAGTTCATGTAGTCAACCAGGCAAATCAGTATTATTGATTCGGAAGTTAGTTCATGAAAAGTTCTCAAAAATTTGCACAAGATAGTTATGGCGTTGGTGGAGTTATTGGGATGAAGATAATTATCGGGAGGATAAGTAGTCTTCGATATCTTAAGGATTAGGAGGAACATAAGTCCCGTTATAAATTCGAAATCGCGAGACAAGGAAATCGCCCGCGATCGGGTATTAATCGGTCAAGACGATTCGATAAGTCAAGGGATTTTTAAGAAAATAAAATATTTTAATTAAATATTAAAGTCAGAGGGTCCAGGGCTGTTTTAGTAAATGAAAAATAATTTAAGTTAGGTCCTTGATAAAAGAAAAATTTACAATTAGCCCCGTTTTGTAAAAACCAATACTTTTGGGGTTAAAAATTGAATAAATAAATATCCCGACCTTGAAAAATTATGAGGTCAGTTCCTAAAATCTCTAAATTGTTCAGAGATTCAGGTTTTTAAAGTTTTGAGGTCGAGTTTTTATAAAATTCTCACATTGGCCCCAAATTTGTTAAAATTGTCATTTCGGGCCTTAAGTTTAAAATAATCGGAACTCACAAACGGGAGGGCTTTTAATGTGATTCCAGTTGGAAAATGTCACTAAGGTTGGTGGAATATTGGGACAAAAGCAGTTTTAAAACGTCATAAGTATAGGTCCCTCAACTTTTGAAAATCTCATTTTTGTCCCATTTTGAAATAATTGCCTTTAAGGCTTTTAGGGGTCCAATTGTTATGAAATTTGAACCTTGGGTCCAAAATATAATTATGTTATAGGTAAATTAGCATTTCCAGGTACATGGGCTGTATAAGTCCTGGAAATTTCATTTGGGTCCTCAAGTTTAATCTTTTACAATTTGGTCCCTCAAGTTTTATAAAATTACTTTCCAAGCTCTAAACACTTGGATTTTGGAATACACATAAAATATGTTATTTCCAGTCCCTTAAGAGTTAAAATTTCAAATTTTAAATTTAGGGTCTGGTACAGTTTCGAAATTTGCAAAATAGCCCTTAAACTTCTCAAATTTTACAATCTAGTCCTTGGGCTTTTAAGGGTTGATTTTATTTATCTAAAAACTCTTAAAACTTTATTAAAATGTCAAAACATCATTTTTGGACCTGAGTACAGTCCCAAAAATCGAAATTTGCAGAGAGGTCCCTTAAGTTTTATTTTCTTGCACTTAAGTCCACCAACTTTCCATTTTTGCATTTTAAGTCCAAAAATCGAAATTTAATCAATTATGCTCGACTTGTCCAGGTTATAGGCCATACAAAACATAGATTTCAAGAGTCATCAACATACATATCCATCTCATACAAGAATTTATCAAATATGACAATAAAGTGTACATGTATGTCCTAATTTTCGGTAAATCGCATTTTGAGCAACACTTGAGAAATTTTTCAACTTGATACAAGAAAATAGCATGCAATACATAATATATATCTCAAATGCTCAATAACAAAATACTACATGCATTTTTATGAATTAAAACACCTAGAAGTTGAAAGGATTTTTCCACCCACCTTAAAGATCGGTTTGTTGGTGAAAATGGGATAAATCTCTCTCGGTGAAGGAATGACTTAGGTCAGCCCCTAAGTCAAGGAATATCAAAAAAATATAGGAGTTATAAGAATGTGGTTAAAAATTAAGGGAAAAGAAGAAGATAGTGAGAAAATTGGAAATACTACACTTACCTTGTGTAGTGAGTAAAATGTGACTAGTAATGGCTTCCAAGTATAAGGTTTTGGTCACCCTTAATGTCAACCACCAAGGTCAGCCCCTAAAACTCCAAAAATGAAAATGGAGTGTAAAAATTTGGAAAATAGAAAGAGAAGAAGAAAGTGTACTAAAAACTCCATTTCTTACCTTATAGTCCAACTTCTTCACAATTTTTCTTCAAGATGACTAGTCTCTTAACTTCTTCAAAGGTCTTCTAGGTATACCTCAAATTCAAAAATCAAACTTAAATTAGAAGGTGAAAGAGGTGAGCTAGAAGGTATAAGAATAGATTGAAGAAGAAAATTTCTTACCTTGTGTAGTGTATATGGTTCGAATTTTTGAAGAAAATGGGAGATGAATTCTTGAAGTTTTGGTTAAGTGTTAGTGAAGAAGATGAAGAATAGGTAGAGAGATGTAGGAGGATTTTTAGAGAGAGGTAAGAGGAATTTCAAGACTTAGAAGAAATTTGGTGTTGGTGAAATGAAATGGGAAGAATAAAAATTTTGTTTTGTTTTGATTAAATGATAAGTTAGAGTAATAATTGAGGGAATTGAGGAAGAAAGTAATATTTAGGTATCTTTATTAGGGACAATGGGCCAAAATGCTAAGCTTAGGGAAATTTTTAATTTGGTCTTGTTTGACCAATTGGATGATTGAAATGGTGGGATTAATTTAAGATGTAGGTTTGAATTAATGGTGTATAAATACACAAGAGGAATACACAAGGTGTACATGTACAAGAGTTGAGAGATATTTCTACACAAAAAAATACACCAATGCCGTCCCCCTAAGGGTATTTTGGTAATTCCATATATTTTTTTCTTTCCAAAATTGATGATAATAGATGAATAAATATCAATCTCCAAAATAATTAGTGATGTCCTTGATCACTTATAAGTCTCATGATCACTTAATCTAAATCGAATTCTTAATTCTATAAATTATAATCCCTAAAATAAATAGTCTCTTAAAATTCTAAGGTGACTAATAATACACCAATAATAATAATGATGATCAACCAAGTGATCATAAATGCGAATTAAAATTAATAAATGATTATGATCACAAATAGAAATTAAAAGAATTAAATGCAAAATATATTTATCATTAATATTTACCCGTCAAAAAGTGCGGTAGAATTGTCAAATAGTACAAAGACGATACGTGATACAAGTACATGTTCGAATAAAAATCGAGGGCTTCACATTCTCCTCCTTAAAAGAATTTGGTCCCCAAATTCTCTTGAGAATAGTTAAGGTATTGATTCCTCATGTCTTCTTCCTTCTCCCATGTTGCGTCTTCGTCTCGGTTGTGGTTCCGCCATACAACTTTAACCATTGGAATCTCTCATTACACGCGAACCGCGATCTGGCGGTCAATGATTCGATTGGTTCCTCGGTGTAAGATAAATTCTCCATTAGAGGAGGAGCATCACGAGTGATAATAGGCTCGAGGATCCGGTTGGTACTTTTTCAATCTCGATACATGGAATACATCGTGCATTCCGCGTCTCTTGTGTCTGCAGTAACTTTCGAGTCGGTAGGCCAACTTCCCGATCCTGCAAAATCTTGTAAGGTCCAATATATCTCGGACTTAGTTTGCCTCCTTCTTTGGATTGATCAATCCTTTCCGTGGCAAGAGTCCGAGAAATACTTCATCTCCGGCTTCAAATTCCAAGTCCTTTCTCCTCTTGTCCGCGTAACTCTTTTGGCGGCTCGAGCCATGTGCGGATTCGTTCCTTGATCAACTTGACCTTCTCCATGGCCTCTGAACTAAGTCGACCTTTGGAATCGATGGTGACTTTCGTTTCTCTTTTGGAGTCCATTGGTCATCAATCTCGGTGTAGTGGGGATCTACACTTTCGTCCATACAAGGCTTCGTAGGGTGCCATCCCAATCGTGGCACGATAAGCTGTTATTATAGGCGAACTCGGCCAATGGTAAGTGCGAATCCCAACTTCCTTGGAAATCAATGTGCAGGCTCGCAACATGTCTTCCAGGGTGCGAATTGTTCGCTCCGTGGCCATCGGTTTGCGGATGTCTTCTTTGTCTTTGAAACTTAGCGAGTACCCAATTCCTCATGTAAGCATTTCAGAATCGGGAGACAAACCTCGGGTCTGTCGACACAATGTCGATTGGCACTCCATGCAATCGGATGATCTCTCGGATGTAAATTTGCGCAAGTTTACGCAAGTCGTCGGTTTTCTTCATGGGTAGGAAGTGTGCGATTTTGTGAGTCGGTCTCACGACTACCCATATAGCATCATCGCCTCGTCTCGGTCCTTGGTAGATCCGTCACGAAGTCCATTGTTATGTGTTCCCATTTCCACTGAATTCTCAACGGTTGTAACAAACCGGTGGTCGTTGGTGTTGACTTTTACTTGTTGACAAGTCGGGCATCTCGCAACGAACTACGCTACCTGGTTCTTCATGTTTGCCCACCGGTAATGTTGTTTCAAGTCCTTATACATCTTGTTTCCTCCGGGATGTATAGTGTATTTCGAACGGTGTGCTTGGCTAGAATTCTACTCCTAATCTGCTCGTCACTCGGTACACAAATTCGATTTGAAATCGATGATCCCATCTTCATGTATCGAGAATTCTAATCCTTCTCCTTTAAGTATCTTCTCTTTCGGTCTTTGAAGTTGCACATATGTCTCTTGTCTTTGCTTTGATCTCGTTGATGAGGTCGGGTTTAACCGAAATATTAGCACACAAAATTTGAGTATTGGTTCTTGTCGGATTCCAAGTGCTCAACTCTTCTAATGATTTCCCCTCTCGAATCATTAGTACAGCTAAACTCGCTTTTTCGCTCAAGGCGTCGCCTCTACTTAGCTTTCAGGGATGGTATTGAATATCAAAGTGATAATCTTCTATTAACTCCATCCATCTCCGTTGCCTCAAATTGAGTTCTTCGAGAGAATAGATACTTTAGGCTCTTATGATCGTATGGTAAACCGTGAATGTTGCTCCGTAGAGATAGTATCTCCATTTCTTTAACGCGAACACTATTGCTTTGCCAATTCCAAGTCATGCGTTGGGTAATTGGCTTCATACGGTTTGAGTTTCCGTGATGCGTAAGCAATGACCTTTCCTTCTTGCATGAGCACGCTCCTAGTCCTTCCTTTGATGCGTTTAGACGACAAAGTTTTCATTCCCTTTGGAAGGGCTAAGGCGGAGTCGTAGTAAGTCGTTTCTTGACTCTTGGAAACTAGCCTCACACTTGTCATTCCACTCAAACTTGACTTTATGCAGGTTAGTCGAGTGAGTGGTCGGCTATCTTGGAGAAATCCTGGATAAATCTTCGATAATATCCGGCTAGTCCTAAGAAACTTCGATCTCATTACGGACTCGGGTTGTTTCCATTCAACCACTATGCTGTACCTTGAAGGATCTACGGCGATCCCGGTGCGGATACTATGTGTCCCAAGAATGCGACTTCACTAAGCCAAAATTCGCACTTCTTTGAATTTGGCATACAAACTTGCTCTCGTAGTGTCTCTAAAATAATTTTGGATGACGCTCACGCTCCTCTTTAGACTTAGAGTATACGAGTATGTCATCAATGAATATCACTACGAATTGATCCAAATAAGGTTGAAAGACTCGATGCATTAGATCCATAAACTTTGGTGCATTTGTCGGACGAAAGGCATCACTACAAACTCGTAGTGTCCATATCCGATCCGAAATGCTGTTTTGGAAACGTCTCTTCACGGATCTTTAAGCGATAATATCCTTGTTGTAAATCAAACTTGAGTACACCATCGCTCCTTGAAGTTGATCAACGATTCGTCTATCCTCGGGAGGGGATATTTGTTCTTGATGGTCATTTGTTAAGTCGCGATAGTCTATACACAGTCTTAATGTATCTTATCCGTGATACCTAAATCACAAGTCAAATTCCCTTACTTAAGCTTGTGCAATCGAGAATGAAAAACCGAGAATGAATAACACAAGGGTATTATCATTGATCATTATACTTAGTGATTCCCCTACTATCATTTTCCCAAAATAATATCATTAGGTGTCTAGATCCCATAATATATCACATCCAAATCATATACTCATTAAGAGATATCCTCATATTCTTCGAGTCTCACCATATCAGGCATTATAACTTCTAAATCACGGATTTTCTAAATCACCTAACGTCCAAATAGAGGAATATCCGGATATCTTAACACTATAATAGCCCAAAAGAGTTCAAATATTCCTTCAAAATTCAACTTAGGTCAACTAGTAGTGGTACCTAATCCAAGGTCGATTAACCTATCCTGGTTAAACAAAACTAAAGCGGATTAGGCGAATGTAAGGAAAAGATAAGGAAGAACAAGAAAGAATGACTAAGGAAGGTGGGTCAAGAGTCAACTAAGTCAAATCAAGTATGATGGATTCTCCAAGTATAAATTCGACTTAACATAAACGTCAATAATATGGTTCTATGCCATTTTTGAAATCGATTTCACAACTTAATTAGTCAAGTCACGGTACTACCTAACACGGTCAGGGTCCTATCGGGGGTAAGCTCGGTGTAAGTTTCCATCTTACTAGCCGAGCTCGATACCATAACATCACGCCCCAAACGTGACGCGACAACGATCAATCACTTAAACAGAGGTAAATCAAATCGAAACCAAAGATACAAAACACCAAGTGAAATAGAGTCTAATGCGGCGGAATTATAACAACCACGAGTACAAATTATATCTTAAGGTGCAGCAAAGATCCGAATACAACCCAAAAGATTATCTTAATTAACTTACACCCAAACAGAAATAAAATGAAGGAGTCCAACAACAACAACAAAAAAAAAACGAAAGGAAATATCGCTCCACATCGCCGATAGAGATTCAATCTGCGGTAGGTTCGATGTCTTCAACGAACTCTTCATCTAAAGGTTAGAAAACGAGGAGGGAATGAGGAAATCTCGGTGGATGGGGTGATCGTGTGTAAGTGTGGCGATATAAATAGTTAATGCGAGAAATTTAGTTGTATGAAAACGCATGAGAGATGATGCATGATTTCACACACGATCCACAAGCGTCGTGATAAATATATTTAATTAATATACTTATACGATTAAGAAAACGATTCATGGTCAGCGGTGCACTATGGTCAAGCAAGCGGGAGGATTGCGTGCGGATTTGTAACGCCAATCCTATGCAAGACAAGTAGCGGTTGCGTCACGGTTTGTAGCGCCAACCTATGCAATACAAGTAGCGATTTGCGTGCGGATTTGTAGCGCCAACCTATGCAATACAAGTAAGCGGTTGCGTCACGGATTTGTAGCGCCAACCTATGCAATACAAGTAGCGGTTGCGCACGGATTTGTAGCGCCAACCAAACGGGTCCGATTAACTCCGGAATCGTGTGGATCGACAGCGATTCCTTCGTTCTTCCTTGTAACTCCCGAGCAAGATGGTCAAGACTGTCACCTTATCGCTCCGTAGGCAAAGACAAAATCCACAGTGGAGCTAGCAAGGCTCGGATTTGTCATAATCATGATTATACCTCAAGTACTACGACCGCTTCCTTGGACAAACTCCGTCCCTCGATTTGCGGGATTAGGGCGATGGGGCGAGGAAGAGTGGAATAGCGGCCCGAGCTGCCGGTTCCATCCCCGACGTATCCATTCCGATTGTGAGCTCGACACACCAAGTTGACTCAAGGGAAAGTAAACACAAGTTCATGTAGTCAACCAGGCAATCGAGTATTATTGATTCGGGAGCGAGTTCATGAAAAGTTCTCAAAAATTTGCACAAGATAGTTATGGCGTTGGTGGAGTTATTGGGATGAAGATAATTATCGGGAGGATAAGTAGTCTTCGATATCTTAAGGATTAGGAGGAACATAAGTCCCGTTATAAATTCGAAATCGCGAGACAAGGAAATCGCCCGCGATCGGGTATTAATCGGTCAAGACGATTCGATAAGTCAAGGGATTTTTAAGAAAATAAAATATTTTAATTAAATATTAAAGTCAGAGGGTCCAGGGCTGTTTTAGTAAATGAAAAATAAATTTAAGTTAGGTCCTTGATAAAAAGAAAAATTTACAATTAGCCCCGTTTTGTAAAAACCAATACTTTTGGGGTTAAAAATTGAATAAATAAATATCCCGACCTTGAAAAATTATGAGGTCAGTTCCTAAAATCTCTAAATTGTTCAGAGATTCAGGTTTTTAAAGTTTTGAGGTCGAGTTTTTATAAAATTCTCACATTGGCCCCAAATTTGTTAAAATTGTCATTTCGGGCCTTAAGTTTAAAATAATCGGAACTCACAAACCGGGAGGGCTTTTAATGTGATTCCAGTTGGAAAATGTCACTAAGGTTGGTGGAATATTGGGACAAAAGCAGTTTTAAAACTTCATAAGTATAGGTCCCTCAACTTTTGAAAATCTCATTTTTGTCCCATTTTGAAATAATTGCCTTTAAGGCTTTTAGGGGTCCAATTGTTATGAAATTTGAACCTTGGGTCCAAAATATAATTATGTTATAGGTAAATTAGCATTTCCAGGTACATGGGCTGTATAAGTCCTGGAAATTTCATTTGGGTCCTCAAGTTTAATCTTTTACAATTTGGTCCCTCAAGTTTTATAAAATTACTTTCCAAGCTCTAAACACTTGGATTTTTGGAATACACATAAAATATGTTATTTCCAGTCCCTTAAGAGTTAAAATTTCAAATTTTAAATTTAGGGTCTGGTACAGTTTCGAAATTTGCAAAATAGCCCTTAAACTTCTCAAATTTTACAATCTAGTCCTTGGGCTTTTAAGGGTTGATTTTATTTATCTAAAAACTCTTAAAACTTTATTAAAATGTCAAAACATCATTTTTGGACCTGAGTACAGTCCCAAAAATCGAAATTTGCAGAGAGGTCCCTTAAGTTTTATTTTCTTGCACTTAAGTCCACCAACTTTCCATTTTTGCATTTTAAGTCCAAAAATCGAAATTTAATCAATTATGCTCGACTTGTCCAGGTTATAGGCCATACAAAACATAGATTTCAAGAGTCATCAACATACATATCCATCTCATACAAGAATTTATCAAATATGACAATAAAGTGTACATGTATGTCCTAATTTTCGGTAAATCGCATTTTGAGCAACACTTGAGAAATTTTTCAACTTGATACAAGAAAATAGCATGCAATACATAATATATATCTCAAATGCTCAATAACAAAATACTACATGCATTTTTATGAATTAAAACACCTAGAAGTTGAAAGGATTTTTCCACCCACCTTAAAGATCGGTTTGTTGGTGAAAATGGGATAAATCTCTCTCGGTGAAGGAATGACTTAGGTCAGCCCCTAAGTCAAGGAATATCAAAAAATATAGGAGTTATAAGAATGTGGTTAAAAATTAAGGGAAAAGAAGAAGATAGTGAGAAAATTGGAAATACTACACTTACTTACCTTGTGTAGTGAGTAAAATGTGACTAGTAATGGCTTCCAAGTATAAGGTTTTGGTCACCCTTAATGTCAACCACCAAGGTCAGCCCCTAAAACTCCAAAAATGAAAATGGAGTGTAAAAATTTGGAAAATAGAAAGAGAAGAAGAAAGTGTACTAAAAACTCCATTTCTTACCTTATAGTCCAACTTCTTCACAATTTTTCTTCAAGATGACTAGTCTCTTAACTTCTTCAAAGGTCTTCTAGGTATACCTCAAATTCAAAAATCAAACTTAAATTAGAAGGTGAAAGAGGTGAGCTAGAAGGTATAAGAATAGATTGAAGAAGAAAATTTCTTACCTTGTGTAGTGTATATGGTTCGAATTTTTGAAGAAAATGGGAGATGAATTCTTGAAGTTTTGGTTAAGTGTTAGTGAAGAAGATGAAGAATAGGTAGAGAGATGTAGGAGGATTTTTAGAGAGAGGTAAGAGGAATTTCAAGACTTAGAAGAAATTTGGTGTTGGTGAAATGAAATGGGAAGAATAAAAATTTTGTTTTGTTTTGATTAAATGATAAGTTAGAGTAATAATTGAGGGAATTGAGGAAGAAAGTAATATTTAGGTATCTTTATTAGGGACAATGGGCCAAAATGCTAAGCTTAGGGAAATTTTTAATTTGGTCTTGTTTGACCAATTGGATGATTGAAATGGTGGGATTAATTTAAGATGTAGGTTTGAATTAATGGTGTATAAATACACAAGAGGAATACACAAGGTGTACATGTACAAGAGTTGAGAGATATTTCTACACCAAAAAAATACACCAATGCCGTCCCCCTAAGGGTATTTTGGTAATTCCATATATTTTTCTTTCCAAAATTGATGATAATAGATGAATAAATATCAATCTCCAAAATAATTAGTGATGTCCTTGATCACTTATAAGTCTCATGATCACTTAATCTAAATCGAATTCTTAATTCTATAAATTATAATCCCTAAAATAAATAGTCTCTTAAAATTCTAAGGTGACTAATAATACACCAATAATAATAATGATGATCAACCAAGTGATCATAAATGCGAATTAAAATTAATAAATGATTATGATCACAAATAGAAATTAAAAGAATTAAATGCAAAATATATTTATCATTAATATTTACCCGTCAAAGTGACGCGGTAGAATTGTCAAATAGTACAAAGACGATACGTGATACAAGTACATGTTCGAATAAAAATCGAGGGCTTCACAATAAGAGTCTTTTTATGCATGTTTTATGTGTATATTTAAGTATGATTTGAGTTATTTTATTGTTAGTTTCATAAATTTTTGATTGTACATAGTTCACATTACTCCGAGGTCTTTTATTGGTGTAGATTGATGATTTGGAGCTATTTTTGGTGAATTTTGGGCCATGGTTTCATGTCAAAACATACCCGGGGTTTCGGATGCAAAAATACTCAAAATCCCAAGCTAAACGCGTCATTTCGGGGCCTTTTCGGTCAAACACGGGCATAGTGTGTTTTTAAGCACGACCGTGCTTTTTAGAAGTCAAAAGCGAGCAATTTTTCGACCTGACGTACCAAACACGGCCAGGTGTGCTTTTCAAGCACGACCGTGTTCGGGAAAATCCAAAAACATGGCTGCCCGTGCTTTTAAAGCACGGGCATGTTTTCGTCGATCTGGATGTTCTTTTGGCGGAAATTATGGAAGCTTTCCTTTTTGCTTTTTGACAACCTTTGAGCAACTTTTACATCTCATTTTTTGCACCAAACTCTATTATTCCCTCAATTGTCATGTGGACACAATGATTCAACCAACTCAACCAATGGAAGTGGAGTATTGTCATGTGAATACAATGATTCAACCAACTCAACCATGAATGTGCACACAATGATTCAACCAACAACCATGGAAGTGGAGCATTTGTTAGCATTATTGATGTGTTCTTTCACAAAGATGGTACCTATAAAAGCCAAGAGTTTGAGTTGGGAAAGATATTCATAATTCATGTAGTATTCATTGATAGAGAGATTCATTGTATATTCATTGTATATTCTAAGTTTCAAAGCAAAATACATTGAGAGGATAAAAGAGAGGTAGAGTTGGAAGTTGAAGAGCAATAGAGGAGAAGGCTTGGAGCTCAACATCATTGCAATCAACCAAGGAGGAAGTCTTGTATTGGTCTTGAATAAGAGCTAAGTACATCATGTTCATTTTATTCATATCTTCTTGTGTAGTATACTCTTTTGTCAAAGCCATGTGTAGCTAAATTTCTAGTGTTTGAATGTAATGAACTCTAGAGTGAATCGTGATTAAGGCTTGTATGTTTTTAATAAAATCTTCATGTTTTGTGTGATTCACTTATATTATGATTTATTCATTCGAATTGGTATATGCGCAATATTGATTTGAAGTTTATTTTTCATCCGGGAAATCGAGAGATTCATGGTGAAATAGAACCTATATAAGTGAAAAGAGTTGCATGCAATCCTAGATATATGACGACATAAATCTTCCGGATTAGGGTCAAACCTAATATGAGAATTCACAAATCGTTATAATCTTTGTCTTTGGGGTTTTAACTAGAAAGAGATTTGAGTTAATCAACTTGAGATTAGAAGTTATTCGCTCGATAGAGGGTTTAACTTAAATCGGGAATTTCTACGGTCCACATAACATGAGATTTTATTAAACGAGGTTGGTTTTTGCTTAAAAGGCTTATGGTTGTATTTTTATCTTGTTGAATCACAAAAACATTCTAGAGGATTTATATTCAAACACATTTCTAGCTCTTGATTTCTTAATTCTACAATCTACTTTTATTTGATCTTTTGTAAGGTGCAATTATTTTAAATTCTCTATTTTTTTTATTTTTCATTTTAACAAACAAAACTCGAAAATTATTAGATTAAATAACAAAAAGACGGTAATTATTAGTACTTACAATCCTCGTGGGAATGACACTCGGTACTCAACAATCTATACTATAAACGATAGGTGCACTTGTCTAAGGTTTTAAAGGTAGCTTTTGAGCCATCAATAAATCATTTTCATTATTTAATTAAAGCGACGCAATTTTGTATTACTAAAAATATTGCCAAAAAAGTATTCAATTAATTAAGAGGGTGTTTGGCTAAGCTTTAAAAGATCTTATAAGCTCATACATCTTATAAGATATTTTTAGTGCTTAAAAGAAGTTTGAACTTATTTTAATAATTAAGTTGTTGCAAAGTGTGTGAATAAAATAAGACGGTGTAGTTTTTAAGATTTAGTAATGACAATTTTGTAATAAAATAGTCAAAATAAAAATAGGTTGTTGAAATAAGATCTTACCTTGAAAAAAAAAGTTAGGATTCCCACCTTTTCTAAAAGCGCTTGTAATCTCTAAACATCTTATTTTAAGAGTTTATATGTTCTATTTTAAAAAAATACCAAACAAAATTAAACATTTTATAAGATATCAAACATCTCATAAGATAGTTAATAAGCTTGGCCAAACACCCTCTAAATATAATCTTTCCTAGAGTGTTGTTTAATTAAAGTGATACCTACTTGTGTTTACAAAAAAAAAAAAAAAGCAAAAAATGTTATATCTAAAAAGCGTTACTTATTAAAAGGTGTGTGAAGATGACCGCCTAGATAACTCCAGTCTACTTATTCAAAACGATTATAAATAATTGTTACATATTGATAAAGTGATGTATTACAAACACATCTTACATAATCGCCTTTTATGTAAAAACGCTATAATTTTTTGTTACCCAATATCATTTATCTTTGTAGTGTGATAATCAACATGCTTCTTCCCCTAAAAAAAAAAAAAAAAACATGCTTCTTACAATTAATGTATGTCACCACCTTTGGTTTCTTAATTTTTTTTTTCAGATTTATAGCCGTTCAAGGCCGTCAAGATTTATTACGATGAGATCCTATAAGATCATAAGTTTGGCGACTAGTTAATATAATTAATCAACTAGAATTCTTGGTCCGACTATATATGCAAAATCATAAATACCAAACCTATATATCAACTTGAAGTCTATTAAAATCAGATTATTTTCCTATCAATTTGGCCCTTCCAAAAATATGCAACACCACCCTCTAGATCTAATATCAACTTTCCTGTATCAGACATTGATTACTTTTTCTATTCATGATTAATGCGTATTAATTTTAGGGGTAATAATTACAAAAGAACCCCTAAGGTTAGGGCTAACTATAAAAAAATCCATAGATGTTTCAAAATTACAAACAACCGCCTCAGATTTTATTCAGTCTTAAATTTGCGGGGCTAGCTAACTGTATTATTTATAGAAATATCAAGTAACTCTTGCAATTATTTTTTTTTCTTATGAAGGGGATAGTGTAAGACGAAATCCAACCTTCAGATTTTTTTAGCAATTGTAAGAAATTTTTGGATTTTTTTTTGTAAGGGTTTTCCCTGTAATTATCCCTTAATTTTATTTGCTATAAATAGATCATCTCTACTTAGATGATTTGAATAGTTTCAAATTAACTTAAACAACTATGTTTCTCACCCATTGTTCCTTGGGCACCCCACCAATAAAGTCCTCTTTTGGAAAATATTCCCACAAAACAAAAGTTTCAATATTGTTTGGTAATTATTATGAAAGGAACAAATTAAGATCAATAAGTATTGGGAAGTTGGGTGGCGATTTTAATTGTAATACGTATATCACTTGTCTCCGCCAACCCCTCGAATCAAAACTGCCGCCGTTAGGGGGAGAGCGGTGGCGATCACGGCGGTATAGGGATCTGTTGAATTGCATCAATCGAGAGAATTTTCTTCATAGATCGAATTGGAGTTTTTCGAGTACAAAATGAAGATTAAAAAACTTGACCTAATAAGCTAATTCTGTTTAGCTTTTATAAACTGAAACTTAACAACTTAACTAACTTATATACATAAAAGGACTAAAATACCCTTCATCTTAACACCCCACAAGTTGGAGCATGAATATCAATCATGCCCAATTTGGATATGAAATGTTGAAATAAATTGGGAGATAAAGCTTTTGTAAATATGTACGCAACTTGTTGTGAAGATGGAATGTGAAGCACTTTGATGAGGCCTTGTTGGATCTTTTCACGTACAAAATGGCAATCAATTTGGATGTGTTTAGTGCGCTCATGGTGGCAAGGATTTTGTGAGATGCAAAGTATCTTTGATTTGCTATCGGTGTATATAGCAAAGAGTTGTGACGTGTGATGTTAACATCTTGAAGTAGGTAACTTATCCACTTTGGAGTTCACAAGTTGTGAGAGCAATAGCTCTGTACTCACTAGCCTCGTGGATGATCGGTGATGGTAGTTGTTTCTTAGCTTTCCATGATATTAAAACTTCACCCAAATATATAGCATAACCACTTATACTCCTTCTTGTCTCTGTACACTTTGCCCGGTAAAGATCATCGTATGCTTTTAGTTGCGAGAGAGGATGTAGATGGATAAAAATGCCTTTTCCAGGATTGGCTTTGAGATATCTTAAAACTCGTGTCTTTGATGAGAGATGGTAGTCCGTAGGTTGAGACATATATTGGCTCAAGTACTGGATGCTATAAGAGAGTTCAGGTCTTGTAATGGTGAGATATAATAGCCTTCCCACTAGTCTTCTGTACACTGATGGATCAGCTAGTGAAGGTGAATCTTTGGGACTGATGTCTGACTTTGAATCCATGGGTGTTGAAGTAGGTTTGCAACCAAGATAGCCTCTTTGTCAAGACATCTAATGCATACTTCCTTTGACATAGTCGATGCCTTTTCTCGACCTAGCAACCTCAATACCAAGAATATACTTTAGAGTACCAAGATCTTTTATAGTAAAAGTGGCATCCAAATGAGCTTTGAGAGATTGTATTTCTGATATATTATTACCAGCTAATATAATGTCATCAACATAAACACATAGGACAGTAATGGAAGTAGAATTAGATTTGATGAAGAATGAGCAATCAGATTTTGATTGATGAAATCCATATGTAATAAGGCATGAAGTAAGCTTTTGAAACCATTGTCTAGATGCTTGTTTTAAGCCATAAAGGCTCTTAGTAAGTTTGCACACTCTCTTATCATTAGGAGAACAATAACCAGGGGGTGGTTTCATATAAATTTCTTCATTTAAGTCACCATGGAGGAAGGCATTGTTAACATCTAACTGATGAAGGTGCCAATTTTGGGCAGCTGCTATGGCCAACACTAATCTTACAGTTGTGATTTTAGTGACAGGGGAAAAGGTATCAAAGTAGTCTAATCCTTCTTCTTGTGTGTAGCCTTTAGCTACTAATCTAGCTTTGTATCTTTCTATAGAGCCATTGGATTTATATTTCACTTTGTATACCCATTTGCACCCTATACAATTGTGATTAGGAGGCAGCTCAGTCAATATCCAAGTGTTGTTCTTTTCTAGGGCATTGAGTTCTGTTTTCATAGCATCTATCCATTCTTGGCTTTTACTAGCTTGAGTATAAGTTCTAGGTTCTATAATTTGAGAAATGCTAGCAGTAAACACTCTATGATTTTCAGATAGATGTGCAGATGAAACATAATTGCAGATAGGATATTGCTTACCAGAGCAAACCATTTGGATAGAAGACTGATTATGTAAAGAGGTAGGGAGCTTACAGTCATAGATTTGGAGGTAAGCTGGAACAGCTCTGGGTCTAGAAGACCTTCTAAGTTGATCTTGATTGGAGCTTGCTTGTATTTCAGACTCAGGTTCAACATTTGTACCTGTCTGAGTGTCATGAATTATACCTGTCTGAGTGTCATGAGCTACTTCTAACTCATTTATGTTCTCAGTATTAGTAGGCAAATTTGCAGTATGTAATGTGTCTGTTGTATGAATAGGATGACTAGCAAGCAAAAGAAGAGGCATGAAATCGGCAGGAGCATTTGCAACATCAGAAACATTGGAACTACAGAATTTGCGACCAAAATTGATTGGAGAAAGTATTTTGTTGAGATTCACATCCGGGTTTAAGAAAATATGTGCTTAATAATGCAAAAGTGTCTTCATAACAAGACTATATAGGTGTGATTGAATAATTTATTTTTCTGTGCATTTTTATTTGTAGAGAATAGTAGTGAAAATTTGTTTTTGAAAGAGAGAAAGTGAAAAAGTAGAGTGTGATTGGAATATGTGAGATAAAAATTAATAAATATGATGATGTGGTTGACCTATTGTATGAAATAACAGTTGTTTGTGAGAATTTTTGTAGGATGAAATCTTGATTGTTTTTATGAAAATTGGATTTCGTTTCCTCTATCCAGTTTTTAGTATTTCTATTATATTTCAAACCAAATAAGACCAAGTTGTACTAATGTATCTATCTAGCTATTCTATCCATCTGTCTATCTATCTATCTATCTATCCTATTCTAAATCTACGAATATTTCTGCAAATTTTTGAGTTGACTTAAACACCCCTTCCAAATATTAATAATGACATAAAAGTAATTTACAATTTAGGATGTATTTTAGAAGGATAATATCAGGGGTTATATAATGTAACACCATAATTATCCTCTTTGTGTTAGTGAATTATAGACTTTAGGAATTTAATTTTGGCCTCATATAAGAGAATTTTCAGCTTTATTTATTTATTCAGCTAGCCCAATCATTTATTCTTTTTAAAAGACCCTTTTATTAAGTCCATGTGTGTATTTCAGAGTCAAAATTCAGCAATTTTTTTTTTTTTTTTTTTTTTTATCAAATTTGAAGTCTTGTTTCATTGAGATACATCATTATCAATAATGTAAAATATTTTCTCCATGAATGTCATTAGACTTAACCTAATACATGCAGGGGCGGAGCTAGACATTTCATGTTGGAAGGGCTAAATAACTTTGAGGGGACTAAATTACTAAAAAAACAAATTCTTAAGTACTAAAATTAATATTTTAAAACAAAATATATGGGAATTAATTAAGTTTTTAAAAATTTGGGGGCTAAAGCCCTCCTAATCAACCACAAGGGTACGCCTCTGAATACATGACAACTAGAAATCTCCCAAGCCTGTAAATTTAATGAGGAAAATACAAGAACATGAAAACAAATTGAAGGATAAAGAAAGATCAGAAAATGAAATGGGTATTTCAGAAGATGAAAGGAGTAAATCAGACTGCCGATATACTAACAAAGCCTTTAGCACTTCCAACTTTCAATAATCTCATACTCAAGCTAGGCATGATCGATATCCATGCACCGCTTGGGGGTGTCAAATATCAGTTAACTCCAGAAGTTAGTTATTCAGTTAGCATTTCGGTTATATTAGTTAGTGATTGAACTGCAGATAATTTGTATATATATGCCTATACACAAGAAATATTCATTCAATTTTCAGACTTATTTTACTCTACACAATATACAGTTCTTGATGCTTCTTGATCTCTCAATGAATTCTCTTTCTTTTCATCAAGTTCAGAATGTGTAATTCAACACAAAGAAGGATAAAAAGTAAATAAGAACATGACTTGGATCGATCGATAGTTTATTTGTTACAGAGTCCTTATTCAATTATATATGTAAAAACTATTTCATTGACATATTGTTGTCCTAATTCAAAAATTTGGTGGTACTAGCCACTTTGGTTTAATTCAACTGTTAAATTTGAATATAGCTTGAAAGTGTGTTTTCAACCGTGTGACATGCTATAGCTATTAGAAAAAACAATAAGAAAAAGAAAAATAGTTGCAATATCCTCATTTAATGACGAAAATAAGGTTAAGTATTGCGATGGAATATCTATATCAATATTTCAAACAAGAGAACGTTAGCGTATTGTTGAAATAATAAACTTGTTTTATTTTATTTATAAATGTGATAACTGGATGTGGTGGGTAAAAATAAAATATGGTTATTTTTTTTTTTGAGGAGAAATAAAATATGGTTATTAGATGAACGTTGGTGATAGTTAATCCTTGTTTCTTCTGTTTTATTTAATCCTTGTACGTTATGATGATAAGGTGTTGAATTATAATAATTAATTGTATTTAGTCATGTTTTCTTACATTTTAGGAATAATTATTCATGGACACGTCCTTATCGGATAATTAACAAGGCAGTTGGGACATACTTTATATATTATATTATATATGTGTAGCTGCGTATGTCTATGTTATTATAGTTATAAGGTAAATGAATTTGTTTATATATCAATTCCACTCCATGAGGCGGTGATTAGTCCAATTATGAGTGAGTCTCTTGTAGAATCGTCTTACGGATCCTACAGCCTACCCACCTGTTATTTTTTTTAAAAAAAAAACTGCTTCATCGCTAAATTGAAATTGAACCCGCGACCTATACAAGCTTAAGGTGGTGTTCTACCACTACATCACTAGTGCTTGTTGTGCAATTTCAGTGTAACCATGTATATAAAGTCATTCATAAGTATGCCTCGTATTATATATGAGTAGTTGTGTATGTCTATGTTATTATAGTTATTAAGTTAAATGAATTTGTTTATATATCAATTCCACTCCATGAGGCGGTGATTAGTTCAACTATGAGTGAGTCTCTTGTGGGATCATCTTACGGATCATATTTTGTAAGACGGATCCTACAGCCCACCCACCCACCCGCGGATCCTACAGCCCTACAACCCACACGCACACCCGCCCGCGGATCCTAAAGCCCTATCCGCCCGCCCGCCCGCGGACCTGTTATTTTAAAAGAAACCTGCTTCAACGCTAAATTGAAATTGAACCCGGGACCTATACAAGCTTAAGGTGGTGTTCTATCACTACACCACTAGTGCTTGTTGTGCAATTTCAGTGTAACCATATATATAAAGTCACTCATAAATACGCCTCGTAAATTAAATAAAAATTTAAAACGCCTCTAAATGAAGAGGCTAAGAATCGAACCCAAGTCTATTAAAAAATATGATACATTATCTCAATAAATGGATACTTATAAAAGTGTTACTTTAACTACATCATATTTTTTTTCCTCATTTTTTGTTCCTAGTTTGTAACTGTATTAAGAAATCTGATACTTTATCTCAACAAACGGATACTTTTACTTATAAAAGTGTTACTTTAACTATATCATATTTATTTTTTATTTTTCCTTCTTTCCTTCATTTCTAATTTGTGACTATATTAAAAAACATGATACTTTATCTCAAAAAACAGATACTTTAACGTATAAAAGTGTTACTTTAACTCTGTTATATATATATATATATATATATATATTGTAATATATTCATAATTTGTGGCTATATTAAAAAATATGTTACTTTATCTCAAAAAATAAATACTTTTACTTATAAAAGTATTACTTTAACTCTATCATATTTATTATTCATCTTTCTTTGTATTTATTATTAAAAAATGTAATACTTTATTTAAAAAATAGATATTTTTACTCTTAAAACATGATATCTTGTCTCAAAAAATATATATTTTTACTCATAAAGGTGTTACTTTAACTTATACTTTATCTCAAAAAATAGATACTTTAACGTATAAAAGTATTACTTTAACTCGTTATATATATATATATATATATATTTATTGTAATATATTCATAATTTGTGACTATATTAAAAATATGTTACTTTATCTTAAAAAACAAATAATTTCACTTATAAAAGTATTACTTTAACTCTATCATATTTATTATTCATCTTTCTTTGTATTTATTATTAAAAATATAATACTTTATTTAAAAAACAGATAGTTTTACTCTTAAAACATGATATTTTGTCTCAAAAATATATATTTTTACTCATAAAGGTGTTACTTTAACACTGATATATTTATTTGTCCTTCAATGTAATATAATCATAATTTGTGGCTATATTAAAAATCGATACTTTTATCTAAAATAACCGATACTTTTTCTCATAAAATTGTTACTTTAATCGAGAAAGTAAAAGCAAAAAAAACGGAAATGACCAATCTGTTGTTGACCGCGGACTTGGTCAACAGGATCGCGGTCAAATAGGATCCGTCTTATGGATTAAGACGTAAAGACGATCTATATGAGTTTTTGCCTCCAACTATAGAAACATATATGTATATATTTTAATAGAGAAAATAATTGTTTGCAACCCGAACTTTGGCCATTTTAACATTTTGCAACCAAAACTATATTTTTTCAACAACCTAAACTTCGCGGATTTCTCATTTTGCAATCTCCGGCCAATCGGAGTTGGAATATTCCAGGAATATACCTGGAAATATTCCGGCTCCCATGAGAGATTTTTCCTAGAATATCCTAATTTCGATTTGGCCGGATGTTGTAAAGTGAAAAACTCACAAAGTTTAGGTTGTTAGTTGCAAAAACAAATAATGTAGGTTGCAAAGTGTAAAATTTGTAAAAGTTCAAGTTGGAATAAATATTTTCCCTATTTTAATATTACTTAGCTTCACAAGTGATTTATTTAGTATGGTTGTTATTATTATTATCATTATTATTACCATTATTATTCTTATTTTCTTTTAACAAATAAATTATATTTATTTAATACAATGTATAATCAACCACATAAATTATGGGTTTAATAATCAGTACCGCACAAATGCCTTAAAATAATGTCACTAATTGTGCCATATAAAATGAAATGAATTGAATCATGCTAAATGTCAAAACAATACAAGTCATACCCATAGTAACAAATTTTGGATTCGGGAATAATTCGTTAGCCCTTAAAATTCGTATCTCGGGTATTATTCGGGATATTTCGTGAATAATTCGACAAAATCTCGGTTATACGATAAAATTCGTTTGTATAATACGTGATTAATTCGGGAATATATCGATATAAATATTTAATAATTCTATAGAAAATTATACATTTTAGTGGGAAGGTTCTCAATAAATTATTTGTACAAGTTATATTAGTTAATAAAAGTGTATTTAAAATTAAAAAAAAATTAAAATAGTATAATTTTGTTAAAATGGGAAAAATCGGGAATAAATCACTTTATAAACGAAAAAGTTCGGGATATTTTGTCACATTATTATTTTTAAAAGATATATACAGAATTTTAACGTCGTATGAAAATATCGTGTTTTATTCGAGTATTTTTCAAAAAATCGGAGAATTTTGTTACTATGGTCATACCTAAATAGCATGTAATTCATGAACTTTATTGGCCGAGTGAATTCTGGCCAAGTGATTTCTGCAACTTGGATGTTACATTCTCCCCTTCTTTACGATGAGATCTTCATAGATCATGAGTTTGACGGCTAGTTAATCAGCCATCAAGAATTCTTCCTTGACTACGCAAATTAAATCATAAATACAAAACCTAAAAGTTGCCTAAATTGAAGTCTATTAAAATAAAATAAAATCATGTTATTTAATCAATTTGGAATATGAAACACTTCGAATTAATATCAACCTTCCTGTGTGTACGTATTAAATTTTGTAGCTATGAATAGATAATCTCTACTTAATTAGATGATTTGATTAGTTATGGGGAAACATGCATGCATTCCTACCAAACTAGAGTTTCATTGTTTGGTAATCATGAAAAGAACAAATGAAGATCAATTAATGTTGGAAAGTTCGCTACCGATTTTAATGGTAATACCTACCTACCAAACTAGCTAGAGTTTCATTGTTTGGTAATTACGAAAGGAACTAGCTAATTAAGATCAATAAATATTTGGAACGTAATCCCTCCGTCCCAATTATATAGTCCAGTTTGACTTTTCACATGTATTAATAAAAGTATTAAAAATTACAAATATACAAAATACTTATTTGATTCGCCCTTATATAATAGGGTAAATTATAAAATACATATTAAATATGGTTATAATAGTAAAAGAGTTGAAAAGTAGAATTAAATATAAAAAGTGAACTATATATTTGGGACATCCCAACGAGGAATAGTGGACTGTATATTTGGGACGGAGGGAGTATTCCATTTTTCCCCACCGACCAGGGCCGTGCGTAACAATTTTTTGGCCTGAGTCAAACTTTAGAATGTGCCTTTTTTACAAATTTAAAGACAAACATAAAATAATATTAAAAATAAACTTTGTATAATATACAATATAAGTTAACATAATATGATGATCATGTTCAAAATAATTATTTAAATACAAATCGCCTCACAATTTATTAAAAATAATCTTTGTATGATATACAATATAAGTTAACATAATATGATGACCATGTTCAAAAAAATTATTTAAATGCAACTCACCTCATAGTTTGGGCGACAAAATATTAATCAAGTCAGTATAATCAAGTTACCCAATTATTCATTTCTCAATTGATAACATAACTAACTCATTCAATCTTTCTTGTTAGGTGGGTCATCTCGAAAGTTTTAAGGGATAATTACAAAACTCGCTGTTTGGTTTGGCTAATTACAAAAACAAATATAGAGATTTTTGAAAATTGTAAATCGGGTTTCTATAGAATAAGGATCTCAAACAATTATAAAGAGAAATTAGTTAACCCTATAAAAATTAAAAATCATCTAAAATTTGAATATATATAGACACACACACACACACACATAAAACTACTTTGTTCTAAAAAGCGCTAGGCGCTAGTCAGTGCCGACTAGGTGGGGCATAATCAAAAGAAAAAACCTAGGTGGAGAAGGGGAGTCTATCGCCTACGCGGGGACTAATCGGGGTTAGACGGAGATTTTTATATCAGTGCATAAAACAATAAAACTTTTGGTAAATTTTATTATTTTTTTGGGCCTAAGTACTTTCACTCAATGGTCTCAAAGAAGGCACGACCTGACACCGACCCCTCGAATCATCTATGTAGAGACAGGGTTCGTTAGGTTCTTTAAAGGAAAGAATATTTTCATTACTAGGGCAATTGGTCTTCTCGGAAGAGATACATGCATGCAATGGCAAAACCAGGACACTCTAACGTGTGGATCGGATAGAAACCAAAAAAAAAACCATACAAATTAGCATTAAAAATATTTTCTCACTAGATTTTGTTCAAAAGAAAATAGGGGTGGGCCAGGGCCCAGGTTGGCCCACTCCCAGCTGGATCTGCTAGTGCATGCATGCGTATAAATAGAAAAAGCATATTTAACTAGCAAAATTATTTTTTTAGTCATATAAGTGGACTTATTCGGAAATTTGGCTCTCACTTATTTCAATTTTGAAAATTAGTCATTTAAATGGATTTTTTTGGTGTTTTGGTCCTATTACCTGCTACAATAGGTAAAAGTTACCTGCTAGCTGACATGAAATTTATATAGAAAAATAAATTAATCTGGCAGTTGAAAATGATGGAGGAGAAAGAAGGAACAAGGATGAAGAAGGGATAAAATGAAAATATGGAAAAAAGGATAAAAATGAGTTGACCATTTTTCTTCCAAAGTCAATCTGCCACCTCAACACTAATTTTTTTTTTTAAAAATTAAATTCCAAGTCATCCTAGCGGGTAATATTTACCTCGCTATATAGAGTAAAACAAGACCAAATCTCGAAAAAAAAATATCTTTAAATGACTTATTTTTAAAATTGGCAAAAGTGAGAACAAAATCTTGAATAGATTGACTTAGAGGACTAAAAAATATTTTTTCCCATATTTAACATTTATTCAATTTATTTTATATATAATAGAGTAATTAAATATTGTGTGCATCATCTCGCTACAAGAAAATTTGAGTTCACCGACAGAATATACTGACAAAAATAATTTTATCGCTAAATATTTATAATTATCTACATAATAAATTTAAAATATTGTATAACACATGCCTTTTTAGTTGGGTTGTACAAGATATGCCTTTTTAGTTGGGAAATAACTATAAGGAACAAGACTTGAACCATATCACATGGTCATTACTTCTGAGAATGTTAAGAGTTAGAGTTTGATCCATGTGATATGGTTCAAGAGTCTTCTTTATAGTTATTTGTCAATTCAAAAGGCGTGTTAGAAGATAATTATGTGTATGATCTAATAATGATTAATAGTATTAGATGATTAATTAAGTAATTTTAAAATTAAATAATGTGTAAAATAATTAATATAAAAAATATTGGTAAAAAACAATTTTGTCTCAAACAATATATATTATCGTAAAATTCCCAACGACGTCCGTCCAAAGGATATTGTCCGTTTAAGATAAAGATGGGGAAAATTGCAATTTTGGTCCCATAACTTTGGGGGGTGTCAAAATTAGTCCCACTCGATTTTATTTTTTCAAAAACACCCTGTAATTTATAAATTGTATCAAAACTAGTCCCACTCGATTTTAGTTTTTCAAAAAAAACACTGTAATTTACAAATTGTATCAATTTGAGGACAAATCCCCGCCGATTGGAATTTTAGCGAATTCATCACATGATAAGCATGTGACCTGAAATTTTGGGGATTTTTCACCCTCTTTGACACGGTGGAAATAAAATGTCAAGCATGGAAAAGAGATTTGGAGGGGAAAAAACTCATCACCGAAATTTGGAGGGAAAAAAAAAAACTCAACAACACACCTCGTAATTGGGCATGTTTTTGGGGGAAATGGTGGTGACGAGTTTTTTTTTCCTCCAAGTCTCTTTCTATGCTAGCATTTTATTTCCACCGTGTCAAAGAGGGTGAGAAATCCCCAAAATTTCAGGTCACGTCTTATCATGTGACAAATTAAAAGCGGTGGGATTTGTCCTCAAGTTGATACAATTTGTAAATTACAGGGTGTTTTTGAAAAACTAAAATCGAATGGGACTAGTTTTGATATAATTTGTAAATTACAGGATGTTTTTGAAAAAATAAAATCGAGTGGGACTAATTTTGACACTCCCCAAAGTTATGGGACCAAAATTGCAATATTCCCATAAAGATGCATGGGTCGATTATGATATTTGGTACAACAGATTCGTAGTCGTCACAAGGCCGTCCATAATTGTTTATATGAGATCTTCATATTTGCCTAAGTTGAAGTCTATTAAAATCAAATCAAATCAAGTCAAATTACAAAATTAAGGCGTATTAATTAATTTTGTTACCTATAAATAGATCATCTCTACTTTAATTATATTTATACAAGCTAGTTAACTAAAAAAAACAATGTTGCTGAGTACTCAAAGTTCATTTTGCACACCTTCATCAATAAACTTCTCTTTTGGAAAACATTCCCACAAAACTAAACTTCCATTTTCTGTTAATAATTATGAAAAGAACAAATTAAGATCGACAAGTATTGGGAATTTGGCTGGCGATTTTAACAATGTTGATACTTTTTAGCTTCTAATTCCCACCACCCTCTCGAAATAAAAAACTGTAGTCGTTAGAGGCGGAGTGTGGTGGGGATGACGGTGGGATAGGGATCGTTAAGTTCTTTAAAGGGAAGAACATTTTCATTGGTGGAACTGGTCTTCTTGGAAAAGGTACGTAATCGTATAGGAAAAAAGTCTATTTAGTTTTTTATTATTATAGCCAGGGACGGACCGAGAGGGACCCTCTCAAATTTTTATTTTATTTAGTATATATATATAGTATATCTATATATTTTATATTTATATATTAAAAGTTATTTGTCTACTAAATATTTCCTATCTCGCCCCCATGCTACAATTTCTGCGTTCGTCCGATTATTTATAGCCGATATAATTTAAAGTTGAAGTGATATCTTCATGTTCATTTATTTTAAATGATATTTAATTTGTTGATTTCCTTAAAAGAGCCATGATTCGATTTGCAGCCTTGGTGGAAAAGATACTAAGATCAACATCGGTGGGTAAAATATATTTGTTAGTGAAGGAAAATGACAAAGAGACTCGCACTTGATAGATTGTCAAAAGAAATCGTTGCACAGTGTCAAGTTGTTTCTTTGAGAGAAAATAATTTTTCAACCCGAACTTTGACCAATTTTAACCTAAATTATATGTTTTTGAAACTAACAACCTAAAATTTGCGAGTTTCTCATTTTACAACATCCGACCAACTAGAATTAAAATATTCCATGAATATTCTCTCATGTGACTTGGAATATTCAGGTATATTCCAACTCCAGTTAGCTAGAGGTTGCAAAGTGAATAATCCACAAAGTTTAAGTTGATTATTGAAAAATAATAATTTAGGTTGCAAAGATTAAAAATGGCCAAAGTTCAGGTTGCAAAAGATTATTTTCTCTTTTTTTTATGGGAAAACAAATTCTTTTGTCTAGTAATTTGGATTATTCTAAGATTTAGTCTTCTAAATAGTATTCATCGTACAATTTTTTAAAATTTCGAATATTTTAGTCCGATTTAATCTGAAATTGTTTAATTTTAAAATCGCAGACTATTATTGATCTAGTGTAAACATTTAAAAAAAATTGTGATTTCGGTCATATGTAGCAATTACGGTGTAACTAAACAATTTCGATAAAAATCAGACTAAATATCCAAAATTTTATTAGATATTGGACCAAAATTTAAATATAACTACTTAGAGAATTGAATTTTCAAGTAGTCCAAGTTACAAGATTGAAATACCATTTTCCCTTGTTTTATCTCTATTAATAAGTTACTGATATTAATATGTCACTATGATCATTCATTTACTTGGTTCTCTTAGATAATACAATCAGAGTTGTTCGAATGTATACGAGAAAAACATGGGAGCTCATATGAAGAATTTGTACGAGAGAAGTTGATACCAATTGTTGGGAATATTTGTGAACCAAATCTGGGAATGGATCCATATTCTACACATACAATTATGGATGAAGTAGATATCATAATACAATCTGCCGCTAACACAAACTTCAATGACAGGTTACTTATTTAAATTCCCTTTTTTTTAACTATAATAATATCCGATAAAAAAATAGTCTCCTTATGTTTATATTATATATATATATATCAATTTTTTTCAGTCGACTTATTACTTGATGCAAACGCGAATGCCCCTCAACGGCTGATGAGGTTTGCTAAAAGATGCAAGAACCTCAAGCTTTTTGTCCATATTTCAACTGGTATGGAGAAAAATTTTGTGCATATTCATCCGAGTAATCACCTTTAAACCTTGGTTCAATATCTTTGAAAAATTTGGATGTTTTGTCCGATTTTATCCGAAATTGTATAATTTTACCGTAATTGCTAACTAGGACGGATTGGTGCTTTGCATGGTTCAATATCTTTGAAACTTTTGGATTTTCTCCGATTTTCCGAAATTGTATAAATTTACCGCAATTGCTAACTAGAACCGATGGGTGATAATATGTCTCAAAAAAATTAGGGATTTTGATGATTTTGCGCACAATTTGACTAGTCAAATCACCAAAAATTGGCACACAAAATTTGGGGATTTAAATATTTTGGTGAAATTTTTGTGTTAAATCACCAAAAATCCCCAACTATTTTGATATGTTTGCACCTAACTGGTAATAGTCAGCAATTTCGAAAAAATTACATAATTTTTGTCTAAATAAGACTAATTGTCCAAATTTTTAAAGATCTGGTCTAAAATTTAAAGGTGCTAGGTCTAAATCTCAAAAAAACAGTCCAATTTATATATATATCATCAAATGAAATATCCCCTGCCCCAATTAGGACTATTAATGAAGTAAAATTAACTATGTACTATTTATGTAGCATATGTCAATGGAAAAAGAGAAGGGGTAATCTACGAAAAGCCATTAGTTATGGGAGGAAATTGGAGAAATGAGGATGATGAGATATCTTCATGTTCATTTCCTGAGATAGACGTAATTGATGAGATAAAGTTGGCTATGAAATCGTGCATAACATCCACAGGCTATGATGAAACGAAAATATTGAAAAAACTTGGCCAAGAGAGGTTATATTTTTCTCTTCATCCTTTTCTTCTTTATATAAAGGCTTAATTGCAATTTTGGTAATGTAGGTATAAGGGAGTGGCATATTTGGTTCTTTAAGTATCTTACGTAGCAATTTAGGTCCCGTAAATATTTATGTTTATGCAATTTGGGTCCCATAAGTTTTATTTTTGTGCAATTTTGGTCACAAATTGGTAAGTCATATTTCATCATTTGAATACCAAAATTGCACAAACTTAGAACTTTTTTTTTTTTTTTTTTGATAAGACAAAATTTATTAATTAATAATGAGCACAAGGGGTGCTCTCCCAAAAATCAAAGTCTGATGAACAAATCCCTCACAGAGTCCAAATGCATTTGTCCATATTACATTTATTTCCTTCTATTCCTTCCCTTCTACTCATCACATTTAAAATTACAAATATATTTTGGTCTTGTATTCCATGTCTGTATCATATCCTCGTGGATGTCACGGTAGTTTTTGCACAAACTTAGAACTTATGGGATCAAAATTACAAAAAAATCAAAATTTGCAGCACCAAAATTGCTACATAGCATATTTAGTGGATCAAATATGCCAATTTTTAATACATACGGGACCAAAGTTACTATACACAATAATTACTGAGAACTAAATATGCCACCTCCTTATATTTATAGGACCAAAACTGCAATTAAGCCTTATATAAAAATTATATAGAGTTTTTAACATTATATTAAATTTATAACAGGGCTGCATTCTATGGATATTTTAATGGGTATCAATTAACCAAGTCTATGGGTGAAATGGTCCTCAATGAAATTAGAGGAGATATACCATTGCTTATCATTAGGCCATCTATTATTGAGAGTAGTTATAAAGAGCCAGTCCCTGGATGGATACAAGGATATAGGTCAATTTATCCTTGCTCCAATCTTATTTAATTTCTCCTAATTAAGCATCTATTACAACCTATATATATATTCTAATTTATGTACTTTTTATTTATTTATGGAAATTAGGATGTTCGATCCAGTGATTATTTCTTATGGAAAAGGACAATTGTCCGCTTATTTGGCTAATCCAGATGTGCTTATTGATATTGTAAGTATACAATGTTTTCCCTTTGATACTGTTCTTGAGCACTTTGCACCCACAACTTGTCATACCTTCTTCTTTTTAAGTTAATTATTACTTAATATTTATATTATAATCTGATATTTTATCAATGATGATTAATTAATTGAATTATATAATTAAAGATTCAGCGTATATTCAAAAACATATTTTGTATTAAATTATTTTTAAAATAATTAATGTTGAATACACTCCGTGATTAATTATTTTCTAAATTAGTTAATGTAAAGTTATAGTACTCTCTAATTGAAGATTAGCTAGTTTATTAGTTACATTATATTTTTGTAACTTAAATATTATTTTAATATTTTATTAAATTAGAAAGTAATATATGAATAAAAAATAAATATCTTCAATATTAATATTGATTAGTGAAACTCTCTCTCTCTCTCTCTATATATATTTACTTATTTTTATAATAATTAATGTGGCATTATTAAACTTATTAAGGATTGAATTAGTTCATTAATTAAACTAAATTAACTAAAATTATCCGTAAGAATAAAAAGTTATCTTGTATTATTTTTTATTTAGAGAAAATAATTATTTGCAACCTGAACTTTGACCATTTTTACACTTTGCAACCTACACTATATTTTTTGTCAACTAACAATCTAAACTTTATGGGTTTTTCACTTTGTATCCTTCGACCAACCGGAGTTGGAATATTCCAGGAATATTTCGGGTCACATACGAGAATAATCCTGGAATATCCTAATTCCGGTTGTTCAGAGGTTGTAATGTGAAAAACTCGCAAAGTTTAAGTTGTTAGTTGCAAAAACAAATAATTTAGGTTGTAAAGTATAAAATTGGTCAAAGTTCAGATTGGAAAAAAATATTTTCCCTACTATTTATTTGTAAAATAAATAATACTAAGATTTGTGCTTTCGGGGGTCACTGAGTGGTATGCGACAAATTACGACCAAATTTCTATCCAATGTGCACAAACCTTTAAAGTGAAATACAAATTTTGCTAGTGGCACAATTAATAAGTGTACAATTACAAACTAGGGGTCCCTATGTAACAAAATTGCAATTAAGATTATATAAATAGTGGTTTATATACCAAGCGGTGATCTTGACATATGTGAATATTCAGGTTCCAGTTGACATGGTGGCAAATACAACAATCACAGCTATAGCAAAACATGGAACTATAAACGCACCACAATTACATACCTACCATGTGGCAACTGGCTCTGTGAATCCTTTGCGAGTTTCTGACTCATTTGAATACATGTTTGAACACTTTAGTGTGAACCCTTTAAATGGCATACAAATTCTCACAAAAATGAAGTTTTTCGATGAATTTAGTGATGTCACTAAGTATCTAAGTGAGAAAATATCTGAGCATATTGGGAAGAGTAGTGCAGTTTGCACAAATCCAAAAGCGCTTCAAAAACAACTTAAAGCAAATGTTGCTTATGCTAGGAAACTTATCAAGACGTACGAGTATATAGGATTCTTTAAAGCAAGGTATGAACAAGTTGCTTATTATAATCTTCGTATAATTTCATATATAGAAAAAAATTACGTTTGGACTTTAGAATTTAATTAGTGAGAAAAACATGTTTTTCTTAGTATATTTCCTCATTACAATCTGAGAACCAAACATAGTGGAAATTTACAATATTTATTTATTCATGTAACTAAATTTAAACGTTGTGTTAGGTTCCACACTGGCAATACTGAGAAGTTATTAGAAGAAATGTCTAAGGAGGAGCAAGTTAGTTTCAACATTGATGCGACCAAAATCGACTGGCGAAAGTATTTTGTTGAAATTCACATCCCAGGTTTAAGAAAATATCTGCTTTAATGCAAGAGTGACTATGTAAGATTATGTCATTTTCAGGAAGAAAAATAAAAGGAAAAGCAAAGAAAGATGAATTAAATAAGAACATTACTTGAATATATAGTTTGTTAAAAAGTCCTTAATTATTCCATTATGTATGTAGAAACTATTTCATTGACCTATTGTTGTCCTAATTCAAAGAATTTGGTGGTATAGCCACTTTGGTGTTTTCAACCATGTAACATGTTGTTGCTATTATATTAGAAAAAGAAATACGAAAAAAATAGTGACAAAATTTTTTCATTTAGCGCGAAAATCAGGTTATTAACTATATTACAATAAAATATCACTATTTTATTGTGAACATGACATATTAACAACAAAATCTAGCTCTTGTAAATATGAACATTATTTCAAAGCCATTTTTTCTCCGAAGGAAAGGATATAACATATGAGCAAAACATTGCGACATGCAATTAAGTTGTCTTTCCTCTTATTGTAAAACCCACACATGATAAACCTGGAATTAATTTTGAGGTAATTATTGTATTACGTTGTAACACTTTTTGCCATTTAATTTAGTAGTATAATATTTATTGAATTAAGATAAAAAATAGTATATAATTTGTTTGACTTTAAGAATTACTATCGCAACACGATTCATCTAATAATATTGGGAATAGGATTAGAAATTTATTATCCTATTATATAATTTGTTAAATAAACTTCTACTTGTTAAGATTAGAATTTATTATTTAATTAATTATATAAATATAATTAAATTCAGTTTTTAATTGGACTTTTAAAGTTAAATTGTAGTATAGTGTCTAGCTAGTATATTAATATTAAAGCTACAACAATTTTCAGTAACTTTAAAGATTAAACACAAACCCAAATCCTGTGCCATCCCACTACATGCTGGCCCTAACCCAAACCCAGCCCATAACTTAAAATTGCACAAGTCATTTACAGCATTGTGGTACATTGATGTCAGTTCATCTGACTAAACTATTCCAAGTTACAATCATATAACAAGTTACATCGAAAGTCTATTCACCCTTGCTATAGGAAAAAGGAAAAATAATATTTTACAACCTGAACTTTGATCTGCTTTTACACTTGCAGCCTAAACTATTTATTTTTACAATTAACAATCTAAACTTTGAGTGGTTTTCACTTTGCAACCTCCAACCGGCCGGAATAGAATATACTAGGAATATTCACTCATATGATCCGAATATTCTAGAAATATTCCAACTCCGATTGATCGAGGTTGTAAAGTGAAAAACTCACAAAGTTTAGGGTGATAATTGCAAAAACAAATAGTTTATGTTGCAAAGTGTAAAAATGAGCAAAATTCAGGTTGCATAAAATTATTTTCCTAGAAAAAAAAGGTGTACCTACTAAAAAATCTATAGGTAAGTATTAAGAAAATTGTAAAATGTAGGTAAAATATTTACCTATAGAATCTAAAATCTGTTGGTAGATACCTACAGAAATCATCGGTAATTGAAAAATATCGGTATAATTTGGGGAAAAATGATATTTTTTATTATTCGTAGGTATTTTATAGGTAATTGTAAAATATAGTGACAAAATCATTTCCTTGATAAATTTTGTCGGTAAAACTAGAAATTTCTTGTAGTGCCTCTTTGTAACTTTCCTATTTGGGACCAACAAAATAAATCAAAGCATATAATGGCGTGGACAAGGCAACTAGCTATGGTACTCAAGTCAAAGGACTAATTCATGCACTATCGTAACTGGGAAAACTCTCATTCGATAAATGGAATTCTAGTTGAGATTTTTCACGAGCATGTTTAGTGGAGTTATTCCCAAACAAGCACTCATATTAATGCACTAGCGTCATTAATGTTGATGCCTATGGAATGAAATAGCATCCTCATGTGGGCGTACATCATTATGCACAAGTCTTTATTGAGCTATTCCATCTACAGGCGGAGCTAGGGCCGGGCCAACCTGCCCCCTCCCTAATTTTTTTACTATGTAAAATTTTAAAAAAAAATATTAAATTTCCCTAAGGTTTTTCTTTAAATTCTTTATTCCATTTTTTCTTTGGAAAAAAATAATAATAATTATATGTTTTTAAGAGTAAAAAATAGCTAGGCTAGAGGAAATAAATTTAGGGCTAGGGATAGCAGAGTCGGGTGACTAATTAGTCCCTGTTTGAAAGTTGCAATTCGATGAGGCAAAAAAATTGTAATCTTCACATATATCCCTCTTACATTTAATAAGAGATTTATCCCCGCGACTTATTTCCTTGCCTTCCACCACATTTCACGTCGGACTCTTCTCATTTTGTACTGTGAATGGAGAGTCCTCTTGTCCATCAACATGCTCGCCTATTCTTCAAGAGGTACTTCGTATCAAGGCCTCACTTTGTCCCTCACTCGAATTTTTTGGTTTAGGCGTTCTTGTAACATAACTTAATTTGTTGCGTATAGTCTAGCTTATTATGCTAAAACTATGATTTCGACTTTCGAGTGATTTATGTTGAACCATTTTTCGTAACCTCTTTGTCAATTTATTGTTGGACGATTTCCAACGACTTTAATTAATGAAAAGAAAATTCCGTTAAAAAGAAAAAAAAAAAAAAAAAAGAAAAAGAAAATGGGTGTGACACGACCTTTGATAATTAATTTCTAAAGTAGACTTGTAGCCATCATCAAGGCCGCCAATATGATTTTCGATGAGATCTTCATTTTTTTATTACGATGAGATCTTCATAGATAGGGATGCATGTTAATGGATCAGGTATGGGACGGGCCCGTCTGGACCCGCCCGATACATACTCGTTTTTATTTGGTAAGACCCATTAGCATTCGCGAGCAGGGGCCTAACCCGAGCCCCGACCCCCTCTTTTAAAAAAAAAAAATTACTAAGCAAAATTTTTTTTTTAAAAAAATATATTAGTTGAAATTTATATGTTTTTTTATAGTTTTTCTATTCGCCCACCCCACTTTCATGTACCTTGGCCCACCCTACTATCTTTGTCTGTCTACGCCATTGCCCATTAGACCCGCCAACTTTATATATTTGGCCAAAATTGTAATATTTTACTCAAAATAGTGAACTCAAAACTTATAATATTTATATAATTTTGTAGATATTATGCGAATTATGATATAAACACCAATATATATAAATTAAGACTTCTTGAACAACAATATATTCACTCTATATATAAACTAAACAAATAAAATAAATAATAATAAAATAAAAAAATATATATGGGTCGGTTGCTACCATACTTGTTACTCGACCCATACCCGTCCGGATCTAAAAACCAATACATTACCCGCCCATACCATTTATTGGACTCATACCCGTCCCAAATAAGGCGGATTTGGTTCGGGTCCGGATAATCCCTATTCGTAGATCATGAGTTTGGTGGGTAGTTAACCAGCCATCAAGAGTTTCCTTGACTATATAAGCAAATCATAAATACAAAACCTATAAGTTGCCAGAATTGAAGCCTAATGAATTTAAATCAAATCATGTTACTATTTAATTTCTTATCAGTTTGAACTATGCATGCACTTCTAATTAATGTCAAACTTCCTCCATCACAGTTGATGAAGATAAGATATTGTAGGATTTTACAATATTTTAGAAAATGATTTGTATATCTAGGATTCTTTTATTTTAGTTTATCTTTAATATTTTCTAGTTAAGTTAGGAGTTTTATTATGGTAGAAATTTTATATTATAAATAGTTGTTTTATTATTATTTTTAGGTGGTTGAATATTATTAAATTTTAAGATTTATCTCTTTTAATAGTAATTTACGTTCCTTCACGTATTTAAAATTAATTTGCGTGCGTTCTTTGTTTTTGTTAAGCTTTTGTATGCATCACACACCTTGATTACTGCATATTAATTTTGTAGGTACAAATAGATAATCTCTACTTAGATGATTTGAATATATAGTAACTATTTATACAACTATATGTGGCTCACTCACAATTCATTCGCCAGCCCACCAATTATAAATTCCCCTTTTGGAAAACATTCCTACCAAACTCTTGAGTTTCATTGTATGGTAATTATGGAAAGATAAAATTACAAAATTAGTCTCGTAACTAAAAGACGGTCATAAAAAGGTCCTTTAAAATTTTCAAATGACAAAATAGTCATGTAAGTATGTATGACTTTGCAAAATAGTCTGCAAAATATATGGTTTGCAAAATAATCCAGAATGGTACTTGAATGTCAATTTTGGTCCTAATTTCTCCAGAAATTAAGAATTACATGTGCCGCTAACGTGATCAAAATCCGGTGAAATTTCAAATTGCCACTGAATTAGGACTAAAATTGAGATTAAGTATAACTTATTGGACAATTTTGCAAAATATGCAATTTGCAGGACTATTTTGTAAAATTATACATAGTTCTGAGGACTATTTTATAATTCGGGCATTTTATAGGACTTTTTGCGACCCCTTTCTAGTTACAAGACTAATTTTACAATTTTGCCTTATGAAAAGAACAAATTATATAAGATCAATAAAAGTTCTCAGTTAAGTTCTCTAAAGGAAATAATATTTTCATTATTGGGGCAATCAATTGGTCTTCTCGTAAAAGACACATTGCGCATAAATAGAAAAAAGTATATTTAACTTTTATATATTAATGTAGCCGAAAAATAGGAATATGTTGAGTTGGTTCAATAAGTGAAAATTTTATCCATCAAGTGTGTTTCCTTTGAGAATTATCATAAATAGGATTATGATAAAGGAGAGTAAATTGCCACGCACGAATATAATCGTCGTAGTTATAAAAATTTGGTAAAGATTTAAAAGTATTCAATTGCCTAGGTTGAAGCAATTGTAATCCCCAACTTGTAGGTGTAAGGATATTTTTAATAATCATTTTAGAAAAGCTATATTCATGAGTTCCTTGGTTCATGTGAGATATTTTCACGATCCGGTTTGATTAGAATTACCTCAAGTATTCTCGAGTCTTTTTCCCAAATAAGGGAGGAAGATCTTTTATAAAATATGATTGGGCAACTTTGTGATGGAGAAAGATTTTGTATACTTTCTTCCACTTTGGACAATATTTTATATATCCGAAATAACATAAGGATATTTTAATTCTTCAATCGTCTTATTAGAACTATTTGAAAAAATAGCGTTTTGATATATTTGAATATCATAAGCACTATTATCATTTTCGAATTCCTTTGTAGGATCGAAATTCTTCATCTTAGAAGATTCTTCGTGGCTTTGGTATCTTTAGTGCTTTAAGCACTTGAAGATGAAGCACCGGATGAATTTTTATTCATCTTGTTTTGGCTTTTTGGAGGTTGATTCCTCCTGTGTATTGTATTCAAGGATTTTCCCAAGAATTCTCGTGTTAGAAAATGCGGTAAAGAATTAGATTTTCCAGCAATATGTTCAATATCAAAACAAGACAGATTGCCTGTCATCTAGCAAATATTTGTTTAGATGCCATATTTTTAACATCTTTAGTTAAAACATATTTTGCGATTTGCAATCAATTCTTAATAAGAATTTCTTATTTAGTAAATCACTTTCAAATTTAGTGATACAAAGAACTATTGATAGTATTTCTTTTTTAATTGTAGAATAATTTTAAGTCCGATTCCATAAACCATATGTATATCTAACAAGAATCTCTTTAGAATCTTGTTCCTTTTGTTTTAATATTCATCCGTAACCAATTTGAGAGGCATCTGTTTCAACTATTTTTAATAGTTGCGGATTAGCAAGAGATAGACATGGAAGAGTTTTTACTCTTTCTTTGATGCGTTTACAAAGATCAGTGCCGACTCAATCAACTCTTTCGTTGTCAGTTCATATTCACTTAATTTATTTTATAAATATGATAGAGTAACTAAATATGGAATAATTTGAACTAGTAACCCAAGTTTACCTATCTTTTGCTTTTAGTATCGGTATCCCATATTCCCAACTCATTAAATATGCTACCCAATGTTACACTTTTCATCGGTGTCCTACTACTTTTGGTCATTAGTTGACCGTCAACTATGACCGAAACTCGTTATAACAGGAAAACATAGGTAAAAAAAAACTGGTAATTTCCTTTTTTTTCCCCTCATTTTCATTTTTGTATTCATTTCTAAAGTCTCTAATCCTCAAGAAGGTGTGAATTCTTGAAAATAATATAAATTGTACTTTTAATTTGTAATTAATATATTAAATTATAGTAATTGCTACAAGCATACTTAGAGGACCAAATATGACGTTTTTTATATTTATGGGACCAAAATTATTGCACACAATAATTATAAGACTAAATATACCACCTTCTCATATTTATAGGATCAAAATTGCAATTAAATCCATTTATAACAACTTAATCTTTTAGATGAGATGGTCATTTAACAATAGCAAATGAAAAATATATTTTTATTTACAAAACTACCAAAAAACATTTTTGTAAAATTAGAAGCACTTTACCCCAACTTTTAGATTTACATTTAATGAAGCATAAGCAAACCAAAAAACAATATTTGCAAGCACCAAAAAGCTATTGATATGAGATCTTCATAGTTTGGCGGATAGTTAATAAGCCAACATGCAAGAAATCTTCGTTGACTATGCAAATCATAAATACAAAACCTATTAAGTTGTCTAAATTGAAGTCTATTAAAATCAAATCTAATAAACCAATAAAGTGAATTTACCACTTTAAAATGGCCCAAAAACTGACTAAAAGAGCCAGGATCTGCGGACTCTTCACCCGAGTTGGGTGAACCCGCCCAACCAAGCCGAACCAACCACAACCTCGAGTGTTTGGACACATGCTAGGCCTCCTCGATGACGCCATGTGTAAAGTAATGCTAATACTAATCAAGAGTATTATAAATAGTCACTTAGTCAAACATACATTCCAAAGAGTAACTTTTACAGTTCACAATAATTACTTCACTTTGCTCATACTTTATTACCTTACGACCGAACCGACTTAAGCATTTGAGGCCTTAGATGTAGGTCATCTCAGCTACCCTAACGTGTGTCTGTTTTAGGTCACCCGTCTATTAAAGTACCGAAGTGACACCGAACGTGAACCCAAATTAAGAGGAGCCTTCAAGTACACGATTTACTTGCTTAAATCAAAATCAAATTATTTTCTTATCAATTTGATCCTTCCAAATACACAACCCTAGCTTCTAATATCAACCTTCCTATATTAAACCTTGATTACTTTCTATCTTCATAAGTAAGCTGGCGTGTTAATTTTGTCTAATTAGATATAAATAGATCATCTCTACTTTAGTATTTGCAAGTTAACTTAAACAATTATGTTGCTCACTCAAAGTTCATTTTGCAGTCCTCCCTTACTAAAGTTTTCATATGGAAAATTTTCCCACAAAACTATACTTCCATTTTCTTATGGTAATTATGAAAAGAACAAATTAAGATCGATTGGGAAGTTGGCTGGCGATTTTGATAATAGTGATACATTTTTAACTTCTTCCCAAAACCCTCTCGAATCAAAACTGATGTCGTTAGAGGTGGAGTCTAATGGCGATGACGGTGGGATAGGGATCGTTAAGTTCTTTAAAGGAAAGAACATTTTCATTACTGGTGCAACTGGTCTTCTTGGAAAAGGTACTCGTATAGAAAAAAAAAGTATATTTAATTTTTTATGAGGAATAATTACAAACGACCATCTGAGATTTGGGCTAATTACAAAAAAAAAAAACAAAACCAGAAATATTTTAAAATTATAAAATGTCCCCCTTGACACGTTTGATTCTGCCTTATATTTTAGGGGTTAACTGTATTATTTTTAGAAATATTACGAGGTTTTTGAAATATTTTTTTCTTATGAAGAGGAAAAATGTAAGGCTAATCAAACCTCAAAGTTTTTTTTTTTTTTGCAATTTCCAAAAATTTCTGGGTTTTTTTTTTAATTATCCTAACCTCAAGGTTTTTTTTATGATTATCCTTTTTTATTATTATATATAGCCGATATAATTTAAAGTTTAGTAGTGATATCTTTATGTTCGATCACTTCTTTGAAATGATATTTAATTTGTTGATTTCCTTGAAAGAGTCATGATATAATTAATTTGCAGCCTTGGTCGAAAAGTTATTGAGATCAACATCGGTGGGTAAAATCTATTTACTTGTGAAAGCAAATGATAAGGAAACTGCCCTTGATAGATTGTCAAAAGAAGTACGTTTCATAGTGTCAAGTTGTTTCTTTTATGGGAAAATAAATTCTTTAGTCATTTTACCTGGACTATTTTGAAATTTAGTTCTCTAAGTCGTATACTCGTATTTGACTTTAAATTTAGTACAACTTTTTCAAAATTTTGGATATTTAGTCTTATTTTGACCGAAATTGCATAATTTTATTGGAAATTGCATGGTTGATCATAATCGGTCACGTGTAAACATGTCAAAAAAATCGGGGATTAGTGATATGACGCAAAAAGGCAAAATTGCAATATTGGTCCTGTAACTATGGGGTGGTGGCAAAAAGGTCCCGTAAAAATCACGGTCCGCAAAAAAGTCCTGTAACTATGGAAAATTCTCGATTTTGGTCCTGCAAAATGTACAGTTTGCAAAATAGTCCCATAATTATATAAAAACCTCAATTTTGGTACAAATTTCGCCGGATTTTAATCACGTGAGTGGATCGTGTAGTTCCCAATATATCTTGAAATGAGGACCAAAATTGAGATTTCCATATAGTTACAGGACTATTTTACAAACCGCAAATTTTATAGGACCAAAATTAAAATATTTATGTAGTTACATGACTTATATGCAAAACATGACTTTTTTTGCCACCGCACTATAGTTACGGGACTAATTTTGCAAATTTACCGACGCAAAAAATAACACCAAATATTAAAATCCCCAATTTTTATGTGTTGATTTTTATTTATTTGACATGTCAATTTTTTTGCATCAAATAATCAAAATTCCTAACTTTCTTTTACACATAGCGTCCACCGATCAAAATCAGACTGAATGTCTAAAATCTAAAAAGATATTAGACCAAAATTTAAAGATTACTACTTAGAGAACTAAAGTATCCAAGTAGTGAAAGTTACATGACCGAAGAAACCATTTTCACTTAACTTTTATCTCTACACTTAAGTTGATGATATTAATATGTCAATACGATTATTCGCTTTTTTCTCGGTTGTCTTAGATAATACAATCAGAGTTGTTCGGATGTATACGAGAAAAACTTGGGAGCTCATATGAAGAATTTGTACGAGAGAAGTTGATACCAGTTGTTGGGAACATTTGTGAACCAAATCTAGGAATGGATGCATATTCTACACAAGCAATTATGGAGGAAGTAGATATCATAATACAATCTGCAGCTAACACAACCTTAAATGATAGGTTACATTTTTAAATTCCTCTTTATTTCAACTATAATGTCTGACAATAGGAAAAAAAAATAGTCTCCCCGTGCCGTATATGATCTATTTTTTTCAGGTACGACTTATTTCTTGATGCAAACGTGAATGCCCCTCAACGGCTGATGAGGTTTGCTAAAAGATGCAAGAACCTCAAGCTTTTTGTGCATGTTTCAACTGGTATATATGTGGAAAAATAGTACACGACGACTAAATGGCATAATTGGTTCACTAACTTATACGAGTTGCACTTTCATTCGCTAATTTTAGAGTGTGACAATATAGTACTATATAACTTCTAATTTGTTGCACATTGAGTTCAATCTCTGCGGCAATTCTAAAATAATCCAGAATTGCTCTCAAATTTTGGTGATCTCACTTGTCCATGTAGAAAACAAAAATTATTCAATATGCAAATGTCATTAAAAATGGTGGTGAGATTGAAGCGCCAAAATCTGGAAGTAATTTCGGTTGAGTTTCCAATTGGCAACATAGATGGGACTCAATGTGTAATAAATTAGTAATTAGTGTCCTATTTTGCCACATCCCTTAATTAATGGATGAAAACTCATCTCAAGTATGGTTTTTTTTTAATAAATCGGGAGTAGTGGTTAGATGGGAGAGGATAAATTTCAAAGAAATCTGAAGATATAGGGTTTGAACCCTAGTCAACACACTTATAAAGGGTGAACGATATCACTTGCATGAGCTACAAGTTTATAGTTCAACTCGGTATTGTTAGTGGACCAAATATTCAATTTAGCCAATATTACACATTGCCCCTTTAATTACGAATAATAATGAAGTAAAATTAACTAAATACTGCTAATTATATTAATGTAGCATATGTTAATGGAAAAAGAGAAGGGCTAATCTACGAAAAGCCATTATTTATGGGAGAAAATTGGAGAAAAGAGGCTGATGAGATATCTTCATGTTCATTTCCTGAGATAGACGTAATCGATGAGATAAAACTGGCTATGAAATCGTGCATAGCATCTACATGCCATGATGAAACGAAAATACTGAAAAAGCTTGGCCAAGAGAGGTTATAATTTTCTCTTTATTCTTTTCTTCTTTACCTATTCAATATGGGTAAAATGCAAAATTGGTCCCATAATTATAAGGGACTTGCAATTTTGGTCCCGTACGTAAAAACTAAGTTTGCAATTTTGTTTGGTCTCTAAGTTTTGAATTTTTCACGATATTGGTCTTATAAATTCTAGTACAACACAATTTTAGTCCTATAAGTTCCTAGTTGTTATAATTTTGGTCCCCATGGACTCTTTTATACATTTCATAATACTCGGAATGTCCTTGTTTGTTATGGCAGGGCTGCATTGTACGGATATTATAATGGGTATCAATTAACCAAGGCTATGGGTGAAATGGTCCTCAATGAAATTAGAGGAGATATACCATTGCTTATCATTAGACCATCTGTTATTGAGAGCAGCTACAAAGAGCCCGTCCCTGGATGGATACAAGGATATAGGTCTTTTTATCTTTTTGCTCCAATCTTATTTAATTTCTCCATAACATCTATTATAATCTAGTAGTCTAACTTATGTGCTTGTTATTTATGAGATTAGGATGTTCGATCCAGTGATTACTTCTTATGGAAAAGGACAGTTGCCCGCTTATTTGGGTGATCCGGATGTGGTTGTCGATATTGTAAGTAAACAAATTTTTCTTTGATATTGTTCGTGAGCACTCTGCACCCATAACTTGGTCAACTTACGAGTTCTAGTCCTGTAACTAGGGGTCTGTACCATTTTCGATACACTTATTTGCCACTGGCAAAATTAGTACTTCAATTTTTTTATCTCATGCATATTTAGTACTAGGGGTGTGCACGTGTACGGACGGTTCGAGATTTGGAAATCTCCAGAACCGTCCCAAGTTCGAGATTCTAAAAAATCTCCTTAACCAAACCATAGAAAAAAATCACTTTCGATGCACGGTTCGGGACGGAGATTCGGTTCTAATGGGACGGCACGGTTCGATTCGGTTCGAACGGAGATTCGGAGATTATCATAAATAAAACAAGCAATTTTGGAAAAAAAAAAAAAAAGAAAATCAATATAAAAATTATCAAATGGATAGAAGCCAGTCTCTTTTTAGTGTATTGTCAAAATAAAAGCTAAAATCATAATAGGTAAGACAATCCTAAATTCAAAATTTAATAACCTCTATAATACAATAATATTCTATTATTTCGGTAATTGTCCTTCTATTGACTTAGAACAATTATAATTAACTAACAATTTTGATAAATTAATATGAAATAAAAATTTATATAGATTTATAATCTCAATATCTCCTACTTAACAACTTAACATAATCAATAAAATTATATTTATAATTTATGTGACGCGTAAAAAATTAAAATATGATTTTTTATTATTATAATATGATACTATTACTTGTTCGAGTATGTTTCTAACATTCTCTTTTAGGTGCAATTTACTAATCATTTAACTAATTTTAACTTAAAATGATTTACTTTATTATTAATATTAAAGTTTTTTAAAATTCATAATAGTTGCATTATTATGGTTTTTTTAGAAATATATTTTATATTCAATTTAATTTCAAATAATTTGTAGTTAATTCAATATCAAAATATAAAATAAAATAGAAATAATGTATATGTATTTACATATAATCTTTAAAATCGGTTCTAGCTTCGGGTCCTCGGTTGATGCGATTCGGTATGGTTCTCGATGACGGGTATTTGAGAAATTAATCTTAACCGTACCAAAAATATTTCGGGACGGTACAATTCGGGAAAGTCAAAAAGTCAACGGATATTTTCGGTTCGGAGATGTTTTGGTCCGGATATCGGTTCGGTTTGGTAATCTCCAAGTCCGTGCCCACTCTATTTAGTACAAATTTGGCCGGGATTTTGAAATTCTGTTGGAGTTTGTCTCGTGACCCCCAAAATTTGATAGTTTATTCTCGCCAAATAAAAAGGAAATAAAAGGAAGAAATGATAAATGAAAATATTTTCTTATTATACATTATTATTTTTAAATTAATTATTGCAAATTAATTAATATTTATTATTTTATAATTTAATATTATATCAATGCTCAAATTTTATTGCATAATAATGATTAATTAATCATTTAAAATTAGTTTATAATTTAATTGTATAATTAAAAAATAACATAAAAAAGGTATTATGTAATAAGATTTTTAAAAGAATTAATGTTGGTTATACAAATTAAAATATTCTCTAAAATAATTAATGTGAAGTTATACTCTCTAACTGAAATGAGCTAGTTCATTAATTGCATTAATTTTGTAACCTAAATATTATTTTAATTATTTATATTAGTTATAAATTAATATATGAATTAACAAAATAAGTTTCTTTCATATTAAAATTGATTAGTGAAATTATTTATTTTAATTTTTTATTTTTATAATAATTAATGTGGAATTATTAAACTTATTAATGGTTGAATCATTAATTAAATTAAATTAACTAAAATTAACGATAAGATCAATCAAAAGTTTTCTTGTATTATCTATTATTTATTTGTAAAATAAATAACACAAAGATTTGTGTTTTTGGGGAGTCACTGAGCGGCATGTGACAAATTACCACCAAATTCAAATTTCTACCAAATATGCACAAAATTTAAAATTGAAATACCAATTTTGCCAGTGGCACAAATAAGTGTACCATTAGAAAATAGGGGTCCGTAATTTCATGAACAAAACTACAAAATTGCAATTAAGCTTATATATAGTGGTATTGGTATACCATGTGGTGATATATGTTGACTTATGTGAATATTCAGGTTCCAATTGACATGGTGGCAAATACAATAATTGCAGCTATAGCCAAACATGGAACTGAAAATACGCCACAATTAAATATCTACCATGTGGCAACTAGTTCTGTAAATCCTTTACGATTGTCTGACTCATTTGAATACATGTATGAACACTTTAGTGCGAACCCTTTAAATGACAAGCAATTTGTCCCAAAAATTAAGTTTTTGGCGAATTTAGTGACTTCTCTAAGTACCTAAGAGGGAAAATATTTGAGCATACTGGGATGAGCGTCAATGTTGTTTGCACAAACAGAAAGGCTCTTCAAAAGCTTCAAAAACAATATAAAGCAAATGTTTCTTATGCCGAGCAATTATGCAAGACGTACCGCTACATGGGATTCTTGAAAGCGAGGTATGAACATGTTGCCTAAAACAATAAAGTTTTTCTTAGTATTTAAATTTCCTCATTACAATCTCAGAACCAAACATATAGAAAAAAACTACACTATGTTTTTATGTAATTAAATTTAAACATTTGTGTTAGGTTCCATATTGGCAATACCATGAAGTTATTGGAAGAAATGTCAAAGGAGGAGCAAGTTGAATTCAACATTGATGCAACCAAAATTGATTGGAGAAAGTATTTTGTTGAAATTCACATCCCAGGTTTAAGAAAATATGTGCTTAATTTATAATACAAGAACGTCTATGTAAGATTACGTTGTTAGAGTATTAGAGTTTATTCTATTAGTAAAGACAATTTTTATTGAGAATCATATTAATAAAAATACATTTCTTTATCATATGTTTTGCATCAATTATTGCTACTTGTGTATTTTAATTAAGTTCGTGAGCCAAACATATATAGCCACAGGGGCATAGTCTCCCCATTTGATAGCGATCATGGAACATGTCTTTAAAGTTTTGGTCTTATTTAAATTAGTTCCAAATCAAAGGGCTTTTCGAGATAGGACGATGAATAGTCCAAGAAGACTTGTGCATATATGATGCATGTTCGTAAGATGAGGATATTGCATTCTATCAACATCAGTCTTGTGAAGTAAGTGCATGTACACAGGTGTTTGTTAGAAAACAAGTTCAATGGCCAAATGGAAATTCTTAACTGAAAGTTTTAATTGTCAAATTAATAATTTTCACATTGGGATAGTACATGAATAGTCATTGGACTTAAGACACGCAATAGTACCTTTGTGTACATCCTGGAGAACTTTGATTTGTCTTTTGGTTACTTGACAATAGTAGAGAAGTATAGACAATATATATATATATATATATAAGATTATTTCAACTTGTTTAATTGAGTAATTAATAAACAAAATCTTAAAAGAAAAACGGTAAGTTGCGGGAAATTAAAATTAAAAATTAAAAAATGAACTCATGCAAGAAGACGACAACAACAACAACAATAATTTCGGGTATAGCAAGTTAAATATTAAGCAAAAGGCAACACTTCAAGTATTTATCTTTTTTGGATAGAGAGCACATTTTTATTTGAAGTCATTCAAAGTCAACATTAGTAGTTTTCTTAGAAATGACACCAATTTGCATTTAAAATAATCTGAATGACTCAACGTGTTTTTTAGTCATCATAATTCTCAAAACAAATTGATTTTAATTTATGGAAGACATGATTGAGCAAGCTGATCATCACCTTCAATTATTTCAGAAAATTGTTAATTTTTCTATAAAATCAAAAATTATTTGCAATAATTATCTCTATAAGATTATTTGAGTGTTCATTCAATACGTAGGATTAGCAACACAAAACTTAATAAACTAGTTAATATATAATTATTGTTTAATAGTTATCTTTACGTTGTGTCATAATATAATTATGAATTGAATGAGGCATACATGCTAGAAACGAGCACGAATATATTACACAGGTCGCTTCTTGTATTAGGCCAATGAGTTGGTCGACTCGGGTCCAAAAAATTACGAAATTTAGGGCCCCAATTTTTTATGCTTTTTATATAAAGTAATATATAAAATAAATAAAATGTTGCTATAAGATTAAATCTATTATATTAGTTGAATCCTTGCAACTCTTGAAACTTGACTCAGGTTCAAATGTTGTTGCCCACAGTTTTTCTTTTAAAAAATTATCAAACTTAATTTTCTTAAGGCCCTAAATTCAAAATTACTCAATTTTTTTTTGAGGCAAGAAATTGAAAAGTCATTACACTACATTTAATCACAGGTTACAAGATATTATTAAACAACTTGATTAATATTTTTGTCGCCAAAATTGTAAGACGAGTTGTATTTAATAATTATTTTATTTTTTAAACATGGATCGATGTGATCATGTCATTTTAACTATAATAGAATTGTATTATATATTGCACATTATTTTTTTCTTTTGTTGTTGTATCACTTATGTTGCCTTTAATTTTGTATAGAAAAAAAAAAGTTAAATTTTACTTTGGCAAAAAAAAAAAAGATAGGTATCGGCCATGATATAAATTATAATACATACAAAGATATATATTGTTGCTTTCAACTAAGGTTATTCATTTCTATATTTAATTAACTGATTTTTTTAATCATAACTTTTAACAATAATTTATAATCAACCCATATATATTAAATTGCAAATCCCTCTCGTCACATATTTAACTGATTACAGTCCTAATCAGTGTGGAGTTCATATTAATATATAGCTTATTTAAACCTAGTTGGTCAATAACTAGAAGTCAATTTCTCTTGATCAATAGATAATTCCAAGCTAAATAAGAAGAAGCCAACATTAATTTTGAATAATGTCTTTGATTTTGACATGTTTATCATTTTGTTCACACAAGGACTTATGTGGCCATATGTAATTATTCTATTCGGGAAAAATGTGACAAAAGCAAAATTATACTAATGAAAGATAACTACAAATTGGTCAACTAACTAATTATTAATCTTCTGATGTTATCTAAAATTATTAGGTTTTCAATATTATAAAGCAAACATTAGATAGATCTACTTAATTTAAGTATATATCATGACCCATGCTTACCAGGTGGGGTCTCTGAAAAACTTGTAACTATTTCACATTCACCCTCACTACTATGGTAAAATATATAGTTAACTAAAATTGTTAAAGAAGTGCATTAATTATCTCTACTGAAAAACTTGTAGTTATTTCCCAAAACGTATATAGTTAAAATCATATGACAACCATGATCAAAAATCAAAATAATTATTTAAATATATATAACTCATCTCATTGATTTGGCAACAAAAATACTAATTAAATCAAGTATAATCAAGTTGTTCGAAATATTTTGCGAACTATGATTATGGCCCCAAGTTGTTCGATAAATTCTGGCAGGCGCGTAATTGCTTTTTAATTTTCGTCTTTTCCATTTGAGAAATTTGAAATTTAGGTCCTTAAAAAAATTAAGTGTGATAGTTTTGTTAATAAGCCTGCAAAAGAATCAACCTGGCCCCTGGTCCTTTCTTTTCTTGGTGGGAGAGCTCGATTCTAGCAGTCGTGTAATGACTTTTAATTTTCCTGTTTTTCAATTTGAGAAATTTTAAATTTATAGGGCCTTAAAAAAATAAGTGTAATAGTTTTGTTAATAAGGTTACAAAAGAATCAATTTGGGCCCTTGTTGTTCTTTTGAGAGAGCTCGATCATTTGACTACAATTGAATTTTTAATTTCTTTATCTAAATAATAAATTATAGGGATAATTACAACAACACCCTCAGGTTTGGGCTAATTACAAAAAAAAACTAAAGATGTTTCAAAATTACAAAAAAATCCTCAAGTTTGATTTTGTTATGAATTTGGGGGATAATTGTAATATTTTTATTACAAAAACGTTTTTGAAATGTTTTTTCTTATGAAGGAGGAAAATGTAAGACACATCAAACGTCAAGGGTTTTTGCAATTTCTAAAAATCTTTTGTTTCTTTGAAATTAGCCCAAACCTCAGGGGGTGTTTTTGTAATTATCCCTAGATTATATTATGTAAAACTTGCTGCCAAAATTGTTATACTTCCAGCTTCCTTCAGTCAAGATAATTAAGGCTGATATATATTGACAATAAATTTACACAATTATTTATCAGTACACAATTAATTTACAATGCATATATAACAATCCAAATCTTGTACTTATACATAATAATTGACAGGAATCTTGTACTCTTATTGCTATAACAATCCAAATCCTGGCCCTAGATGATGAGTTTTTTACAGTGCTAACAACCCTTTAATTTGTCCTTAGTGGAGATAATCATGTTCAAGTGGTATCTAACTAGTTAAATATTCAGATTCCATAGTTTAACAGTTTTATATATAACCCATGTTATGCCCTTGCATAATAATTTAACTGAAAACCCATGTTATCCACATATAATTAACTCATTATTAATTCAATTCCAATTCATGTCCACACTGAGGAAACCTCCGATACCTACCTTCATTTTTTTAGTATTATTTTTCTTCATGAAGCATTGGCTAATTGCAAAATTGATCCGTAACTATAATGGGCTAGCAGATTTGGTTATGTAAATATCTTAGGTAGCAATTCTGATCCAAAGTAAAATTATGATTTAATGCAATTTACTCCCATAAATTCTAATTTGTGCAATTTTGGTCTTATTGATTTTGTGCGATTTTGGTCTCAACTTGGTATTTCAATATTTCACTCGTCCTCACAATACTCTTGTCATTTAACCAAAATACATATGACCATTAAAAATTACAGGAATTGAAGTTTCTATTTTCACTAAAGGATAAAGTCGTCGAGAATGAAACAGTCACATCAAAATATTACAAGACTAAGATGCCAACTCCTAAGAAATATATACAGGATTCAAATTGCAATTAAGCATGAAACATTAATTAAATAGGATATTTGCTTTTCTTCTTCAATATAAATACACCATCTCTACTTGCATGATTTGAAACACTTACAAGCAAGCAAAAACTCACTAGCTAAGTTTAAACAAAATGTCTCTAACTCAAAGTTTATTTTGCACCCCACAAATAGAGTCCATTTCTCCAAAATATTCCCACCAAACCAATGTTTCATTTTTTGGTAATTATGAAAAGAACAAAGTAAGTCTATCAAGAAGTTGTGGGAAATTGGGGTTAACTTTAATGGTTATACCTATTTCACTTCTCCCCACCACCCTCTCGAATACGAACTGCCGTTAGAGGCGGAGACTGGTGGTGATTGTGGCGGGATAGGGATCGATAAGTTTTTTGAAGGAAAGAATATTTTCATTACTGGTGCAACTGGTCTTGTTGGAAAAGGTACGAGCACGTATATAACATAAAGCATGTATAATATGTTGCTTACTATCATCATATTATCATTATTATTCTTACTATCGCTATTGCTACTACTACTTTTTACTCTTTGCTATATATTTGCTAGGTTTGATTTGAAAAATTAGTCCCGTAACTATAGAGGTCGATCAATTTTGGTTCTATAAATATTTAGATAGCAATTTTGATCCATTAAGATTTTATTCATGTTCAATCACTACAAGAAAATTCCAGTTTACCGACATAATTTACCGACATAAATGATTTTGTTACTAAATTTTGGAGTTATCTATAGATAAATACTTACGTACAAAATAAAAAATATTATTTCCCCCAAATTATACCGACATATCACCAATAGTTTTTAAATTTACCAACAAGAATATTGTAGATATTTGTCAACGATTTTAGATTCTGAAGGTAAATATTTACCTACAATAATTTTACCTACACTTTACAGTTATCTTAATATTTACCTACATATTTTTCTGTAGCTAAACTGAAATTTTCTTGTAGTCAATTTTGATCACATAAGATCCAATTTGTGCAATTTTGGTCTTGCATGTACAAGTTCCGATATATTACAAGATTTTGATCCCAACTTAGTGTTTTAATATTTCTTTTTGTTCCTACATTACTCTTATCATCTAAATTGATTACAATAAAAGAGCCTTGCAAACACCCTCTAAATTGATTACTTTTATATTTACCTTTTTTTTTTAAAAAAAATCCAGCATAGATTTTTTGTCACTAATATCCCCTCAGCTACTAATTGGTTGATGATCTTAATTCTGGGATCACATGGCTATGCATTTGTTTAATCTTTTGTGAACATGATTAGCCTGAGCATCTAATTGTTATTATATTTTCTTGATTTGTTTTCTTGCTTAATTTATTATTAATTCAATAATTGTTTAAAGAGACGTCATATATTTTGCAGCCCTGGTCGAAAAGTTACTAAGGTCTACATCAGTGGGTAAAATTTACTTACTTGTGAAGGCAAATGATAAGGAGGCTGCACTTGACAGATTGTCAAAAGATGTATGTTTAATTTCTAAATTTCATATACATATCTTAAGTCATTTCTTCATTTATTCATACTAATTTGTCAAAAATATTATTACTTGTTTTTTGTTATTGTAGATTATACAATCGGATTTATTTGAATGTATAAGACAAGAACATGGGAGCACATACGACGAATTTGTACGCGAAAAATTGATACCAGTTGTTGGGGATATTTGCAAACCAAATCTAGGAATGGATGCTTATTCTACACATGAAATTATGGAGGAAGTTGATGTCATAGTAGGATCTGCAGCAAGCACAACCTTGAATGATAGGTTACTAATTCATTAAATTCCTTTTTTTTGGAATATGATGTCAGGAAAAAGAATTGTCTCCTTATACACATGCTTAATCACTACAAGAAAATTTCAATTTACCGACTGAATTTTGTCAAAATTGATTTGTCACTAAATTTTGATTACCTACTGAGAATAGCTACATAATAAAAAATATTATTTTCCAAATTATACCGACAAATCACCGACATTTTTTATATTCTTGTGAGAGATACTATAGATATTTAACAGCAATTTTAGATTTTGTTGGTAAATATTTGCCTATAATGATTTGATTTATGCTTTACATTTATCTTACTACTTGCAAATTTTTTGTAAAGTAAATTGATTTTTCTGGTAGTGAATGTCCATTCAAATATATGTTTTGTCGTGCAGGTACGACTTCTTAATTGAAGCAAACGTGAATGCCCTCAACGACTAATGAGATTTGCTAAAAGATGCAAGAATCTCAAGCTTTTCGTGCATATTTCAACCGGTACATATTGAAAAAATAGTACACATTGTCCCTTTTATGTATTAATAGTAATGAAATAATTTAACCAAGTGTTACTTGTACTAATGTAGCATATGTTAATGGAAGAAAAGAAGGGCTAATCTACGAAGAGCCGTTGGTTATGGGAGGAAATGGCAGAAATATTGAGGATGATGATTGTATATCTTCTTCTTCTTTGTTTTCTGGGATAGATGTAACGGATGAGATTAATTTGGCTATGAAATCGTGCATAGCCAATACAGATCTTGATGCTACGAAAGAATTGAAAAGGCTCGGCCTAGAGAGGTATTGTATTTCGTAATATATTTCATCATCGATCGTATGTTTGTAGTTCATAACATTATATAAACCTACAGGGCCGCGTTCTATGGATGGTATAATTCGTACCATTCGACTAAGGCTATGGGTGAGATGGTGCTTAATGAAATTAGAGGAGATGTGCCAGTGGTTATAATTAGGCCAGCAGTTATTGAAAGTAGCTACAAACAGCCTTTCCCAGGATGGATACAAGGAAATAGGTTCTATTCTACATTAATAGATTTTTCTTCTATTACAAATTACCTATGTTACTTGATTTATGATGTTGTTGTTGTTATTTATGGATACTAGAATGTTCGATCCAGTGATTATTTCTTATGGAAAAGGACTACTTCCTGCTTATTTGGCTGATCCGGATGTACATATGGACATTGTAAGTGTACAAGTTTTTCCATTCTGAATTTTTGCTAATTTTACACTTCGCAATCTAAACTACTTGTTTTTGTAACTAACAACCTAAACTTAGCAGTTTTTTTCACTTTACAACTTCGGCCAGTTTAAATTGGAATATTCCAGGAATATTCACAAATATGACCGGAATATTACAACTCTGGCCGGTCGAGAAGTTGCAAAGTGAAAAAAACCACAAAATTTAGGTTGTTAGTTTAAAGAATAAAAATAGTTTAGGTTGCAAAATGTAAAAATGGTCAAAGTTCAGATTGCAAACAATTATTTTGTCTAAAAATAAGCGAGAATAGTTACAAAAAGCGCCCTTAAGGTTCAGTCTAATTACAAGAAAACTCATATATATTTCAAAATTACAAATACCCTCTCGATATTTGAAATGTACCGGGGATTGTATATATCATGTGTTGTTGATGTTCTTTTATGTTAAAATTCAGGTCCCCTAGACATGGTGGCTAACACAACAATCGCAGCTATTGCAAAACATGGAATTATAAATAAGCCACAATTGGATGTCTACCATGTCGCGACTGGCTTAGTGAACCCTTTGCGATTTGCTGATTTCTTCGAATACATCTACGAACACTTTAGCGAACCCTTTGATCGACATGGGAAATCTCGCGAAAATGAAGCTATTTAACGAATTTAGCGACTTCTCTAAGTACACAAGGGATGAAATATCCGAGCGCAGTGGAATAAGAAATGTAGTTGGTGTAAATGGAAAGACGCTTCAAAAGATCCAAAGACAATACAAAGCAAAGGTTGCTTATGCTGAACAACTATGCAAGATGTACGAGTTTATAGGAATTTTCAAAGCCAGGTATATTATGATCATGGTGCATATTCATAATTCCATAAATTCATACTTTAAATTTAGGGATAATTACAAAAAGTACCCCTGAGGTTTGACCTAATTACAAAAAACCTAGCTAACTTTAAAACTTACAAAAAGTACCTCAAGTTTGATTTAGTGTTAAAATTAAGGGGTAATCTGCAATGATTTTACAAATATGAAGGGGATTTTGAAATATATTTCAAACCTCGGTGGTATTTTTGTAAGTTTTAAAGTTAATGAGTTTTTTGTAATAAGGTCAAACCTCAGGGGTACTTTTTGGAGTTTTTTGTAATAAGGTCAAACCTCGGGGTACTTTTTGCAATATCCCTTAAATTTATGTTTGGATTTTGGATTTTAATGAGGAAGGGACAAAGAAAGAGCAAAATGTTTCGAATATAAAGTAGGGTGGCGCTATTGGCACTTTTTTTATGAGTACACCCACCTTCAAGTATACCACCCTCCACTTTCTTAAATATGGCACAATTGATGAGTTCACCCCCCCTTTTTCCAATTTTACCCTTTCATGAAAAACCCTAGGTGGCACATGGCACGATGGCAAGATGGCACGATGGGTTTTCTGCCATCATGCCACATGGCACGATGGCAAAAACATGGCACGATGGCAAAAACATGGCACGATGGCCCATGTGGCACGATGGGTGTGGCACGATGGCACATCGAATTTTTGTCATAGCGGCGTGATCGTGCCTTATATCGCATCGCTATCGTTGTCGACAGGTGATTTTTCAACTGAAATTTGAAAAATAACATATTTTATGCTATAAACTAAGAATATACGTTCATTATATGGGGATATGAATACTTTATTGTTCGAATCTTCAACAATTTGGGTGTTGGAAAAATCTAGGGTTTGTATAAAGAAAATTTAACTTTCTTCGAGAAGAAGAAGAATGTAAGTGAATGATGTGAGTGTATTTAGAGATTAGGGGGGTGTATTTAGAACTTGGCTTTTAGTAAGGGTATTATAGTCTTTTAACTTAATGGCATTTTTGAAATTATAGAAAGTGGGTGTACTCATCAAATTTTGGGGTGCCAATAGCGCCACCCTATAAAGTATAAAGTTAAATCACTTGAAGCTAAAACAAACATTTTTAATAGTAAATTGAAAATTTGTTGATGATTTATCGGTAATTGGTTGGGGTAAAATTTGGGGACAAAACAATATTTTTTAAGTTGGTATTTTGTAGGTAATTGTAAAATTTTATGGCGCGATCATTTATGTCGGTAAATTGGATGTTTTTTGTAGTGTGAATCATTATCAGACATAATTGATCATTATCATAACTATTTTTGTCAGAAAAAAATATAATTAGACATTTAATTTGATTTTGAATTTCAAATTTTTTTACCAGGTTTCACACCGGCAACACCAGGAAATTATTAGCAGAAATGTCGAAAGAGGAGCAACTTAATTTTGAAGTTGATGCAACAAAAATAGATTGAGAAAATATTTTGTTGACATTCACATCCCAGGTGTAAGAAAACATGTGCTTAATGCCACAAAAGTGTCTATCTGAAACTATGTAAGTAAAATTAGCATATACAAGAAAAATATAAATAAGAACATGACTTATTGGATTGTTTGTGTCACAAAAGTCATTATTTCAATTATGTATTATGTGTAAAACATTTCAGTGAGTTGTAACATTTTCGTATGTATAAATTAGTAAGGATATATATAAAAGCTCTGAATGTAACATATTCGTATGTATAAATAATGCACGATGAAATAATTTAAGATATTTATGTATAAATAATGTAACATATTCGTAACATAATTCCTCTGTTTTTTCCCAGAAATTAAAAAGTGGGCCCAAAAATTATCAATGTAATGATGAATAAATTACAAGTTTTTTAGAACATACATCATAATACTTTTTAGGAATAATTTCAAGAAACTCCCTAAGGTTTAGGGTAATTACAAAAAAAAACCCAGAAAAATCTCAGAAATTACATTAACCCCTTAGTTGACTAAATGTAATTTGCTCACGTCATCAATTATTTTTCTTTTATTTCTCGGTAATCCTGTGAACATGAAACTTTGTACTTAATTGTCCCATACTTTCTCTCAATCCCAAGAACAATCTTAATTATTGATATTTACAAAGATATATTTATATATCCAGCTATCTTCGATCCAATAAAACTAGTTTTTCAACAACATCAAGCATCACATAATTTAAAGTTAAGTATTTACACTTACAATACAAATACTGATACAAATTATGTACATACTTTTTGATCCAATCCTTATAAATTAACAAAAAAGCAAATAATCCCTCTAAACAAGTATTTAAATTGTACCAAAAGCCAAAAAAGAAAAAGAAAACAGAGAAGTTTATGCACCAGTTAAACATGACAACATTCTCTGGCTCCAAACCTCACGAGCTGCTTAGGCTTGTACACATCATCATGAACGGAGGCGTAACGACGGTGGTGGGGCCCACGTATGCCCGGACCACCATCGGCCTCCTTCGGCATCAAGTGCCGTCGTTTTCGGCTAAAATCATCATCATCATGATCATCACCATCTTTTGTGTAGAAATCTTGGATGTTGTAGGTTAATTGGCCGCACGGATGAGAGACATTCGTATTCTCGCGAATTTTGTTCTTCTTTAGTGATTTGTACACCATTGGAATTAGGCCTTCCATATTTTCTTCTAATGCTTGATTTTTTCACTTTGGTTTTGTATGGATTTGGTGAGAAATTGATCAAGTTTATTGTGTAAAACTTTCTCTTTAATATTGAAATAGTTTTTTTTTAAATATATATGTGTATGAATTTATAATAGAAAGAGTAGGAAGCAATATGGAACAAGTCACCTAATTTTTCTTTGACTTGAATTGTCATACAAGAAATTTGAAACTTTAGTGACTTTATTTGTTAGTCCCTTCAAGAAATCTACTTCCTTCTTTGATATATATAATTTAGTAGGAATATACCTTTATTAGCTAATTACTAAAAATGTGTTTTTTTAATCATATTTAATTTTTGCATCGCGCCTAATGTTAACTAACTAATAAATATAAAATATATGCGGTGGCGGACACAGGAGTTGAAACTTGTGTTGGATTTTAAACTTGATTTTGGTCCAATTAATATTGGGCTTGAAAATAAATATTTGAGTTAAAAGATAAAATAAGATCCAAGCCCAAATAGCCCAAGTTCTAGAATTTGTCTAGAAGTGTCTTGGAAAAATATCTTAGATATTATTGGTAAGAAAGCTTGTAGAATATTCTAGGAAAGTAGATATTTTGGAGGATGTTTCTAGTAGATGAATTATAGCCATTAGATCAAATAAATCCTAGCCATTGGTTAGGAAGTTGTACTAGTATAAATAGGGGTGTCTTGATCGTTTTGTAACAAGCCAAAAATTTGAGAAGAATCAATACAAGCAAATATTTCTCTACCAAAAACTCTCTTACATTTTTAGCATAAATAACCTCCTCCTCCTACAAAGAAAAATAATCCCTCTTCCAACTTCCAATTTCTAAATAACCCTTTTCTTCTAAACTTGAGATAACCCTCCTCCAACAAAGTGGTATCGAGCCACAAGATCACTTGTGGTTTACATAAAAATATGGCAAATGGTGTGGCTTCCTTTCAAGTCCCTATGCTCAACACAAGCAACTATGATAATTGGAGTATCAAGATGAAGGCCCTTTTGGGTGCACATGAAGTTTGGGATATTGTAGAAAAAGGTTATGTCGAGCCACAAGACGAGGCTACACTATCCCAAACTCAAAAGGATAATTTAAAAGATTCAAGAAAGAGAGACAAGAAAGCTCTATCTCATCTACCAAGCTTTGGATGATGATGGTTTCAAAAGATCTCAAGTGCAACTACCGCCAAGGATGCATGGGAGAAGCTTCAAACGTCTCACAAAGGAGCCGAGCAAGTAAAGAAGGTACGTCTCCAAACATTAAGAGGTGAATTTGAAGCTTTACATATGAAAGAGTCCGAATCTATTTCCGACTATTTTTCAAGAGTTTTGGCGGTTTCTAATCAAATGAAAAGAAATGGTGAAAAATTAAGTGATGTGAGAATTATGGAAAAGATACTCCGTTCTTTAAGTCCTAAATTTGAGCATATTGTCGTAATAATTGAAGAAACAAAAATTTGGAGGAGATGACTATTGATCAATTATTGGGGTCATTACAAGCATATGAAGAAAAACATAAAAAGAAGCAAGATATTGTAGAACAACTTTTTAAAATGCAAGTGAAGGATAAAGAAGAAAGCATGAGCAATGAACGTGGTCAACATGGAAGAGGCCGTTTCAAGGGACGGCGGACGAGGCCGTGGTCGTGGACATGCACGAGGAGGTTTCAATAATAATGAAGATACAAGAGAATACCCAACTAGTGGACGCGGGAGGAGCAATCCAAGAACAAGGTACGAAAAATCACAAACTAAGTGTTATAATTGTCAAAAATTTGGACATTATGCTTCCGAGTGTAGAGCTCCAAAAAACAAGGTTGAAGAAAAGGCCCACTATGTGGAAAATAAAAACGAAGAAGATGTCAATTTGTTACTAGCGTACAAAGGTGGTGATGGAAGACAAGACAACACTTGGTACCTCGACATCTTGGTGCAAGCAACCATATGTGTGGAAGAAGAAGCATGTTTGTGGAGCTTGATGAATCGGTGAGTGGCAATATTTCTTTTGGAGATGAGTCTAAAGTCCCGGTTAAAGGAAAAGGTAAAATTCTAATCCGCTTGAAGAATGGAAGTCATCAATTTATTTCTAATGTCTATTACGTTCCAAATATGAAAAGTAATATCTTGAGTTTGGGACAACTCTTAGAGAAAGGCTATGACATTCACATGAAAGATCGTAGTCTTTCTATAAGAGATGATAGAAATAATTTAATCACTAAAGTGCCAATGTCTAGAAATAGAATGTTCTTATTAAATATCCGAATGACGAGCAAAATGTCCGAAAGCTTGCTACAAAGATATATCTTGGCTTTGGCATCTACGATTTGGGCACTTAAATTTTGGCGGGTTAGAATTACTATCAAAGAAAGAGATGGTAAGAGGATTACCTTCCATCAATCATCCCGATCAACTATGCGAAGGATGTCTATTGGGAAAACAATTGAGAAAGAGTTTTCCAAAGGAGTCAAGCTCGAGATCTGAAGCCCCTGGAGCTCATACACACCGATGTTTGTGGACCAATCAAGCCAAGCTCTCTCGGTAAAAATAATTATTTCCTCCTCTTTATTGATGATTTCTCTAGAAAGACCTGGGTATATATTTTGAAAGAAGTCCAAGTGTTGAAGCATTCAAGAAGTTCAAAGCTATGGTGGAAAATGAAAGTGGATGCAAAATCAAGGCAATGCGATCGGATCGTGGAGGAGAATTCACATCTAAGGAGTTCCAAGAATTTTGCGAAGCAAATGGAATCCGCGTCCCTTGACAAAGTCCCAAGATCCCCCAAAGAAAATGGCGTAGGCGAGAGAAAGAATAGAACAATTCTTGAAATGGCAAGGTGCATGCTCAAAAGCAAAAGGTCGCCAAAGGAGTTCGGGGTCAAGCAAGCGTGGCGTGTGCGGTGTACCTGTCAAATCGTTCACCAACCAGAAGTGTGTGGGGAAAAACACCACAAGAAGCTTGGAGTGGAAGAAAACCAGGTATCTCTCATCTAAAAGTATTTGGAAGCAAAGCATATGCACATGTACCTGACGAAAGAAGAAGTAAGCTTGATGACAAAAGCGAGTCATTCATCTTCATCGGGTATGACTCAAACTCTAAAGGTTATAAGTTATATAATCCAAATACTAAGAAGCTTGTGATAAGTCGTGATGTAGAGTTTGATGAAGAATCAAATTGGGATTTTGGCTCCCAAAACACCTTCAATTTCTTTCGGATTTTGAAGAAAATGAGTCGAGACCGTCGAGCCAACCATAGAAGTTCAACAAGAGCCAACTACTCCATCCACTTCACAATCAATAGCTGAAAGAGACTCGCCACCATCATTTCTAAATGAAAGAGGCATAACACGTGCAAGGAGTCTAGAAGATCTTTATGAGAACACCGAGAGGATAGATGATATCACTTTATTACGTCTATTTGCAGATTGTGAACTGTGACTTTTGAAGAAGCGATCCAAAATAAAAGATGGAGAGATGCTATGGATGAAGAGATACAAGCAATCATGAAGAACGACACTGGGAGCGACCTCACTTCCAAAAGGACATAAGGCTATCGGCGTCAAGTGGGTGTACAAAGCAAAGAAGAATGCTAAAGGAGAAATTGAAAGATATAAAGCAAGGCTAGTCGCAAAGGCTATAGTCAAAGAATCGAATCGACTATGACGAGGTGTTTGCTCGATCGCCGCTTGGAAACAATAAGGCTTATCATTTCTTTAGCGTGACTCAAAACAGGTGGAAGATTCACCGGATGGACGTAAAGTCACTTTCTTAAATGGAGTTCTCGAGGAAGAAGTCTACATTGAGCGACCAAAGGGCTATGTGGTGAAGAATGAAGAAGATAAAGTATTGAAGGTCGAAGAAGGCTCTATACGGATTAAAGCAAGCACCACGGGCTTGGAATAGCAGGATCGATAAATACTTGCAAGAGAATGGGTTCACTAAATGCCCGCACGAACATGCACTTTATGTCAAGGTCGAAAAGATGATGTTTTGATTGTGTGTTTATATGTGGATGACTTGATCTTCACAGAAATAATCCGGACATGTTTGAAGAGTTCAAGAAAGCAATGACCGAGAGAATTTGAGATGACCGATATCGGGCTTATGGCATATTACCTCGGCGTTGAAGTTAAACAACAAGAAGATGGGATTTTCATCTCGCAAGAAGGTTACGTGAAGGAGATTCTCAAGAGGTTCAAGATGGATAATCGCAAGCCTATTAACACACCAAGTGGAGTGCGGGATCAAGCTATCAAAGTATGAGAGAAGAAAAAGTGGACCCGATATTGTACAAAAGTTTGGTTGGAAGTTTGCGGTATTTGACGTGCACTAGACGGACATTCTCTATGCCACCGGCCTAATAAGTCGCTACATGGAGAATCCAACCACTACTCACATGAAGGTCGCTAAAAGGATTCTTCGCTATCTCAAAGGTACGATCAATTACGGCTTATTTTATTCAACAACTAATGATTATAAACTTGTTGGCTATAGTGATAGCGATTGGTCGGAGATGTGGATGATCGAAAAAGTACTCACGGCTTTGTATTCTTCATGGGAGATACCGCATTCACTTGGATGTCAAAAAGAAAAGCGCCGATAGTCACTCTCTCAACATGTGAAGTCGAGCACGTAGCTGCGACAGCTTGTGTTTGCCATGCGGTTTGGCTAAGAAACTTGTTGAAGGAACGGGAATGACACAAGAAGATCCAACTAAGATTTGTGTCGATAATAAGTCACTATGGCATTGGCAAAGAATCCGGTGTTTCATGAACGAAGCAAGCACATTGACACTCGTTACCACTACATAAGAGAATGCATATCAAGAAAGGACGTACAAGTGGAGTATGTGAAGTCTCAAGATCAAATTGCGGACATCTTCACCAAACCACTCAAGCATGAAGACTTCATACGACTTAGAAGTTTTCTCGGAATGACAAATCAAGTTTAAGGGGGGGTGTTGGATTTTAAACTTGATTTTGGTCCAATTAATATTGGGCTTGAAAATAAATATTTGAGTTAAAAGATAAAATAAGATCCAAGCCCAAATAGGCCCAAGTTCTAGAATTTGTCTAGAAGTGTCTTGGAAAAATATCTTAGATATTATTGGTAAGAAAGCTTGTAGAATATTCTAGGAAAGTAGATATTTTGGAGGATGTTTCTAGTAGATGAATTATAACCATTAGATCAAATAAATCCTAGCCATTGGTTAGGAAGTTGTACTAGTATAAATAGGGGTGTCTTGATCATTTTGTAACAAGCCAAAATTTGAGAAGAATCAATACAAGCAAATATTTTTCTACCAAAAACTCTCTTACATTTTTAGCATAAATAACCTCCTCCTCCTACAAAGAAAAATAATCCCTCTTCCAACTTCCAATTTCTAAATAACCCCTTTTCTTCTAAACTTGAGATAACCCTCCTCCAACAACTTGGAGGGGTGTAAATCTAATTTTGAAGACATATAGAAAGATTTTTTTCCCAAAATGTGTTTTTCGGGGAGGGGGCAAATGAATTTTTCCTTAGTTATAGACTAAATAACATATAAATTGAAGAGAAAAAGAAAGTTTAAGAAATTTCGAGGGGGGAACCCCTACTTGCCCTCTTGGTTCCGCTTATTGAATATATATATTGACAAATGTTGATGTAATCAAAAAAAAATTAAAAAAAAGACACTCTAGAATAATATCCATGTTTGTTTCTAATATAAACTTCTTGAGAATGTACAATTAATGCGAACAATATTTTTCTTAACCAAATTCTCATAATGAGAATGCTTAATGCTTTGAGTTTCGTGAACTAAATAAATGTGTTAGTGATCTCGTAATATAACGGATTTCAAATTCTTAAACTCTTATTTTGAGTTATTTTCAAGTTAGTGTAGTGGAATTATTTAAAATCTTTTTTTCAAATCCTCATGTCCAAATCAATCCTTAATCGAACTACAACCTTAAGTGCCCAAAGATAAAAAGCCGTCGACCTTTAATTTCTTGTTCACCCAATTAACTAGTTTCACTACAAGAAAAAAATCAGTTTACCAACATAAAAATCAGAGGTAAGTATTAAGAAAATTGTAAAGTGTAGGTAAAACCATTGTAGGTAAATATTTTACCTACAAAATCTAAAATCATGTTGGTAAATACCTACGAAAATATGTCGGTAATTGAAAAGTTGTCGGTAATCTGTCGATAATTTGTCGGTATAATTTCGAGAAAAATTGTATTTTTATTCTCAGAGGTATTTTATATGTAATTGTGAAATTTAGTGACAAAATTATTTTTTGTTCAGAACCGAAATTTTCTTGTAGTGTTTTGACCACTCAAATGAGTAGTTATAAACTTATAAAACTGAAACTGATACTCCAAAAAGTCCACCAAAATGAAAATGACTCAACCAATAATAAATTTAATTACTTTTCGTCCAATATATATATATATATATATATATATATATATATATATGTATATTCTATGAATTGCTTAGATAGTCCCATCTTTCCACCCCAAGTGCCAATGGATGGTTGGCTTTTCGTCCGCTTCTTTCTATTTTTTAAGATAATAGTGTTAAAAATATATTTGCATAAAAAAATAAATAAATTTTGAGATTATGACTAAATATAAAAATAATGCGATATGATAGTTGATGTGATATTTTTTAGTTATAAAACAATGATTGGATGTGATTGTTCATTTGAAATACACGAGTGTGAATAGTGTAGTTATATGATTGTGTAATGATAATAGTGATAGTGATGTCTTTATATTAAAACAACAGTTTGATGTGACCGATGATTAGAATGTGAGAATGAATAGTGTAATGTTTTGAAACTTTTTACAAATAATTTCATGTTGGGAAAAAATAATTTAAAGAAAATTTTGCCAAAAAATCTAATATCCATCCACACCCCAATAATTTGATTTTCTAATATATATTCTAACAAAGTTTGTTAAAAACAAGGGGAAAACAACTAATAATTAAGTTGAAAGCATGATATGAGCTACCACTATTATAATTACAAAGATGATAAACTAAGAAAGATGTTTCTTGGCCGCATTAATCTATTTACTAACTATTTTTATATCAAACACAATGGTGCCTAAGATAAAATCCAAGAGATGTAATGGGGATAAATAACACTTTAAAGAAATAATCTGCCTTAAACTCAAGTTTACAAGTGTGGTGAAGATAAATAACACTTTAAAGAAAGTGTTTTACGCACCTTAGACTTTGTTAATTCCTTAACGTTTATCACATAAAATTTGTATTTCCTCATTATTTTCAAGTTCCAATTTTATTGTGTCTTTTTTTTTGGCCCATATCTTGGGAGGGAAAGGAGTGGTGAGAATCGAACCCAAGACTTCTTGATTGGGTATGAGAGTCTTAACCACTAGACTACTATCGATTCCCTATTATTGTGTTTTGGTGATCATTCTCCACCATATTTTCTCAACAACTAGTGTATCTCCTTCAACTAAAAGGAACATATTAGGTTGTGTTTGTTTATCCTTCCATTCGGCCAACTTTCATTTTTGAAAATTGGGTGTGTAAAAAAAAGTAATGATTATGTTGTTGTGATGGAGAATATTTTAGAGATATTGATTGTTTGTGGGAATAATAATGTAAAATATAATACAAGAAACTTACGTTAAAAATGAAAAATTGAACCAAAAATAGGCAAAATGATTCTTTATACTACTTTTTGTTATCAAGATATAGAGAAAAATAATAAAAAATAGTGATAAACTAAACAAATTCCTTCTATTATATAAATAGCAAGGGAAAGAGAAATAAATAGTATGGTTCGGTATTGGAAAGAAATGGGTTAATTTTGGGAAAAAATGAATTTTTTTGAAAAAAGTTATATTTTTCCACAGAAAATCGCATATTTCTCACAAATTTTTCGCGCTCAAAGATGAAAATTTTGGAAGAAAAATTACAAATAATCACAAATATATTTATATTAAAAAAAAAAATCACAAGCAATAAAATATATTTGTCAAAAAGAAAAAAAAATAAGAACTCAAATATCAAAGCCAGGTTTCGATCCCGGGACCTATGGGTTATGGGCCCACCACGCTTCATTGCGCCACTTTGATTTATGTTTAAATATTTGAATTCAACTTTTATATTATAAACTCCTATTCGATGTTTTTTTTTATTATTATTATTATTATTATTATTATTATTATTATTATTATTATTATTATTTTAATTTTTCTCCCATAAACGATGTCCGAGGGTGATCGGATATTCTCTAGTTAAACAATAAATTGTAAGGTATTATTTGCCACTTATTTATGTATGTTTGGGAATCATCTCAAAATTCTTCTTGACCCTAAAACTCTCTTGATTTTACGGTCATATTGCATCTTTATCTAAGAATAGAAACTCTATGGGTTGCCCTGGGCATAGCTGAGTTGGTATTCGGGTTGTAGATTTTTCACAAGAACAAGATATGAATCCCCTGGGGTCCAACACCTAAGAGGCCGCTCGATACCATGATTTATCTCCCTTCCGCAGGTAGTGGAGGGATACCCGAGGTGAGTTGGTACTCGGGTGTAGATTTGCCACAAGGAGCAAGGTTCGAATCACCTGGGGTTCGTTCATCTCCTTAAGGATTTAGTTCCTCCCACCTAAGTGGCCGCCGATACCATGATTTATCTCCCTTCCACAGGCAGTAGAGGGACACCCGGGCGAATGTTTCACCTTTTTGCCACAAGAAACCCTCCGGGTTTTTTTAATTATCCCTAAAAATAATTAGTGGGGGCAAATCTTATACAAGAATTAGTGAAGCTTTCTCACAAAAATAACAGCAAATGATCATTCAAGTGGTCTTGCCCCATCATTGACACAGAAAAAAAAAAAAAAACAAGAACAAACATGCTTTCAACAACAGTAACTATTTCACCCGAAACAAATGGTTTTCATGGAAAATAACTCCAATCTGAATCACCAGAAGCAACTAAACCACCCCCATCAGTACAGATCGACTCTGCACGTATACAAGACGACGCGATTTTTTTTTTCCCTCTAGCCGAAATACAAGGTTCATAATCAAGAACCATCGGAGACAGATCATCGTCGTCTGTCCTTAAACCGTTGTCGTTACTATCACCCTCTTCATCAGACAATAAACACCAACCATCAAATTCGCGTTTTCAAAAATCCAGCTCCCCAACCCATCACGCCACGATATTTTCATCCGAGACGCCGCCAAATTATCCAATGTAGTATTATTCGACACCCAAGAAGAAACACTCTCCTCATTTCTTCGAACACGAGTGCGTTCAACTGAATCCCACATTGACATCTCAAATGTAGGTGACAAATTCACTCTGTTTAACGATTCCGTTATCGAATCAATAAATTCGCCATACTGTCCCACACATCTAAGCTGGAATCCGAGTTTGGTGTCCGAATGATATTTCCACTAGTTAAAGAACAAGTAGATAATGTAACATTATCTCCAATCGATCGATAGTTAAAAGCTCGTTCGTATGTTCCTTTTATAACTAAGGCAAACTTGCAAAGATGGTCCTATAACTATAGCGATAGCAAAAAGGTCTGTAATAATCACATTTTGCAAAAAAAAAGTCCTACAATTATAGCAAACTCGATTTTGGTCGTACAAAATACAGTTTGCAAAATAGTTTAGTAACTATATGAAAATCTCATTTTTTGTACCAATTTCAATGAATTTCAATCACGTGAACGGCACATGTAGTTCTCACAGGACCAAAATTGATATTTTCATATTATTATAGGACTATTTTGCAAACTGTGCATTTCACACGACCAATATTGAGATGTTTATATACTTACAGAATCTTTTTGCAAAACTTAAGTTTTACAGGACCTTTTTGCTACCGTCTTATAGTTATGGGACTAATTTTGCAATTTTACCTATAACTAATATCAGCACACAAAAATCAAGTGTGTCTAAATCATTATCACAAACCATCCTCCTACATTGGCCCTCATCACAGGGAGATAAAACCCATCGAACCGATGCCTCAGAAAGCAGAGGAATCGAAAAATCCCGTAAATCATCGGTCGAATTCCCATTGCAACATTTAAGACTCCCTCTACGTTTACACTTTCTCTTATCGGTTACCCCTGAAATAAGGTGACCAGCACCATAACAAACAGGGGTTGTTTCTGATTTTAAAACAAGGATTTTTTTTTGGAATGGGACTGAAATTGAATTTCAGGAGATAATGAGGCCTCAACAGGAGGTGTTTTCACAGGAGTTGCATTATTTTTAGTTTTTACTGTTATTAGCTCCATCATAAATTGAAACCCCTGTCAAAATTTTATGGTCAGCAAAAAAACTTAAAGAATCTACTTTTCTTCCCACAGGAGTACAATTTTCGGGTTAGTTGCAATTTTGGTCAAGTATAAGGGATGACATATTTGGTCCTATAAGATCTTATGTATTAATTTTGGTCCTGTAAATTTAAATGGGTGGCATATTTGGTCTTATAATTATGTTATGTGAACAATTTAGGTCCCGTAAATTTGTATTTTTATGCAATTTGGGTCCCAAATGAGTGGGTCATATTTTATTATTGAGGACTAAAATTGCAAAAACGTAGAAACTTATGGGGCCAAAATCGCATAAAATCAAAATTTGCGCCACCGAAATTGCTAAATGCATAACAACATACTTAGTGGACTGTGGACCAAATATGCCATTTTTTAATACATACGGGACCAAAATTACTACAAACAATAATTATATGACTAAATATGCCATGCCCATATATTTATAGGACCAAAACTGCAATTAAGCCACAATTTTCCAGCAAAATCCAAAATTGAAGTGTTGGATATTCTAAGTAGCTCAAAGGGCAGCTCACCTGAACCGTTGTCTTTCGAATTTTTCATCTTTGCTTGAAATTCTTCAGACCCTTTCTTCGATTTATTCATGGGGTTGGCCTGAAGAGATGAAAGATTTGATTTTTGACCCTTTCTGTAAATGGGTTTTGAATTTTTTTTACAATATTGGTTGTTTTTGGGTTTCTGGGACAAGGGTTTTCTTGGGATCTCATTTTCTTTGGATCTGGGCTTCTTGGGGTCATTTTTTGCTATTTTGGAAAAAGTTTCAGACTTTTTTTTCAAGATGGGTTCTTGAAGATGAAGAAGATGTTTTTGAGCATTTTTGGGTGTTGGGTTTGTGAATATGAAGTGTATTGAGATCTTGTAATGGACTTCTTTTTCCATTACTTTCTTTCTTCTCATTTCTCTGGTTTTTGCTTGGTTTCTCCATTGTTGTCTGGTCTTCAGTCTGTACTGACAAAATTTCTTGTAATTGAGTGCAAATTTCGAAGTGAACAATTATGGAGTGTACCGTTATAGTTTAGAAAATGACAATGGATGGAGGGCCCATTCCTTCTATTTTTTTTTTTTTTTATTATAGGATGAACCCATCCTCATTGTTATGTTTCAGACGGATCCTATTTTCAGAAGACGGATCCTGCCCACCCCACCCACCCACCCACCCACCCGCGGATCCTACAGCCCTACAACCCACACGCACACCCGCCCGCGGATCCTAAAGCCCTATCCGCCCCCCGCCCGCGGACTGTTATTTTAAAAGAAACCGCTTCAACGCTAAATTGAAATTGAACCGGACCTATACAAGCTTAAGGTGGTGTTCTATCACTACACCACTAGTGCTTGTTGTGCAATTTCACCAGTGTAACCATATATATAAAGTCACTCATAAATACGCCTCGTAAATTAAATAAAAATTTAAAACGCCTCTAAATGAAGAGGCTAAGAATCGAACCCAAGTCTCATTAAAAATATGATACATTATCTCAATAAATGGATACTTATAAAAGTGTTACTTTAACTACATCATATTTTTTTCCTCATTTTTTGTTCTAGTTTTAGTTTGTAAATCAGATTAAGAAATCGATACTTTATCTCAACAAACGGATACTTTTACTTATAAAAGTGTTATTTTTAACTATATCATATTTATTTTTATTTTTCCTTCTTTCCTTCATTTCTAATTTGTGACTATATTAAAAACATGATACTTTATCTCAAAAAATGATACTTTAACGTATAAAAGTGTTACTTTAACTGTTATATATATATATATATATATATATATATTGTAATATATTCATAATTTGTGGCTATATTAAAAATATGTTACTTTATCTCAAAAAATAAATACTTTTACTTATAAAAGTATTACTTTAACTCTATCATATTTATTATTCATCTTTCTTTGTATTTATTATTAAAAATGTAATACTTTATTTAAAAATAGATATTTTTACTCTTAAAACATGATATCTTGTCTCAAAAAATATATATTTTTACTCATAAAGGTGTTACTTTAACTTATACTTTATCTCAAAAAAATAGATACTTTAACGTATAAAAGTATTACTTTAATGTTATATATATATATATATATATATATATATATATATATATATATTTATTGTAATATATTCATAATTTGTGACTATATTAAAAATATGTTACTTTATCTTAAAAAACAAATAATTTCACTTATAAAAGTATTACTTTAACTCTATCATATTTATTATTCATCTTTCTTTGTATTTATTATTAAAAAATATAATACTTTATTTAAAAAAACAGATAGTTTTACTCTTAAAACATGATATTTTGTCTCAAAAATATATATTTTTACTCATAAAGGTGTTACTTTAACACGATATATTTATTTGTCCTTCAATGTAATATAATCATAATTTGTGGCTATATTAAAAAATCGATACTTTTATCTAAAATAACCGATATTTTTTCTCATAAAATTGTTACTTTAATCGAGAAAGAAAAAAGAAAAAAGGCAAGCTAATCTTTGTTGACCCGCGGACTTGGTCAACAGGATTCATGGTCAAATAGATCCGTAAAGACATCTATATGAGTTTTTGCCTCCAACTATAGAAACATATATGTATATATTTTAATAGAGAAAATAATTGTTTGCAACCCGAACTTTGGCCATTTTAACATTTTGCAACCAAAACTATATTTTTTCAACAACCTAAACTTCGCGGATTTCTCATTTTGCAATCTCCCAATCGGAGTTGGAATATTCCAGAATATACCTGGAAATATTCCGCTCCCATGAGAGATTTTTCCTAGAATATCCTAATTTCGATTTGGCCGGATGTTGTAAAGTGAAAAACTCACAAAGTTTAGGTTGTTAGTTGCAAAAACAAATAATGTAGGTTGCAAAGTGTAAAATTTGTAAAAGTTCAAGTTGGAATAAATATTTTCCCTATTTTAATATTACTTAGCTTCACAAGTGATTTATTTAGTATGGTTGTTATTATTATTATCATTATTATTACCATTATTATTCTTATTTTCTTTTAACAAATAAATTATATTTATTTAATACAATGTATAATCAACCACATAAATTATGGGTTTAATAATCAGTACCGCACAAATGCCTTAAAATAATGTCACTAATTGTGCCATATAAAATGAAATGAATTGAATCATGCTAAATGTCAAAACAATACAAGTCATACCCATAGTAACAAATTTTGGATTCGGGAATAATTCGTTAGCCCTTAAAATTCGTATCTCGGGTATTATTCGGGAGATTTCGTGAATAATTCGACAAAATCTTGGTTATACGACAAAATTCGTCTGTATAATACGTGATTAATTCGGGAATATATCGATATAAATATTTAATAATTCTATAAAAATTATACATTTTAGTGGGAAGGTTCTCAATAAATTATTTGTACAAGTTATATTAGTTAATAAAAGTGTATTTAAAATTAAGAAAAAATTAAAATAGTATAATTTTGTTAAAATGGAAAAATCGAATAAATCGCTTTATAAACGAAAAAGTTCGGGATATTCTGTCACATTATTATTTTTAAAAGATATATACGAAATTTTAACGTCGTATGAAAATATTGTGTTTTATTCGAGTATTTTTCAAAAAATCGGAGAATTTTGTTACTATGGTCATACCTAAATAGCATGTAATTCATGAACTTTATTGGCCGAGTGAATTCGCCAAGTGATTTTCGCAACTTGGATGTTACATTCTCCCCTTCTTTACGATGAGATCTTCATAGATCATGAGTTTGACGGCTAGTTAATCAGCCATCAAGAATTCTTCCTTGACTACGCAAATTAAATCATAAATACAAAACCTAAAAGTTGCCTAAATTGAAGTCTATTAAAATAAAATAAAATCATGTTATTTAATCAATTTGGAATATGAAACACTTCGAATTAATATCAACCTTCCTGTGTGTACGTATTAAATTTTGTAGCTATGAATAGATAATCTCTACTTAATTAGATGATTGGATTAGTTATGGGGAAACATGCATGCACCAAACTAGAGTTTCATTGTTTGGTAATCATGAAAAGAACAAATGAAGATCAATTAATGTTGGAAAGTTCGCTACCGATTTTAATGGTAATACCTACCTACCAAACTAGCTAGAGTTTCATTGTTTGGTAATTACGAAAGGAACTAACTAATTAAGATCAATAAATATTTGGAACGTAATCCCTCCGTCCCAATTATATAGTCCAGTTTGACTTTTCACATGTATTAATAAAAGTATTAAAAATTACAAATATACAAAATACTTATTTGATTCGCCCTTATATAATAGGGTAAATTATAAAATACATATTAAATATGGTTATAATAGTAAAAGAGTTGAAAAGTAGAATTAAATATAGAAAGTGAACTATATATTTGGGACATCCCAACGAGGAATAGTGGACTGTATATTTGGGACGGAGGGAGTATTCCATTTTTCTCCACCGACCAGGGCCGTGCGTAACAATTTTTTGGCCTGAGTCAAACTTTAGAATGTGCCTTTTTTAAAAATTTAAAGACAAACATAAAATAATATTAAAAAATAAACTTTGTATGATATACAATATAAGTTAACATAATATGACGACCATGTTCAAAATAATTATTTAAATACAAATCGCCTCACAATTTATTAAAAATAATCTTTGTATGATATACAATATAAGTTAACATAATATGACGACTATGTTCAAAATAATTATTTAAATGCAACTCACCTCACGTTTGGGCGACAAAATATTAATCAAGTCTCAGTATAATCAAGTTACCCAATTATTCATTTCTCAATTGATAACATAACTAACTCATTCAATCTTTCTTGTTAGGTGGTTCATCTCGAAAGTTTTAAGGGATAATTACAAAACTCCGCCCTGCGGTTTGGCTAATTACAAAAACAAATATAGAGATTTTTGAAAATTGTAAATCGGGTTTCTATAGAAGAAGGATCTCAAACAATTATAAAGAGAAATTAGTTAACCCTATAAAGATCATCTAAAATTTGAATATATATAGACACACACACACACACACATAAAACTAGTGTTCTAAAAAGCGCTAGGCGCTAGTAAAAGTGCAGACCAGGGCCTAGCGGCCAGGTGGGGCATAATCAAAAGAAAAAACCTAGGTGAATAAGGGGAGTCTATCGCCACGCGGACTAATCGGGGTTAGACGGAGATTTTTATATCAAAGTGCATAAAACAATAAAACTTTTGGTAAATTTTATTATTTTTTTGGGCCTAAGTACTTTCACTCAATGGCCTCAAAGAAGGCACGACACCCGCCACCGACCCCCGGAATCATCTATGTAGAGACTGGTTCGTTAGGTTCTTTAAAGAAAAGAATATTTTCATTACTAGGGCAATTGGTCTTCTCGGAAGAGATACATGCATGCAATGGCAAAACCAGGACACTCTAACGTGTGGATCGGATAGAAAACCAAAAAAACCATACAACTTAGCATTAAAAATATTTTCTCACTAGATTTTGTTCAAAAGAAAATAGGGGTGGGCCAGGGCCCAAAGGTTGGGCCACTCCCACGGTGGATCTCGCTAGTGCATGCATGCGTATAAATAGAAAAAGCATATTAACTAGCAAAATTATTTTTTAGTCATATAAGTGGACTTATTCGAAATTTGGCTCTCACTTATTTCAATTTTGAAAATTAGTCATTTAAATGGATTTTTTTGGTGTTTTGGTCCTATTACCTCGCCAATAATAGGTAAAAGTTTCACAAATTTAGTGACATGAAATTTATATAGAAAAATAAATTAATCTGGCAGTTGAAAATGATGGAGGAGAAAGAAGGAACAAGGATGAAGAAGGGATAAAATGAAAATATGGAAAAGGGAAAAAGGATAAAAATGAGTTGACCATTTTTCTTCCAAAGTCAATCTGCCACCTCAACACTAAAAATATTTTTTTAAAAATTAAATTCCAAGTCATCTTAGCAGGTAATATTTACTCGCTATAGTAGAATAACAAGACCAAATCTCCGAAAAAAATATCTTTAAATGACTTATTTTTAAAATTGGCAAAAATGAGAACAAAATCTTGAATAGATTCACTTAGAGGACTAAATAAATATTTTTCCCATTTAACATTTATTCAATTTATTTTATATATAATAGAGTAATTAAATATTGTGTGCATCATCTCGCTACAAGAAAATTTGAGTTCACCGACGTAATATACTTGACAAAAATAATTTTATCGCTAAATATTTATAATTATCTACATAATAAATTTAAAATATTGTTTAACACATGCCTTTTTAGTTGGGTTGTACAAGATATGCCTTTTTAGTTGGGAAATAACTATAAGGAACAAGTCTTGAACCATATCACATGGTCATTACTTCTGAGAATGTTAAGAGTTAGAGTTTGATCCATGTGATATGGTTCAAGAGTCTTCTTTATAGTTATTTGTCAATTCAAAAGGCGTGTTAGAAGATAATTATGTGTATGATCTAATAATGATTAATAGTATTAGATGATTAATTAAGTAATTTTAAAATTAAATAATGTGTAAAATAATTAATATAAAAATATTGGTAAAAGACAATTTTGTCCCAAACAATATATATTATCGTAAACTTCCTAACGACGTCCGTCCAAAGGATATTGTCCGTTTAAGATAAAGATGCATGGGTCGATTATGATATTTGGTACAACAGATTCGTAGTCGTCACAAGGCCGTCCATAATTGTTTATATGAGATCTTCATATTTGCCTAAGTTGAAGTCTATTAAAATCAAATCAAGTCAAATTACAAAATTAAGGCGTATTAATTAATTTTGTTACCTATAAATAGATCATCTCTACTTTAATTATATTTATACAAGCTAGTTAACTAAAAAAACAATGTTGCTCAGTACTCAAAGTTCATTTTGCACACCTTCATCAATAAACTTCTCTTTTGGAAAACATTCCCACAAAACTAAACTTCCATTTTCTGTTAATAATTATGAAAAGAACAATTTAAGATCGACATGTATTGGGAATTTGGCTGGCGATTTTAACAATGTTGATACTTTCTTAGCTTCTAATTCCCACCACCCTCTCGAAATAAAACCGCCGTCGTTAGAGGCGGAGTGTGGTGGGGATGACGGTGGGATAGGGATCGTTAAGTTCTTTAAAGGGAAGAACATTTTCATTATGGTGGAACCGGTCTTCTTGGAAAAGGTATGTAATCGTATAGGAAAAAAGTCTATTTAGTTTTTTATTATTATAGCAGGGGGGACGGACCGAGAGGGACCCTCTCAATTTTTCATGTTATGTAGTATATATATAATAATATATCTATATATTATATATTTATATATAAAAGTTATTTGTCTCCTTAAATATTTTCAATCTTGCCCCCCATGCTACAATTTCTGCGTTCGTCCCTGATTATTTATAGCCGATATAATTTAAAGTTGAAGTGATATCTTCATGTTCATTTATTTTAAATGATATTTAATTTGTTGATTTCCTTAAAAGAGCCATGATTCGATTTGCAGCCTTGGTGGAAAAGATACTAAGATCAACATCGGTGGGTAAAATCTATTTGTTAGTGAAGGAAAATGACAAAGAGACTGCACTTGATAGATTGTCAAAAGAAGTACGTTGCACAGTGTCAAGTTGTTTCTTTAAGAGAAAATAATTTTTCAACCTGAACTTTGACCAATTTTACACTTTGCAACCTAAATTATATGTTTTTGAAACTAACCTAAAATTTGCGAGTTTCTCATTTTACAACCTCTGACCAACTAGAATTAAAATATTCCATGAATATTCTCTCATGTGACTTGGAATATTCAGGTATATTCCTACTCCAGTTAGCTAGAGGTTGCAAAGTGAATAATCCGCAAAGTTCAAGTTGATTGTTGAAAAACAATAATTTAGGTTGCAAAGATTATTTTCTCCTTCTTTTTATGGGAAAACAAATTCCTTTTCTAGTAATTTGGATTATTCTAAGATTTAGTCTTCTAAATAGTATTCATCTTTAAGTTTTAGTACAATTTTTTAAAATTTGAATATTTTAGTCCGATTTAATCTGAAATTGTTTAATTTTAAAATCACAGACTATAATTGATCCGTGTAAACATTTAAAAAAAATTGTGATTTCGGTCATAGGTAGCAATTACGGTGTAACTAAACAATTTCGATAAAAATCAGACTAAATATCCAAAATTTTGTTAGATATTGGACCAAAATTTAAATATAACTACTTAGAGAATTAAATTTTCAAGTAGTCCAAGTTACAGGATTGAAAATACCATTTTTCCTTGTTTTATCTCTATTAATAAGTTACTGATATTAATATGTCACTATGATCATTCCTTTACTTGGTTCTCTTAGATAATACAATCAGAGTTGTTCGAATGTGTACGAGAAAAACATGGGAGCTCATATGAAGAATTTGTACGAGAGAAGTTGATACCAATTGTTGGGAATATTTGTGAACCAAATCTGGGAATGGATCCATATTCTACACATACAATTATGGATGAAGTAGATATCATAATACAATCTGCCGCTAACACAAACTTCAATGACAGGTTACTTATTTAAATTCCTCTTTTTTAACTATAATAATATCCGATAAAAAAATAGTCTCCTTATGTTTATATTATATATATATCAATTTTTTCAGGTACGACTTATTACTTGATGCAAACGTGAATGCCCTCAACGGCTGATGAGGTTTGCTAAAAGATGCAAGAACCTCAAGCTTTTTGTTCATATTTCAACTGGTATGGAGAAAATTTTTGTGCATATTCCTCTAAGTAGTCACCGTTAAATTTTGGTTCAATATCTTTGAAAATTTTGGAAGTTTTGTCCGAAATTGTATAATTTTACCGTAATTGCTAACTAGGACCGATGGGTGCTTTGCATGGTTCAATATCTTTGAAACTTTTGGATTTTCTCCGATTTTCCGAAATTGTATAAATTTACCGCAATTGCTAACTAGGACCGATGGGTGATAATATGTCTCAAAAAATTAGGGATTTTGATGATTTTGCGCACAATTTGACTAGTCAATTAACCAAAAATTGGCACACAAAATTTGGGGATTTAAATATTTTGGTGAAATTTTTGTTTTAAATCACCAAAAATCCCCAACTATTTTGATATGTTTCACCTAACTAGTCATAGTCAAGCAATTCCGATAAAATTACACAATTTTGATCAAAATAAGACTAATAGTCCACATTTATTAAAGATATTGGGCTGAAATTTAAAGGTGACTAGGTCTAAATCTCAAAATAGTCCAAGTTATATATATCGTCAAATGAAATATCCCCCCGCCCCAATTAGGATTGTTAATGATTTAAAATTAACTATGTACTGCTTATATTTATGTAGCATATGTCAATGGAAAAAGAGAAGGGTAATCTACGAAAAACCATTAGTTATGGGAGGAAATTGGAGAAATGAGGATGATGAGATATCTTCATGTTCTTTTCCTGAGATAGACGTAATTGATGAGATAAAGTTGGCTATGAAATCGTGCATAACATCCACAGGCTATGATGAAACGAAAATATTGAAAAAACTTGGCCAAGAGAGGTTATATTTTTCTCTTCATCCTTTTCTTCTTTATATAAAGGCTTAATTGCAATTTTGGTAATGTAGGTATAAGGGAGTGGCATATTTGGTTCTTTAAGTATCTTATGTAGCAATTTAGGTCCCGTAAATATTTATTTTTATGCAATTTGGATCCCATAAGTTTTATTTTTGTGCAATTTTGGTCACAAATTGGTATGTCATATTTCATCATTTGAATACCAAAATTGCACAAACTTAGAACTTTTTTTTTTTGATAAGACAAAATTTATTAATTAATAATGAGCACAAGGGGTGCTCTCCCAAAAATCAAAGTCTGATGAACAAATCCCTCACAGAGTCCAAATGCATTTGTCCATATTACATTTATTTCCTTCTATTCCTTCCTTCTACTCATCACATTTAAATTTACAAATATATTTTGGTCTTGTATTCCATGTCCAGTATCATATCCTCGTGGATGTCTGGTAGTTTTGCACAGACTTAGAACTTATGGGATCAAAATTACAAAAAAAAAAATCAAAATTTGCAGGACCAAAATTGCTACATAGCATATTTAGTGGATCAAATATGCCAAATTTTAATACATACGGGACCAAAGTTACTATACACAATAATTACGAACTAAATATGCCACCTCCTTATATTTATAGGACCAAAACTCGCAATTAAGCCTTATATAAAAATTATATAGAGTTTTTAATATTATATAAAAATTATAACAGGGCTGCATTCTATGGATATTATAATGGGTATCAATTAACCAAGGCTATGGGTGAAATGGTCCTCAATGAAATAAGAGGAGATATACCATTGCTTATCATTAGGCCATCTATTATTGAGAGTAGCTACAAAGAGCCATACCCTGGATGGATACAAGGATATAGGTCTTTTTATACTTACTCCAATCTTATTTAATTTCTCCTAATTATGCATCTATTACAACCTATATATATATATATATATATTCTAACTTATGTGCTTTTTATTTATTTATGGAGATTAGGATGTTCGATCCAGTGATTATTTCTTATGGAAAAGGACAGTTGCCAGCTTATTTGGCTAATCCAAATGTGCTTATTGATATTGTAAGTATATAATTTTTTTCCTTTGATATTGTAAGTATATAATTTTTTCCTTTGATATTGTTCGCGAGCACTCTGCACCCACAACTTGTCATACCTTCTTCTTTTTAAGTTAATTATTACTTAATATTTATATTTATAATCTGATATTTTATCAATGCTCAATTTTTACAGCATATTGATGATTAATTAATTGAATTATATAATTAAAGGTTAGCGTATATTACAAAACATATTTTGTATTTAAATTATTGTTAAAATAATTAATGTTGAATACACTCTGTAATTAATTATTTTCTAAATTAGTTAATGTGAAGTTATAGTACTCTCTAATTGAAGATTAGCTAGTTTATTAGTTACATTATTAATTTGTAACTTAAATATTATTTTAATAATTTATTAAATTAGAAAGTAATATATGAATAAAAATAAATTTCTTTAATATTAATATTGATTAGTGAAACTATATATATATATTTATTTTTATAATAATTAATGTGGCATTATTAAACTTATTAATGATTGAATCAGTTCATTAATTAAATTATATTAACTAAAATTATCCGTAAGAATAAACAGTTATCTTGTATTATTTATTATTTAGAGAAAATAATTATTTGCAAATGAACTTTGGCCATTTTTACACTTTGCAACCTACACTATATTTTTGTCAACTAACAATTTAAACTTTACGGATTTTTCACTTTGTATCCTTCTACTATTCTGAGTTGGAATATTCCAGGAGTATACGGAATATTCTTGGTCACATACTAGAATAATCCCGGAATATCTAATTCCGGTTGTTCGAAGGTTGTAATGTGAAAAACTCGCAAAGTTTTAGTTGCAAAAACAAATAATTTAGGTTGTAAAGTATAAAATTGGTCAAAGTTCAGGTTGGAAAAAATATTTTCCTATTATTTATTTGTAAAATAAATAATACTAAGATTTGTGCTTTTGGGGGTCATTGAGTGGTATGTGACAAATTACGACCAAATTTCTATCAAATGTGCACAAACCTTTAAATTGAAATACAAATTTTGTTAGTGGCACAATTAATAAGTACCATTACAAACTAAGGGTCCCTATGTAACAAAATTGCAATTAAGATTATACATATAGTGGTTTATATACCAAGCGGCCGGTGATCTTGACATATGTGAATATCCAGGTTCCAGTTGACATGGTGGCAAATACAACAATTGCAGCTATAACAAAACATGGAACTATAAACGCACCACAATTACATGTCTACCATGTGACAACTGGCTCTGTGAATCCTTTGCGAGTTTCTGACTCATTTGAATACATGTTTGAACACTTTAGTGTGAACCCTTTAAATGGCATACAAATTCTCACAAAAATGAAGTTTTTCGATGAATTTAGTGATGTTACTAAGTACCTAAGTGAGAAAATATCTGAGCATACTGGGAAGAGTAGTGCAGTTTGCACAAATCCAAAAGCGCTTCAAAAACAACTTAAAGCAAATGTTGCTTATGCTGGGAAACTTATCAAGACGTACGAGTATATGGGATTCTTTAAAGCAAGGTATGAACAAGTTGCTTATTATAATCTTCGTATAATTTCATATATAGAAAAAAATTACGTTTGGACTTTAGAATTTAATTAGTGAGAAAAACATGTTTTTCTTAGTATATTTCCTTATTACAATCTGAGAACCAAACATAGTGGAAAATTACAATATTTATTTATTCATGTAACTAAATTTAAACGTTGTGTTAGGTTCCACACAGGCAATACTGAGAAGTTATTAGAAGAAATGTCTGAGGAGGAGCAAGTTAGCTTCAACATTGATGCGACCAAAATTGATTGGCAAAAGTATTTTGTTGAAATTCACATCCCAGGTTTAAGAAAATATCTGGTTTAATGCAAGAGTGACTATGTAAGATTATGTCATTTTCAGGAAGAAAAAAAGAAAAAGCAAAGAAGGATGAAAATTAAATAAGAACATTACTTGGATATATAGTTTGTTAAAAAGTCCTTATTCCATTATGTATGTAGAAACTATTCCATTGACCTATTGTTGTCCTAATTCAAAGAATTTGGTGGTATAGCCACTTTGATGTTTTCAACCATGTAACATGTTGTTGCTATTATATTAGGAAAAAAATAAGAAAAACATAGGGATGGCAATGGGGCGGGGGGGGCCGGTATGGGACATACCATCCCCGCCCCCGAATCCCATTTCAAATACCATCCTCATACCATTCCCCATTTTGGGCATAAGATCCAGACGGGGATGGGAATTTATTCGAGGAACAGGGGTCCCCTCAGGGGAATGGGGTCCCCGTTTTGTATTTATTAATAAAAAATATTTTTTTACATAAAATAATTAATAATTAAAATAGATGAAATATCATGAATCACTAGCTAATCTTATAATAACTCCATAATATAAAATACTTTAACAAATTGAGTTAAATACAATAATTTTTAAAATACAAAGTCTTGTAATTTTAAAAATTAAAAATCATTACAATATAAAACACATAATTTTTAGGGTTTAATTTTACAATTTAATAAAATAAACAAATATATAAACATAAACTCTTCTCACTAACAACTATTTTTAGTAGACTATTAATAATATATATACATATATATAATATATATTTCGGTGAACGGGGACGGGGATGGGGTGTCACGCCCCAAACGTGACGCGACAACGATCAATCACTTAAACAGAATTAAATCATCGCCTAAACCAAAGATACCAAACTCCAAGTGAAATAGAGTCTAATGCAAATGAATTAAAATAAACACGAGTACAAATTACAATCTTAAAGTCTCAAGCGGTATCCTAATACAACCCAAAGATTATCTCGAATTAACTTACAGTACCAAAAGTAAATAAAATGAAGGAGTCCAACAACAAAAAAAAAAATAAAAGGAAATATCGCTCCACATCGCCGATAGAGATTCAATGCGGTAGGTTCGATGTCTTCAATGAACTCTTCATCTAAAGGTTAGGAAACAGGAGGGAATGAGACAGTAAATCTCGGTGGATGGGGTGATCGTGTGTAAGTGTGGCGATATAAATAGTTAATGCGAGAAATTTAGTTGTATGAAAACGCATGAGAGATGATGCATGATTTCACACACAGTCCACAAGCGCCGTGATAAATATATTTAATTAATATACTTATACGATTAAGAAAAAAAGCAGATTCATGGTCAAGGGCACTATGGACCAAGCAAACAGGAGGATTGCGACGGTTTTGTAACGCCAATCTTATGCAATACAAGTAGCGGTTGCGTGCACGGATTTGTAGCGCCAACCAAACGGGTCCGATTAACTCCGAATCGTGTGGATCGACAAACGATTCCTTCATTCTTCCTTGTAACTCCCGAGCAAGATGGTCCAAGACTGTCACCTTATCGCTCCGTAGGCAAAGACAAAATCCACAGTGGAGCTAGCAAGGCTCGGATTTGTCATAATCATGATTATACCTCAAGATTACTACGACCCGCTTCCCTCGGACAAACTCCGTCCCGCCATTTGCGGGATTGGGACGATGGGGCCGGAGAGTGGAATAGCAGCCGAGCTGCCTTGTTCCATCCCCGACGTATCCATTCCGACTGTGAGCTCGACACACCAAGTTGACTCAGGCAGGTAATTAAATACACGTTCAGGTAGTCAACCAGGCAGTCGAGTATTATTGATTTGGGAAGCAGTTCATGAAATGTTCTCAAAAATTTGCGCAAGATTGTTATGGCGTTGGTGGAGTTATTGGGATGAAGATAATTATCGGGAGGATAAGTAGTCTTCGATATCTTAAGGATTAGGAGGAACATAAGTCCCGTTATAAATTGAAATCGCGAGACAAGGAAATCGCCCGCTGATCGGGTATTAATCGGTCAAGACGATTCGATAAGTCAAGGGATTTTTAAGAAAATAAAGTATTTTAATTAAATATTAAAGTCAGAGGGTCCAGGGCTGTTTTAGTAAATGAAAAATAATTTAAGTTAGGTCCTTGATAAAAAGAAAAATTTACAATTAGCCCCGTTTTGTAAAAACCAATACTTTTGGGGTTAAAAATTGAATAAATAAATATCCCGACCTTGAAAAATTATGAGGTCAGTTCCTAAAATCTCTAAATTGTTCAGAGATTCAGGTTTTTAAAGTTTTTAGGTCGAGTTTTTATAAAATTCTCACATTGGCCCCAAATTTGTTAAAATTGTCATTTCGGCCTTAAGTTTAAAATAATCGGAACTCACAAACCGGGAGGGCTTTTAATGTGATTCCAGTTGGAAAATGTCACTAAGGTTAGTGGGATATTGGAACAAAAACAGTTTTAAAACGTCATAAGTATAGGTCCCTTAACTTTTGAAAATCTCATTTTTGTCCCATTTTGAAATAATTGCCTTTAAGGCTTTTAGGGGTCCAATTGTTATGAAATTTGAACCTTGGGTCCAAAATATAATTATGTTATAGGTAAATTATTATTTCCAGGTACATGGGCTGTATAAGTCCTGGAAATTTCATTTGGGTCCTCAAGTTTAATCTTTTACAATTTGGTCCCTCAAGTTTTATAAAATTACTTTCCAAGCTCTAAACACTTGGATTTTTGGAATACACATAAAATATGTTATTTCCAGTCCCTTAAGAGTTAAAATTTCAAATTTTAAATTTAGGGTCTGGTACAGTTTCGAAATTTGCAAAATAGCCCTTAAACTTCTCAAATTTTACAATCTAGTCCTTGGGCTTTTAAGGGTTGATTTTATTTATCTAAAAACTCTTAAAACTTTATTAAAATGTCAAAACATCATTTTTGGACCTGAGTACAGTCCCAAAATCGAAATTTGCAGAGAGGTCCCTTAAGTTTTATTTTCTTGCACTTAAGTCCACCAACTTTCCATTTTTGCATTTTAAGTCCAAAAATCGAAATTTAACCAATTATGCTCGACTTGTCCAGGTTATAGGTCATTCAAAACATATATTTCAAGAGTCATAAACATACATATCCATCTCATACAAGAATTTATCAAATATGACAATAAAGTGTACATGTATGTCCTAATTTTCGGTAAATCGCATTTTGAGCAACACTTGAGAAATTTTTCAACTTGATACAAGAAAATAGCATGCAATACATAATATATATCTCAAATGCTCAATAACAAAATACTACATGCATTTTCATGAATTAAAACACCTAGAAGTTGAAAGGATTTTTCCACCCACCTTAAAGATCGGTTTGTTGGTGAAAATGGGATAAATCTCTCGGTGAAGGAATGACTTAGGTCAGCCCCTAAGTCAAGGAATATCAAAAAATATAGGAGTTATAAGAATGTGGTTAAAAATTTAGGGAAAAAAAGAAGATAGTGAGAAAATTGGAAATACTACACTTACCTTGTGTAGTGAGTAAAATGTGACTAGTAATGGCTTCCAAGTATAAGGTTTTGGTCACCCTTAATGTCAACCACCAAGGTCAGCCCCTAAAACTCCAAAAATGAAAATGGAGTGTAAAAATTTGGAAAATAGAAAGAGAAGAAGAAGAAAGTGTACTAAAATTCAATTTCTTACCTTATAGTCCAACTTCTTCACAATTTTTCTTCAAGATGACTAGTCTCTTAACTTCTTCAAAGGTCTTCTAGGTATACCTCAAAATCAAAAATCAAACTTAAATTAGAAGGTGAAAGAAGTGAGCTAGAAGGTATAATAATAGATTGAAGAAGAAAATTTCTTACCTTGTGTAGTATATGGTTCGAATTTTTGAAGAAAATGGGAGATGAATTCTTGAAGTTTTGGTTAAGTTTTAGTGAAGAAGATGAAGAATAGGTAGAGAGATGTAGGAGGATTTTTAGAGAGAGAGATGAGGAAATTCAAGACTTAGAATGATTTTGGTGTTGTTGAATGGAATGGGAAGATTAAAACTTGAACAAATTTTTGTTCAACAAGTGCCATTATATGGCCGTCCATATTGGGGGAAAAAGAGACAAAAAAATTCTTTGGTTGGTTAGATGATGAGTTAGGGAATAATTGAGGTAATTAGGGAAGAAAGTAATTTTTAGGCAACTTTATTAGGGACAATGGGCCAAAATGCTGCTTAGGGAAATTTTTAATTTGGTCTTGTTTGACCAATTGGATGATTGAAATGGTGGGATTAATTTAAGATGTAGGTTTGAATTAATGGTGTAAAAATACACAAGATGAATACACAAGGTGTACATGTACAAGAGTTGGAAGATATTTCTACACCAACAAAAAATACACCAATGCCGTCCCAAGGGTATTTTGGTAATTCCATATATTTTTTTTTCCAAAATTGATGATAATAGATGAATAAATATCAATCTCAAAAATAATTAGTGATTTTCTTGATCACTTATAAGTCTCATGATCACTTAATCTAAATCGAATTCTTAATTCTATAAATTATAAATCCCTAAAATAAATAGTCTCTTAAAATTCTAAGGTGACTAATAAATACACCAATAATAATAATGATTGTCACCAAGTGATCATAAATGCGAATTAAAATTAATAAATGATTATGATCACAAATAGAAATTAAAAGAATTAAATGCAAAATATATTTATCATTAATATTTACCGTCAAAGTGACGTAGAGAATTGTCAAATAGTACAAAGACGATACGTGATACAAGTACATGTTCGAATAAAAATCGAGGGCTTCACATTCTCCCTTTCCTTAAAAGAATTTGGTCCCCAAATTCTCTTTTAATAGTTCGGGGTATTGATTCCTCATGTCTTCTTCCTTCTCCCATGTATTTGCGTCTTCGCCCGGTTGTGGTTCCGCCATACAACTTTAACCATTGAATCTCTCTCTTACGCAATCGACGATTCGCTGGTCAATGATTTCGATTGGTTCCTGTAAGATAAATTCTCCATTAGAGGAGGAGCATCACGAGTGATAATATGCTCGGGATCCGGTTGGTACTTTTTCAATCTCGATAACTCGAGTCGGTAGGCCAACTTCCCGATCCTCCGCAAAATCTTGTAAGGTCCAATATATCTCTTGACTTAGTTTGCCTCCCTTCTTTGGATTGATCAATCCTTTCCGTGGCAAGAGTCCGAGAAATACTTCATCTCCCGCTTCAAATTCCAAGTCCTTTCTCCTCTTGTCCGCGTAACTCTTTTGGCGGCTCGAGCCGTGCGGATTCGTTCTTGATCAACTTGACCTTCTCCATGGCCTCCGAACTAAGTCGACCTTTGGAATCGATGGTGACTTTCGTTTTCTTTTGGAGTCCATTGGTCATCAATCTCCCAAAGGTAGTGGGGATCTACACTTTCGCCCATACAAGGCTTCGTAGGGTGCCATCCCAATCGTGGGCCCGATAATCGTTATATTATAGGCGTAACTCGCCAATGGTAAGTGCGAATCCCAACTTCCTTGAAATCCAATGTGCAGCTCGCAACATGTCTTCCAGGGTCTGAATTGTTCGCTCCGACCGCCATCGCTTTGCGGATGTCTTCGGTCCGAAACTTAGCGAGGTACCCATTCCTCATGTAAGCATTTAGAATCGGAGACAAACCCGGTCTCTGTCTGACACAATGTCGATTGGCACTCCATGCAATCGGATGATCTCGGATGTAAATTTGCGCAAGTTTCGCAAGTTCGGTTTTCTTCATGGGTAGGAAGTGTGCGATTTTGTGAGTCGGTCTCACGACTACCCATATAAAGATCATCGCCGTGCCTGGTCTTGGTAGATCCGCCACGAAGTCCATCGTTATGTGTTCCCATTTCCACTCGGGAATTCTCAACGGTTGTAACAAACCGGATGGTCGTTGGTGTTCAGCTTTTTACTTGTTGACAAGTCGCATCTCGCAACGAACTCGCTACCGGTTCTTCATGTTTGCCCACCGAATGTTGTTTCAAGTCCTTATACATCTTGTTTCTCCGGATGTATAGTATATTTCGAACGGTGTGCTTCGAGAGGATTCTGCTCCTAAGTTGCTCATCATTCTGCAGACACAAATTCTATTCTCAAATGATGATCCCATCTTCCCGCATCGAGAATTCGATCTCTCTCCTTTGAGTATCTTCTCTTTTAGTTTTTGAAGTTGCACGTCAATCCTCGTGTTACTTTGATCTCGTTTAGTAGATCGGGTTTAATCAAATATTAGCACATGAAATTCGAGAGCATCGGTTCTTGTCGGATTCCAAGTGCTCAATTCTTCTAATGATCTCCACTCTAATCATTAGTCTAGCTATACTCGCGCTTCGCGCAAGGGCGCCTACTACGTTAGCTTTCCCGGATGGTATTGAATATCAAAGTGATAATCTTCTATTAACTCCATCCATCTCCGTTGCCTCAAATTGAGTTCCTTCGAGAGAATAGATACTTTAGGCTCTTATGATCCGTAAACCGTGAATGTTGTTCCGTAGAGAGATAGTGTCTCCATTTCTTTAACGCGAACACTATTGCCGCCAATTCCAAGTCATGCGTTGGGTAATTGGCTTCATACGGTTTGAGTTTCCGTGATGCGTAAGCAATGACCTTTCCTTCTTGCATGAGCATCGCTTCCTAGTCCTTCCTTTGATGCGTCACTGTAGACGACAAAGTTTTTGCGTTCCCTTTGGAAGGGCTAAGACCGAGCCGTAGTAAGTCGCTTCTTCACTCTTGAAATCGGCCTCACACTTGTCATTCCACTCAAACTTGACTTGCTTCGGGTTAGTCGAGTGAGTGGTCCTATTATCTTGGAGAAATCCTCGATAAATCTTCGATAATATCCAGCTAGCCCTAAGAAACTTCTCTCGATCTCTGTTACGGACTCGGGTTGTTTCCATTCAACCACTGCTCTGTACCTTCAAGGATCTCTACGCGATCCCGGTGCCGGATACTATGTGTCCCAAGAATGCGACTTCACTAAGCCAAAATTCGCACTTGTCGAATTTGGCATACAGCCTTGTGCTCTCGTAGTGTCTCTAAAACAATTTTCGATGACGCTCATGCTCCTCTTTAGACTTAGAGTATACGAGTATGTCATCAATGAATATCACTACGAATTGATCCAAATAAGGTTGAAAGACTCGATGCATTAAATCCATAATGTCGCTGGTGCATTTGTTAGATCGAAAGGCATCACTACAAACTCGTAGTGTCCATATCCTGGTCCGAAATGCTGTTTTGGAAACGCCTCTTCACGGATCTTTAATCGATAATATCCTTGTTGTAAATCAAACTTCGAAAGTACACCATCGCTCCTGAAGTTGATCAAACAGTTCGCCTATCCTCGGGAGGGGATATTTGTTCTTGATGGTCACGCCGTTAAGTCCGCGATAGTCTATACACGCCTTAATGTGCCGTCTTTCTTTTGACAAATAGTACAGTGTGCTCCCCGGGGAGACGTACTTGGTCGAATAAATCCCACATCCATCGCCTTTTGTAATTGTGTCTTCAACTCTTGTAACTCAACAGAGCCATTCTATACGGCGTTAAAGCAATCGGGCGGTTCCTCGGTAATACTGATAGTGAACTCAACTTCCCTATCCGGAGGGACAGTGGTGAGTTCTTGTGGAAATACATCCAGATATTCCGATACTATAGATACTTGATTAATTTGTGTCTCAACCTTAGGTTTGTTTATTACAAACGCCAAGTACCCTTGTGCCTCTCTAGTGATCGCTTCCTCGCTTTCATTGTTGAAATGATTGGGGCAATCTTAACTCGTGCTCTTCCCGAAATTTCCACTTCGGGCTTATCGGGTTCACATAGTTTAATGGACTTGCGATGGCAGTCCATTTGTGCATGGTGTGCAGACAACCAGTTCATTCCCAATATAATGTCGTATTCGAGATATAGCAAAGAAGATCAAATCAAACAGGAAATTTATCTCATCAATTTTAACTTCGCATGCATTATAGATAATGTCTCATATTCGCTTGCGCCCATAGGAGTTGATACTTCTAAACCTATAGGCATATGTTCCATGCATGCATGCAATTTGTGTACAAAATGTGGTGCGACAAATGAATGCGTTGATCCAGGGTCAAATAGTACTTTAGCGAATGGCAGATACTAGAAGCGCACCTTCCACCACGCTCCCGTTGCCTCCCGAGCCTCATGTCCGGCCTAGTGCAAATGCTCGAGCAGCATCCTGCCCTGCATTACCTGGCCGTTAGCCGCTTCGTGGTTGCACTGCTTGGTCCGCCTTCGTATTTCTGACAATCCTTCACCGGTGTTGATTATTTCCACAACAGAAACACCTTCCATGTTTACGCTAACAGCTATTCGCGATGTCCCGGTTTTTGGCAATGTGTACATACTTGGCCCTTTTTCCTCAGACGGTCCTTTCCTTTTTCTCGCCTTAACAATCGCCCTTCAATTTTAACAGCGGCCTTGATGGTTGTCCCATCGCCGTCCTTTTGAGATCGTTTCGATGGCCTATTCAAATTAATCGACAATGCGTTAAGTCCCGACTAACGCGAGAGTCGCTTATCAAGGGCCGAGTATGTTGTTATTTCAACAATCCAAAAGTTGTTTCGAGTTCAGCCCAAACTCCCCGTGTGAACTTATACAATTTGTCCTCTTCTCAGGCCGATTGTTCCGGGGCATATTTGGATAACCGATGGAATTCAGACTCATCGGGCCACCGACATGTTCCCCTGTCTCAACTTATGGAATTCATCCGCGTGCCTCCTTCACGACTGGGGTATGTATTGTTCATTGAATTCACCAGAAATTTTCCCATGTCCTATCTATTTGATCATGTTCCCACTTTCTCTCAACTGTTTTCCACCAATCTCGAAAATGATTCTAGTCGAACACGGCGAGCGTAACCTTTTGTTCCCCCGAGTATTGGAGTGTATTGAAGATATTCTCCGTTTCCGATCCATTCTTCTCGCTTTCACGTCATCCTGGTTCCCCTAAGAAAGTCGGGGTCGATCGTAAAAAACCGCTCCAAGGTGCGGTCATTCGTCTCTCGAGTAGTTCACGGTTAGCCGACGAGGCCCGCTTGTTGCCTCATGAAAACTAATATCCGCCGCAAAGGCTATTGCGATTAGGTTATCTCCGCGATTCGGAGGGAGGTGGTGGCACCTGGGGGAGGGTGCCCGATTCTTTGCGCATCATTGTACCTTTGGGGTATACGGCGGGTCTCCGCGTCCACGGTTTCAACCATGAACTGAGTTTAGCTACAATACAAAAATGAATGATTCCAATAAATATTCGCAGTAAAACAAGTTATACCGCAAGGAGAGCAACATAAGTACACAAGACATAGAATAAGTAGAAAAGATATATCCATTAATGTGAAAATTTGAATACATCCGAATGAGTTCATACAACAAGAATATAAAATCGAAGATAAACTAGAGTCGAGGATACAACTTGATTAAGGTACAATCAAAAAACAAAATACAACAGGATGGAATTAAGCATCGGCTAAAATCTATCATATAAGTTATCTACTCGGTGAGGTCGCCGTCATCATCACTAGCGCCTCGTCTATAATCGGATCTCGACGGGCCGAGGTACCACTCAAGCATTAGGCCCGGCTAAAAATTCGCCATCGCCCAGCTTGAGCATCATCGAGTGGGCGGCTTCAAGCGCTCGGGCTCTTCATCTTCCATCGATCTCATCGGGATCCTCTTCGGGATCTTCTTCAGATCCTCCTCGGGATCCTCTTCATTATCGACCCAAAGTTGGGCATGGGTTCCGCCCGGTGGTGGCAACGTGGCGCATTAGCCGCTAAGCGCAGCCTCCAAAGCAAGATCTACCGAGTTAAGGCATGTGTGAGGTCCTCTATCACCCGTGATTTGTTTGATGATAGTATCTTCGAGACGATCGATGGTGCCTCTCGACATGTATGTCTCCCTTTCCCACTTTCCGCGCCTTCCCTGGCGCTGTTCCATCTTCGTGCGAGTAACTTCCAAGTTGTTCCTGGATTGACGGATTTGATCCTCACGAGCACGGATGGTATCCTCGCGATCCTTAGCAAGAAGCGGTAAGATCGTTCTTCTCCTCTTGGCTCTTTGCCAGGAGGTGTGTCGCTTCTTGGTTGCGCGGCGTTTTTCTCGCAATTTCGAGATAGCTCGAAGGTATTCCTGGTGCCAGTGGTTCGTATGCCCGGAAGTAATCACGTTCGGCGCTGGCCTCCAATAATTCCCACCGATAAGTGGCATCGGCTCCATCCCGAACAAGCCAAACTAAGAAGGATTAGCCGGAGTAAGAAAATATAGGGAAGAACAAGGAAATAATAACTAAGGAAAGTCACCAAGAGTCAACTAAGTCAAATCAAGTATGACTATAGATTCTCCAAGTATAAATTTCGACTTAACATAAATATCAATAATACGGTTCTATGCCATTATTGAAATCGATTTCACAACTTAATTAGTCAAGTCACCAGACTACCCAACACAATCCGAGGGTCCTATCTCGGGTTAGCTCGGTGTAAGTTTCCATCTTACTAGCCGAGCTCGATATTATAATGCCACGCCCAAACGTGACGCGACAACGATCAATCACTTAAACAGTAATTAAATCATCGCCTAAACCAAAGATACCAAACTCCAAGTGAAATAGAGTCTAATGCAAATGAATTAAAATAAACACGAGTACAAATTACAATCTTAAAGTCCGGCGGTATCCTAATACAACCCAAAGATTATCGAATTAACTTACACCCAAAATGTAAATAAAATGAAGGAGTCAACAACAACAAAAAAAAATAAAAGGAAATATCGCTCCACATCGCCGATAGAGATTCAATCATGGTGTAGTTCGATGTCTTCAAACGAACTCTTCATCTAAAGGTTAGGAAAACAGGAGGGAATGAGACAAATCTCAGTGGATGGGGTGATCGGGTGATGTAAGTGTGGCGATATAAATAGTTAATGCGAGAAATTTAGTTGTATGAAAACGCATGAGAGATGATGCATGATTTCACACACATCCACAAGCGTCGTGATAAATATATTTAATTAATATACTTATACGATTAAGAAAAAAAGCGATTCATGGTCAAGGTGCACTATGGACCAAGCAAACAGAGGATTGCGTGCGGTTTTGTAACGCCAATCCTATGCAATACAAGTAGCGGTTGCGCACGGATTTGTAGCGCCAACCAAACGGGTCCGATTAACTCCTAATCGTGTGGATCGAGGCAATGATTCCTTCATTCTTCCTTGTAACTCCCCGAGCAAGATGGTCCAAGACTGTCACCTTATCGCTCCCAGAGGGCAAAGACAAAATCCACAAGTGGAGCTAGCAAGGCTCGGATTTGTCATAATCATGATTATACCTCAAGTACTACGACCCGCTTCCTCGACAAACTCCGTCCCTCGCCATGGATTAGGGACGATGGGGCCGAGAGTGGAATAGCAGCCGAGCCGCCGGTTGCCCATCCCCGACGATCCATTCCGATCGTGAGCTCGACACACCAAGTTGACTCGTGCAGTAATTAAATACACGTTCGGGTAGTCAACCAGCAATGAAAGTATTATTGATTTGGGAAGTTCATGAAATGTTCTCAAAAATTTGCGCAAGATTGTTATGGCGTTGGTGGAGTTATTGGGATGAAGATAATTATCGGGAGGATAAGTAGTCTTCGATATCTTAAGGATTAGGAGGAACATAAGTCCCGTTATAAATTCGAAATCGCGAGACAAGGAAATCGCCCGCGATCGGGTATTAATCGGTCAAGACGATTCGATAAGTCAAGGGATTTTTAAGAAAATAAAGTATTTTAATTAAATATTAAAGTCAGAGGGTCCAGGGCTGTTTTAGTAAATGAAAAATAATTTAAGTTAGGTCCTTGATAAAAAGAAAAATTTACAATTAGCCCCGTTTTGTAAAAACCAATACTTTTGGGGTTAAAAATTGAATAAATAAATATCTCGACCTTGAAAAATTATGAGGTCAGTTCCTAAAATCTCTAAATTGTTCAGAGATTCAGGTTTTTAAAGTTTTGAGGTCGAGTTTTTATAAAATTCTCACATTGGCCCCAAATTTGTTAAAATTGTCATTTCGGCCTTAAGTTTAAAATAATCGGAACTCACAAACCGGGAGGGCTTTTAATGTGATTCCAGTTGGAAAATGTCACTAAGGTTAGTGGGATATTGGAACAAAAACAGTTTTAAAACGTCATAAGTATAGGTCCCTTAACTTTTGAAAATCTCATTTTTGTCCCATTTTGAAATAATTGCCTTTAAGGCTTTTAGGGGTCCAATTGTTATGAAATTTGAACCTTGGGTCCAAAATATAATTATGTTATAGGTAAATTATTATTTCCAGGTACATGGGCTGTATAAGTCCTGGAAATTTCATTTGGGTCCTCAAGTTTAATCTTTTACAATTTGGTCCCTCAAGTTTTATAAAATTACTTTCCAAGCTCTAAACACTTGGATTTTTGGAATACACATAAAATATGTTATTTCCAGTCCCTTAAGAGTTAAAATTTCAAATTTTAAATTTAGGGTCTGGTACAGTTTCGAAATTTGCAAAATAGCCCTTAAACTTCTCAAATTTTACAATCTAGTCCTTGGGCTTTTAAGGGTTGATTTTATTTATCTAAAAACTCTTAAAACTTTATTAAAATGTCAAAACATCATTTTTGGACCTGAGTACAGTCCCAAAATCGAAATTTGCAGAGAGGTCCCTTAAGTTTTATTTTCTTGCACTTAAGTCCACCAACTTTCCATTTTTGCATTTTAAGTCCAAAATCGAAATTTAACCAATTATGCTCGACTTGTCCAGGTTATAGGTCATTCAAAACATATATTTCAAGAGTCATAAACATACATATCCATCTCATACAAGAATTTATCAAATATGACAATAAAGTGTACATGTATGTCCTAATTTTCGGTATGAAATCGCATTTTGAGCAACACTTGAGAAATTTTTCAACTTGATACAAGAAAATAGCATGCAATACATAATATATATCTCAAATGCTCAATAACAAAATACTACATGCATTTTCATGAATTAAAACACCTAGAAGTTGAAAGGATTTTTCCACCCACCTTAAAGACGGTTTGTTGGTGAAAATGGGATAAATCTCTCGGTGAAGGAATGACTTAGGTCAGCCCCTAAGTCAAGGAATATCAAAAAATATAGGAGTTATAAGAATGTGGTTAAAAATTTAGGGAAAAGAAAAGAAGAAGTGAGAAAATTGGAAATACTACACTTACCTTGTGTAGTGAGTAAAATGTGACTAGTAATGGCTTCCAAGATAAGGTTTTGGTCACCCTTAATGTCAACCACCAAGGTCAGCCCCTAAAACTCCAAAAATGAAAATGGAGTGTAAAAATTTGGAAAATAGAAAGAGAAGAAGAAAGTGTACTAAAAATTCAATTTCTTACCTTATAGTCCAACTTCTTCACAATTTTTCTTCAAGATGACTAGTCTCTTAACTTCTTCAAAGGTCTTCTAGGTATACCTCAAAATCAAAAATCAAACTTAAATTAGAAGGTGAAAGAAGTGAGCTAGAAGGTATAATAATAGATTGAAGAAGAAAATTTCTTACCTTGTGTAGTATATGGTTCGAATTTTTGAAGAAAATGGGAGATGAATTCTTGAAGTTTTGGTTAAGTTTTAGTGAAGAAGATGAAGAATAGGTAGAGAGATGTAGGAGGATTTTTAGAGAGAGAGATGAGGAAATTCAAGACTTAGAATGATTTTGGTGTTGTTGAATGGAATGGGAAGATTAAAACTTGAACAAATTTTTTGTTCAACAAGGCCATTATGGCCGTCCATATTGGGGGAAAAAGAGACAAAAAAATTCTTTGGTTGGTTAGATGATGAGTTAGGGAATAATTGAGGTAATTAGGGAAGAAAATAATTTTTAGGCAACTTTATTAAGGACAATGGGCCAAAATGCTAAGCTTAGGGGAAATTTTTAATTTGGTCTTGTTTGACCAATTGGATGATTGAAATGGTGGGATTAATTTAAGATGTAGGTTTGAATTAATGGTGTAAAAATACACAAGATGAATACACAAGGTGTACATGTACAAGAGTTGGAAGATATTTCTACACCAACAAAAAATACACCAATGCCGTCCCCTAAGGGTATTTTGGTAATTCCATATATTTTTTTTTTGTCCCAAAATTGATGATAATAGATGAATAAATATCAATCTCAAAAATAATTAGTGATTTCCTTGATCACTTATAAGTCTCATGATCACTTAATCTAAATCGAATTCTTAATTCTATAAATTATAAATCCCTAAAATAAATAGTCTCTTAAAATTCTAAGGTGACTAATAAATACACCAATAATAATAATGATTGTCACCAAGTGATCATAAATGCGAATTAAAATTAATAAATGATTATGATCACAAATAGAAATTAAAAGAATTAAATGCAAAATATATTTATCATTAATATTTACCCGTCAAAGTGACGCGGTAGAATTGTCAAATAGTACAAAGACGATACGTGATACAAGTACATGTTCGAATAAAAATCGAGGGCTTCACATGGGGAATCCCCGTTTCATCTAATCGGGGCGGGGACGGGGACGGGAATGGGACGGGGATATAAATACCATCCCCGTCCCATCCCCGGTTTAAAAGCGGGAATCCCCATCCCCGCTCCCATCCCCTAATTAATCGGGATTCCCATCCCAAATTATTCGGTACCAACGGGATGGTTCCCCGCGGGATTTTGCCATCCCTAGAAAAACATAGTAACAAAATTTTCATTTAGTGACGAAAATCAGGTTAACTATATATTACGATGAAATATCAATATTTTATTGCGAACATGACGTATTAACGACAAAATCTAGCTCTTGTCTCTAAATAAATATGAACATTTCAAAGCCATTTTTTCTCTGCGTTTGAAATTTGAAGGAAATGATATAACATATGAGCAAAACATTGCGGATCAAACCATGCAATTAAGTTGTCATTCCTCTTATTGTAAAATTTAGCGGTGTCAATCATGTCGTGTTTCGAAAGCCGCTGGTCGTGGTCTCCGACACATGTATGACACGCTTGACACGAACCGAACACGCCCCCATTTAATTATTCGTGTCAAGATACACGAACACGAACACGAATTCGCTTATAACACGGGTAACCCGAACACGTCACTAAAAACCTATATAACACGAAAAAAATAAAAAAATAAAGAGAAAAAACTAAAATTCTAAATAAAAATTACTTTAAATTATTAGAAAATGCATTTAATAAATTTTCAATCATCATATAACTAACTAAAACATCACAAAATATGAAAATAATATGTCACTATAAATTTAAATGAGTTAAATAGTCAATCGTGTCGACCATGCAGATCTACCCGATATATTTATTTCGCGTGTTAACCATGTCCGACCGATTTTGACCGAACCCGCTAAGGATTGTACTGCACTCGCTAATTAATTCGTGTTAGGTTCGTGTCGGGTTTGTTGAAATTAAACTTGATTTAGCCCAAGTAATATTGGGCTTGGAAGATTAATTTTGAGATAAAAGAAAAGAAGAGCCCAAGCACAATGGCCCAAGTTCTAGAATATATCTAGAAAAGTCTTATGAAAATATCTTAGATATTATATGTAGGAAATCTTGTAGAATATTCTAGTAAAGTAGATATTTTGGAGGATGATTCTAGTGGATGAATTATAGCCATTAGATCAAATAAATCCTAGCCATTGGTTAGGAAGTTGTACTAGTATAAATAGGGGTGTCTTGATCATTTTGTAACAAGCCAAAATTTGAGAAGAATCAATACAAGCAAATATTTCTCCACCAAAAACTCTCTTACATTTCTTAGCATAAATAACCTCCTCCTCCTACAAAGAAAAATAATCCCTCTTCCAACTTCCAATTTCTAAATAACCCCTTTTCTTCTAAACTTGAGATAACCCCTCCTCCAACAAAGTGGTATCGAGCCACAAGATCACTTGTGGTTTACATAAAAATATGACAAATGGTATGGCTTCCTTTCAAGTTCCTATGCTCAATACAAGCAACTATGATAATTGGAGTATCAAGATGAAGGCCCTTTTGGGTGCACATGATGTTTGGGATATTGTAGAAAAGGATATGTCGAGTCACAAGACGAGACTACACTATCTCAAACTCAAAAGGATAATTTGAAAGAGTCAAGAAAGAGAGACAAGAAAGCTCTCTATCTCATCTATCAAGCTTTGGATGATGATGGTTTGAAAAGATCTCAAGTGCAACTACCGCCAAGGATGCATGGGAGAAGCTTCAAATTTCTCACAAAGGAGCCGAACAAGTAAAAAAGATACGTCTCCAAACATTAAGAGGTGAATTTGAAGCTTTACATATGAAAGAGTCCGAATCTATTTCCGACTATTTTTCAAGAGTTTTGGCGGTTTCTAATCAAATGAAAAGAAATGGTGAAAAATTAAGTGATGTGAGAATTATGGAAAAAGATACTCCGTTCTTTAAGTCCTAAATTTGAGCATATTGTCGTAATAATTGAGGAAACAAAAATTTGGAGGAGATGACTATTGATCAATTATTGGGGTCATTACAAGCATATGAAGAAAAACATAAAAAGAACCAAGATATTGTAGAACAACTTTTACAATGCAAGTGAAGGATAAAGAAGAAAGCATGAGCAATGAACGTGGTCAACATGGAAGAGGTCGTTTCCAAGGACGAGGCGGACGAGGCCGTGGTCGTGGACATGCACGAGGAGGTTTCAATAATAATGAAGATAGAAGAGAAATCCAACCGGTGGACGCGGGAGGGGCAATCCAAGAACAAGGTACGAAAAATCACAAACTAAGTGTTATAATTGTCAAAAATTTGGACACTATGCTTCCGAGTGTAGAGCTCCCAAAAACAAGGTTGAAGAAAAGGCCCATTTTGTGGAAAATAAAAACGAAGAAGATGTCAATTTGTTACTAGCATACAAAGGTGGTGATGGAAGACAAGACAACACTTGGTACTCGACACTTGGTGCAAGCAACCATATGTGTGGAAGAAGAAGCATGTTTGTGGAGCTTGATGAATCGGTGAGTGGCAATGTTTCTTTTGGAGATGAGTCTAAAGTCCGGTCAAAGGAAAAGGTAAAATTTTAATCCGCTTGAAGAATGGAAGTCATCAATTCATTTCTAATGTCTATTACGTTCCAAATATGAAAAGTAATATCTTGAGTTTGGGACAACTCTTAGAGAAAGGCTATGACATTCACATGAAAGATCGTAGTCTTTCTATAAGAGATGATAGAAATAATTTAATCACTAAAGTGCCAATGTCTAGAAATAGAATGTTCTTATTAAATATCCGAATGATGTAGCAAAATGTCTCAAATCTTGCTACAAAGATATATCTTGGCTTTGGCATCTACGATTTGGGCACTTAAATTTTGGCGGATTAGAATTACTATCAAAAAAAGAAATGGTAAGAGGATTACTTTCCATCAATCATCCCGATCAACTATGTGAAGGATGTCTATTGGGAAAACAATTCGAAAAGAGTTTTCCAAAGGAATCAAGCTCGAGATCATGTGAAGCCACCGGAGCTCATACACACCGATGTTTGTGGACCAATCAAGCCAAGTTCTCTCGGTAAAAATAATTATTTCCTCCTCTTTATTGATGATTTCTCTAGAAAGACCGGGTATATTTTTTTGAAACAAGTCGAAGTGTTCAAGCATTCAAGAAGTTCAAAGCTATGGTGGAAAATGAAAGTGGATGCAAAATCAAGGCAATGCGATCGGATCGTGGAGGAGAATTCACATCTAAGGAGTTCCAAGAATTTTGTGAAGCAAATGGAATCCAGCGTCCCTTGAGTCCCAAGATCCCCAAAGAAATGGCGTAGCCGAGAGAAAGAATAGAACAATTCTTGAAATGGCAAGGTGCATGCTCAAAAGCAAAAAGTCGCCAAAGGAGTTCTGGGTCAAGAGGTGGCGTGTGCGGTGTACTGTCAAATCGTTCACCAACCGAGAAGTGTTTGGGGAAAAACACCACAAGATGCTTGGAGTGGAAGAAAACCAGGTATCTCTCATCTAAAAGTATTTGGAAGCAAAGCATATGCACATGTACTGACGAGAGAAGAAGTAAGCTTGATGACAAAAGCGAGACATTCATCTTCATCGGGTATGACTCAAATTCTAAAGGTTATAAGTTATATAATCCAAATACTAAGAAGCTTGTGATAAGTCGTGATGTAGAGTTTGATGAAGAATCGATTGGGATTTTGGCTCCCAAAACAACTTCAATTTCTTTCCGGATTTTGAAGAAAATGAGCCGAGACCGATCGAGCCAACAATAGAAGTTCAAGAAGAGCCAACTACTCCATCCTCTTCACAATCAGTGAAGGAGATTCGCCACCATCATTTCTAAATGAAAGAGGCATAACACGTGCAAGGAGTCTAGAAGATATTTATGAGAACACCGAGAGAATAGATGATATAACACTTTTTCTCTACTTGCAGATTGTGAACTGTGACTTTTGAAAAAGCGATCCAAAATAAAAGATGGAGAGATGCTATAGATGAGGAGATACAAGCAATCATGAAGAACGACACGTGGGAGTTGACCTCACTTCCAAAAGGACATAAGGCTATCGGCGTCAAGTGGGTGTACAAAGCAAAGAAGAATGCTAAAGGAGAAATTGAAAGATATAAAGCAAGGCTAAAAAGGCTATAGTCAAAGATTTGGAATCGACTATGACGAGGTATTTGCTCGATCGCCGCTTAGAAACAATAAGGCTTATCATTTCTTTAGCACTCAAAATTGTGGAAGATTCACCGAGATAGACGTAAAGTCGGCTTTCTTAAATGGAGTTCTCGAGGAAGAAGTCTACATTGAGCAGCCAAAGGGCTATGTGGTGAAGAATGAAGAAGATAAAGTCTTTGAAAAAAGGCTCTATACGGATTAAAGCAAGCACCAAGGGCATGGAATAGCAGGATCGATAAATACTTGCAAGAGAATGGGTTCACTAAGTGCCCGCACGAACATGCACTTTATGTCAAGGTCAGAAAAAATGATGTTTTGATCGTGTGTTTATATGTGGATGACTTGATCTTCACAGGAAATAATCCAGACATGTTTGAAGAGTTCAAGAAAGCAATGACCAGAGAATTTGAGATGACTGATATCGGGCTTATGGCATATTACCTCGGCGTTGAAGTTAAACAACAAGAAGATGGGATTTTCATCTCGCAAGAAGGCTACACAAAGGAGATTCTCAAGAGATTCAAGATGGATAATCGCAAGTTTATTAACACACCAGTGGAGTGCGGGATCAAGCTATCAAAGTATGATGGAGAAGAAAAAGTGGACCCGACATTGTACAAAAGTTTGGTTGGAAGTTTGCGGTATTTGACGTGCACAAGACCCGACATTCTCTATGCCACCGGTCTAATAAGTCGATACATGGAAAATCCAACCACTACTCACATGAAGGCTGCTAAAAGGATTCTTCGCTATCTCAAAGGTACGATCAATTACGGCTTATTTTATTCAACAACTAATGATTATAAGCTTGTTGGCTATAGTGATAGCGATTGGTCCGGAGATGTGGATGATCGAAAAGTACTTTGGATTTGTGTTCTTCATGGAGATACCGCATTCACTTGGATGTCGAAAAAGCGCCGATAGTCACTCTCTCAACCTGTGAAGTTCGAGTATGTAGACGCGACGACTTGTGTTTGCCATGCGGTTTGCCGAGAAATTTCTTTGAATGAATGGGAATGACACAAGAAGATCCAACTAAGATTTGTGTCGACAACAAGTCGGCTATGGCATTGGCAAAGAATCCGGTGTTTCATGATCGAAGCAAGCACATTGACACTCGCTACCACTACATACGAGAATGCATATCGAGAAATAACGTGCAAGTGGAGTATGTGAAGTCTCAAGATCAAATTCGGATATCTTCACCAAGCCACTCAAGCATGAAGACTTCATACGACTTAGAAGTTTCCTCGGAATGACAAATCAAGTTTAAGGGGGTGTTGGAAATTAAATTTGATTTAGCCCAAGTAATATTGGGCTTGGAAGATTAATTTTGAGATAAAAGAAAAGAATGAGAGCCCAAGCCCAAATGGCCCAAGTTCTAGAATATATCTAGAAAAGTCTTATGAAAATATCTTAGATATTATATGTAGGAAATCTTGTAGAATATTCTAGTAAAGTAGATATTTTGGAGGATGATTCTAGTGGATGAATTATAGCCATTAGATCAAATAAATCCTAGCCATTGGTTAGGAAGTTGTACTAGTATAAATAGGGGTGTCTTGATCATTTTGTAACAAGCCAAAATTTGAGAAGAATCAATACAAGCAAATATTTCTCCACCAAAAACTCTCTTACATTTCTTAGCATAAATAACCTCCTCCTCCTACAAAGAAAAATAATCCCTCTTCCAACTTCCAATTTCTAAATAACCCATTTTCTTCTAAACTTGAGATAACCCTCCTCCAACAGGGTTATTGTGTCGTGTCACAAATTGACACTCCTAGACTAAAACCCACACATGATAAACCTGGAATTAATTTTGAGGTAATTTTTGTATTACGTTGTAACACTTTTTGCCATTTAATTTAGTAATATAATATTTATTGAATTAAGAAAAAAATATAGTATTTATTTGACTTTAAGAATTACTATCGCAAAACACGATTCATCTAATAATGTTTGGGAATAGGATTAGAAATTTATTTTCCTATTATATAATTTGTTAAAAAATATTTGTTAAATAAACTTCTACTTGTTAAAATTATAATTTATTATTTAATTAATTATATAAATATAAATTCAGTTTTTAATTGGACTTTTAAGGTTAAATTGTAGTATAGTGTCTAGCTAGTATATTTAATTTTAAAGCTTTAACAATTTTCAGTAACTTTAAAGATTAAACAGAAGCCCAAACCCTGTGCCATCCCACTCCCACTACATGCTGGCCCTAACCCAAACCCAGCCCATAGCTTAAATTTTTTAACTTTTTTTTACCAAAGATAACTTAAAATTGCATAAGTCATTTACAGCATTGTGGTACATTGATGTCAATTCATCTGACTTACAAACTATTCTAAGTTACAATCATATAACAAGTTACATCGAAAGTCTATTCACCCGAAAAAAAAAACGGTTTACCTGAGTAAAAATTTGTAGGTAAGTATTAAGAAAATTGTAAATCGTAGATAAAATCACCGCAGGTAAAATATTTACATACAAAATCTAAAAAATCACGTAAATACCTACAGTGAAATCTGGCCGGTAATTGAAGAGCTGTTGGTATAATTTGAGAATATTTTTTATTCCGTAGGTAATTGTAAAATTTAGTGACAAAATCATTTTTTTTGTCGGTAAATTCTGCTTCAGAACTAATTTTCTTTTGGTGCCTCTCTATACTTTCTATTTGGGACCAACAAAATAAATCAAAGCATACAATGTCCTGGACAAAGCTACTAGCTATGGTGCTCAAGTCAAAGGACTAATTCATGCACTATGGTAACTGGAAAATTCTCATTCGATAAATGGATTTTTCACGAGCATGTTTAGTGGACTTATTCCCAAACAAGCACTCACATACATGCATTATAGCATCATTATGTCAATGCCTATGGAATGAGATATCATCCTCATGTGGGCATGCATCATTATGCACAAGTCTTTATTGAGCTATTCCATCTACCGGCGGAGCTGGGGGGCCAACCTGGCCCCACCTCCCTCCTCTCTCCCCGCATTTTTTTTTATTATGTAAAATTTAAAAAAAAAAATTATTTAATTTTTATAGGGGTTTTCTTAAATTCTCTATTCGGTCTACCCAATTTCGTATATCGGCCGCCCCAATTTTTTCCTCGCCACACCAGTGATTAATCCATATCTCTCATATCAAGAAGCCCTCGGCTCGTAACATTTTCAAAACAAAAGCCATAAAGACATTTTCCACGATCGCCATCAAATGTGCAACTATGCCCTTATCTATAGTCTAGGATTTTATCTAAATTGTCAACAAGCAATAAAGATAAAAAATTTATTTATATTCCAGATACGATTATGTATAAATTAGAGTACTATTGAAGCGGTCGTAAATTGGCACTGGCACGGCGGGCAATATATTCTGACAGATAATTGAGTTTATAATTATGAATCCTACTTCTTTCTCAAAAAAAAAATAAAAAATTATGAATTTCTACTTAGTAACAGTCGTGCAAAGGAGTAATTTAATGAAATAAGAAAACTAATTAATTGAATAATTCATAACGAAGTATAATAGTTAAATAAGCAACTAAAATCTTTTGAATCTTAGAACATCTTTGTTTAATCCATTCGTGTTCCCCATTTCACAAAGTAACGTGCTCCATTAAAATTATTTTACACATCTTCTAATTAATTAACTTTTATTTTCAATTAATCACAAAAAACTCAACAGAAAAGGTATTAAAATTAAATAACCGAAATGTATCAAATCAAATCGATACTGCCGAAAATCTCATCCGCATGAGAGACGCGGACCGGATCCAACCCGATGTTCGGTCGGGCGCGCCCATCCGCATAACTCATCGATTTAACTATCGGATAATACATCGGAGGCTTTGGATGCCGACACTTGGCGTCATTTAAATGCTCACATGTGCCGTAACTATTTATAAATTCGTTACTACACTAATCAAATGGGAACTTTCATTTTTTTTTTAATTTTTCACCTCGTACATTTACTAGCTCCCGTGATTTTAGACCTCAAGATCACGATCCGACTTAAGCATAGAAAAATCCTAGTTGGGAGCCCGCCCGGCTAGTCCGACTTGTCTTATCTTGTAGGATATTGATTTGACCCGGACAATCTATTTAATCCGATCACATTACAGTCCAAAGGTAAAAACGACCCAAATCAATATATTTGTACGCGTTGGGGAGGGAGTGGTAGGTGTAATGGATCACTATAACTAGAGGTGCCAAAATGGACTCGACCCAATGAAAAGGCAGACCGAGCTCCAATTTTGGAGGCCCAAAAAGTCAGGTCATCCTGGTCATTTAATTTCGCGTGCATTTTCATGGATTTAGTTAGCCCTGACCACAAAAATAGTGGTCCGATCGAGTTTTGGCCCAACTCGGCTCGGCCCATTAGTTAGCTCTAACTACGAGTCACATTTTATTTTTATATTATTTGCTAAAAGCCCTTTAATTAATCTCTAATGCTGAACACGATCATGTAGCGTAGCGGTGGTATCCATATTCCATGGTTTTTAATTTTACAATTTTATATGACCCCATGTTATACATTTGCATAATAATTTAACTGAAAACCCATGTTATCCACATCTAGTTAAACGATTATTAATTGAATAACTTCAAATATCTAGTGGAAAGCTACATTACTTGATTTGTTCTTTTTTTTTCAACTAAAAATTGATAATTAATCACTTTTTTTTTTTTTTTATGATTGCAAACATATATATACTCTTAACCTTCGTGCAGACCTTAATTAGATTCTTAAGTCCTAATTAAATAGAATATTTGCTCATTTTGTTCCCTGTTATAAATGGACCATATCTATTGACATGATTTGAATAGTTGTAAGTTAGCTCAAAAAAAAAAATGTTGCTCACTCAAAGTTCATTTTGCACACCTTCATCAATAAAGTTCTCTTATGGAAAACTAATTTCCCACAAAACTAAAGTTCCATTTTTTGGTAATTACGAAAAGAACAAATTAAGATCGATTGGGAAGTTGGCTGGCGATTTTGATAGTAGTGATACCTTTTTAACTTCTTCCCAAAAGCCTCTTGAATCAAAAATGTCGTTAGGGGTGGAGTCTGGTGGGGATGACGGTGGGATAGGGATCGTTAAGTTCTTTAAAGGAAAGAACATTTTTATTTCGGTGCAATCGGTCTTCTTGGAAAAGGTACTCGTATATACATAGGATAAAGTAGTGTATTTAATTTTTTATTATAATTGCCGATATCATTTAAAGTTTAAACTAATTCTACTATCTTTATTATTATTTTATTTTATTTTTGCAATCCACAACAAAAATACTTTCGGTTCTTGACATAATTTATCGACGAAGAAACACCATATCCAGTGCTTTATTTGGAGAATGCTTTATTTTATTTAAAAAAAAATTTTATTCAATTTGGGTTTGGAAAATTTTGCTTTAAGAAAATTTTGTTAAATTCAAATCTAAAACAATGTTTAGGGTATAGAGAATTTTGTTTAGATTTTCTTCCCAACATGGCCGACATGGCAATCCCCAAATGGACATTCCAACACTTCACCGGTACTAACTAGGGATGAAATTATAAATTGGGCTGTCAAAACCCGATCCCGCATCAAGCCCGCTCGGGGCGGGTCTAGACCCGTGAAACAACGTTTGAGGCAGGTCCCGACATGGATTTTAAAACCCATTCGGTCCGGGCGAGTCCCGGGTTTAGCCAAACCCGCCCCATTGCCATCCCTAGTACTAACTACTAGTCTATAATAATTTTAGGAGAGATTTATTTCACATATTTCAATTAGAGTATGAGATGTTTATAGATAAACCTCATCTAAATAAGATCTTTTAAATATGGATGCACTCTATTTCACCTAATAATTATTAGGATTATGCCATTTGTTGATTTAGTGATCAAAAGAACCATGATTCAATTTGCAGCCTTGGTCGGAAAAGATATTGAGATCGACATTGGTGGGTAAAATCTACTTACTAGTGAAGGCAAATGATAAAGAGACTGCAGTTGATAGATTGTCAAAAGAAGTATGTTTCTTCTATTTTTTTCCCACTTAATTTAATGATATATTAATGTGTCAAAAGTATAATTTTTTTCTTGGTTGTCTCAGATAATACAATCAGAGTTGTTCGAATGTATACGAGAAAAACTTGGGAGCACATATGAAGAATTTGTACGAGAGAAGTTGATACCAATTGCTGGGAATATTTGCGAACCAAATCTAGGAATGGATACATATTCTGCACATGCAATTATGGATGAAGTTGATGTCATAATACAGTCTGCAGCTAATGCGACCTTGAATGATAGGTTACTTATTTAAATTCCTCTTTTTTCAACTATAATATCCGATAAAAAAAATAGTCTCCTTATGTGTGTGTGTGTTTATATTTTATTTTTTCAGGTATGACATATTTCTTGATGAAAACGTGAATGCCCCTCAACGGCTGATGAGGTTTGCTAAAAGATGCAAGAACCTCAAGCTTTTTGTTCATATTTCAACTGGTATGCGGAAAAATCATACTCATTGCCCCTTTTAATTATGAATATTAATGAAACAAAATTAACTTAAGTACTTTTATGAATGTAGCATATGTAAATGGAAAAAAAGAAGGGCTAATCTACGAAAAACCATTGATTATGGGAGGAAATGGAAGAAATGAGGATGATTATGATGAAATATCTTCAGCTTGGTTTCCTGGGATAGATGTAACTGATGAGATTAACTTGGCTATGAAATCATATCTAACATCTATAGGCTATGATGTGACCAAAGATTTGAAAAGGCTAGGCCAAGAGAGGTTATACGTTTCTCTTGTTATATTTATTATTGTCTTGTCAACATTACATAATAGTCATTTTTCTTTCAATTTTGAATTATGTCATGTAACTAAAAGGATGTTGCGAAAAGATCTGTAAAATACTCAAATTGTAAAATAGTTATGTAACTATGTAAGATTTTACAAAATAGTCATGCATATTCATAGTTTGCAAAATAGCCCCGTAACTTATACTTGAGTCTCAATTTAGTCCTAATTTCGGTGGCAATTTTGAAATTTCACCGGATTTCGATCACGTGAGCGGCACATGTGACTCCCAATTTCGGTGAAATTAGGACCAAAATTGATATTCATGTACCAATTATAAGACTATTTTGCAAATCATGCATTTTGCAGGACTATTTTGCAAACCCATACATAGTTACAAGACTATTTTGTCATTCGAGAATTTTAATGGACCTTTTCGCGACCGCCTTTTAGTTACATGACTAATTTTGTAATTTTTCCTGCTATAGTCTGTCGATAGGACTAAATCTCTCAACTTTTTTCAACTTACATGACTAAATTTGGCAGGGCTAAATGAAATTGAAAAGACAAATGACTAAATCTCTAGAGAGGCCAATTTACATGACTAAAATAGAATTTTTCCTTGTGTGAAATTATATCAGGGCTGCATTGTACGGATATTATAATGGGTATCAATTAACCAAGGCTATGGGTGAAATGGTCCTCAATGAAATTAGAGGAGATATACCATTGCTTATCATTAGACCATCTGTTATTGAGAGCAGCTACAAAGAGCCCGTCCCTGGATGGATACACGGATATAGGTCTTTTTATCTTTGCTCAAATCTTATTTAATTTCTCCACATCATCTATTACAAATCACAATCTATTATTCTAACTTATGTGTTTGTTATTTATGGAGATTAGGTGTTCGATCCAGTGATTATTTCTTATGGAAAAGGACAACTGCCCGCTTATTTGGCTGATCCAAATTTGCATATTGATATTGTAAGTATACAAAGTTTTTCTTTGATATTGTTCGTATAATCATTCAGACAAAAGAAACCTCTATATACACATATATAGACTTAGTTGCAATTTTTGTTCTGTAACTAGGGGCTCATACCGTTTTTGGTATACTTATTTGTGTAATTGGCAAAATTAATGGTACTCTAATTTTAATTTTGCACACATTTGGTATAAATCTAGCTAAAACTTTGAATTTCTGCTGGAATTTGTGATTTAATTTCCTGGGCAAATAAAAAGAAAAAAAGAAAAAATGATATAAGGAAACAATTTTTTATCGTGCCTTTTTCTAATATTTTTTATTTCTAATCAATTAATATTTGTTATTTTATAATTTCCTATTCGATTAATGTTAAACTTTTACTGCATAATTGATGATTAATTGATCATTTAAAATTAGTTATGATTGAATTAAATAAATAAAATTTAACTTAAATTAAAAAAATAGTTTTATATTATATTATTCATAAAATAAATAATATTGATTGCACTCCTTGAATAATTAATTTCTAAAATAATTCATGTGAATTTTACTCTCTAATTGAGGATTAACACTTTTATTAATTGCATTAATTTATAATTTAAATTTTATTTTATTTATTAAGTCTTAATTAAGATATGATTGAAAAAATAAAATTTTGTACAATCACTATTGATTAATGACATTATATACATATATGTTTTTTATTATGTAGAATCTTTAATGTGGGCTAATTAAACTTATTAATAATTTAATTAGCTATTTAGATTAGTTAAAATTATCCCTAAATAAATAACAAAAAGATTGTTAATGTGTTTTTGTTTTGTGGGGTCACGTGAGCGGCACGTGACAAATCACAGCGAAATTTCGTTTTCAGCCCATTTTATTCCAAATATAGACAAAATTAAAAATGGAGCACCGATTTTCCAAGGGCAAAAAAGTGTACCATATAAAGTAGGAGCCTCTAGTAGGACCGAAATTGCAATTAAGTGTGTATATATATATCTATATCTAAATATAGTAGTGTATGATGTCACTTGTGTAAATATTCAGGTTCCAGTTGACATGGTGGCAAATACAACAATTGCAGCTATAGCAAAACATGGAACTATAAATACGGCACAATTACACATCTATCATGTGGCTACTGGCTCTGTGAATCCTTTGCAAATTTCTGACTCATTTGAATATATTTATGAACATTTTAGTGTGAACCCTTTAAATGGCATGCAAACTCTCTCAAAAATGAAGTTATTCGACAAATTTAGTGACTTCTCTAAGTACCTAAGAGAAAAAATGTCTGAGCATATTGGGATGAGCAATGCAGTTTGCACAAACCAAAACGCGCTTCAAAAGCTTCAAAAACGACATAAAGCGAGTGTTGCTTATGTTGAGCAACTATGCAAGGCGTATGAGTACATGGGATTCTTGAAAGCGAGGTATGAACAAGTTACTTAGTATCTTCATATAATTCTATTGTCAAAAAATATGTTTGGACTTTAGAATTTAATTAGTAAGAAAAACATGTTTTTCTTAGTATTTTTCTCATTACAATCTGAGAACCAAACATAGTACTGGAAAATTACAATATGCATGTATTCATGTAACTAAATTTAAACATTTGTGTTAGGTTCCACACTGGCAATATTGAGAAGTTACTTGAAGAAATGTCAAAGGATGAGCAAGTTAGCTTCAACATTGATGCGACCAAAATTGATTGGAGAAAGTACTTTGTTGAAATTCACATCCCGGGTTTAAGAAAATATCTACGTTTATGATACAAGAGTCTCTATTTAAGATTATGTAAGATTGGATCTATAGTTCTGTTACAAAGTCCTTAACATTGTGTTTTCAAGTTTGGTCGTACTATTTCATTGACTTATTGTTTTCCTAATTCAAAAATTTTGTGGTACTAGCCACTTTGGTTTAATTCAATTGACAAGTCTCAATTGAGCTTAACATTGTGTTTTCAAGTTTCAACCATGTTTCATGCTATTGCTATTAGAAAAAAAAAAAAAAAAACAGTGATAAAATCTCCATTTAGTGACGAAAATTAGGTTATTAGGTTAACTATATATTCCGTTGAAATATCAATATTTTATTGCGAACATGACATATAATTAGCAACAAAAACTAGCTCTTGAAAACGTAATACGATAAGGCAAAAACTTGCGTGAGACGGAGTCCTTACACAAAGTTTTAAAGGTTTTTTTTTTTGATTTTATTTTTCTTAGGGTTTATATTTGTTTTTTTTTGGTTTATTTTGTTTCTTGGGTTTATTTTTAATTGATTTGGGTTTTTAGGATTTTTGGTTTTTTTGGGTTTATTTTTTATTTTTGGGTTTATTTTTGTTTTTCGGGTTTATTCTTCATGGTTCATGTTTTTAGGGTTTATTTTTGTTTCTTAATGGTTCATTATTATTTTTAAATTTATTTTCATGGTTCATGTTCTCAAGACGGAGCCCTTAGGAGGTCCGTCTCACGGATCTAAAACCGTGAGACCGTCTCACAAGAGACTTGCTCATACGATAATTATCTCAAATATAATTCCAGGTTTATCCAGTGTGGGTTTTACAATTAGAGAAAAGCCAACACTAAATCGCATGGTTTAATTTTAATTCCGCAATGCTTAATTTATTTATTTTCCTTCAAATTTCAAACGGAGAGGGAAAAAATGGTTTTGAAAGCATGGGCGGATCCAAGGGCCTCCCGGACCCCGACGCACTACAAAATTTTTTTATCCCATTTTCTCTTTGGGGAAAAAATATATGTTTTTAAGGAAAAAATAGTTGGGGTAAGGTTAGCTGAGCTGGTTGGTTACGTCCCTGTATGAAAGGTGCATATCAGATCTTGATAAACTTTTTGTTGTCGGACCCGGATCTGCTTCAATTTAAACATGTAGCCCTCAATCGTGTTTATTAATTTCATCTACACAATGTCTTAGACGGGTTAATTTATTTTAAGCGACGTCTGTTGATTCTATTGTCTTTGTAAGGAGGAGTAAGGAGAAGTATTGTCACGCCCAAATTTGTGTAACCCAATGTAATAGAATATCCAATGGGTACAACCCCATATATTCAAACCTAGGCTCCTCAATAGGTATTATCCAAAACACAAACAACTAAAAATCATAAATACATCGAGTCTTTGAATTCATATAATTAAAATAGAAGCTAAGTCACCTAACTATTACAAATTAAATAGCTACATTTTCAAAGGCGATAGAGAAGTCCTTTAGAATGAAACTGTTAGGTGAGAGTCAATCTTGATTCGGATGTCTTGTGCAGTCTCATTGATCTTAAAATATTCGGTTTACAAAAGGTATTATAAAAATCATAGAGTGAGCTAAACGAGCTCCGTGAGTTGGGTTAGATGAATGCAATATTTGTGTAATTAAAAGCTGAAATATTTCTTTTTGCTTGAGCAAAGTACTTGTGTACCTAAAAGATATTTATGTATGCATGATAATGGTGCACATAAGATTCATTTACCGCAATGATCAAGAACATATTGCAATTCAATAACGATAAACTAATTTTTAATGCTAGCTAACAAAGTGATGCAAAACACATTATGTAACAATTAGTCAAGTACATTAAAGATTTTGCTTTTCAAACAGATAATAAATATCCCAATTATTAAAACAAATAGTGGATATCTCATTTTAAAATAAAGTTATCCAATTTAAATAGTTAATCAATTAGATCGTCACCGAAACAAGAAACGTGGGATCAATGTTGATCGGACACCGACCCTATCTTTTCTCCTTAATTATGGCTCCCAACAATATATGGTCAAGCCCAATCACCTTATCCTCCCAATAGGCTTGATGTTTATTTAGCTATGTGCTTTTACCCATAGATTGTCATATTAGGAATATACTATTCTACGACCCCAAGTTCCATCGTTAGTGGGACTAGGCACATGGATACATAGTCAAACAAGGACCTCGGATAACCAATTCGACCCATTGTCTAACCTACACACACCGCAATAGACTGAAAATGACATTTATTTGCCCTAAGGTCGAGTCAAGTAGTTACAATAGTTAAAATGCAAATGAAAATGTAAACTCAAACCATGAATGATACAATTTATGTTTTCTTAAATTATCTTAAAAATGGCGCATACCGTGAAATCATGAAATAGTTTAATATCGTGAAGTTCATGAAATAGCTAATGTCATGAAATTTATGAAATTAAAAGCAAACTCAATTTTCTTTAGAAAAATGATATTTTACCCACTTTTGACTTAAATACCGCTTTAAAGATGTGCATGAATGATGGTGCAAGGTGCAAGGTCCCGGTTGTCTGGTTCCATCTCATTTTCTACACAAAATAGCATGATCACTTATATACTATTTCTACTTTATTTAAGTACGGATTAATTTAATATTTGGATTCCAAATGTTCTGAATTATATTTTAATTGTCCAAGTTTATCTAAAGTAGTCCAAGTAAATAATTAAGGAATCAGTCTATAAGCTTTCTTAAACCTGTCTTTAAGCTTTACTAAACCTTGATGGGTATTTTTTTCTTGAAAAGCTAAACCATGATGGATTTAATATTAAGATTTTATAAATTATTCTGACCTTATACAAATCCAGACTAAACACACACGTATATATAATATATTAAATGCTAATTTTGAGTCATCTAGTAGGGAATTAATCTATTACAAATCACTTTAGCATTTATCTGTTAAAGTTTATGGAAATTTTAATATTATCAGTAAACCTTATTAACTCCAATGTATCATTCAAATACAAATTTCAAGTAATTTATTAAAGAATTATTCCTTGCAATCCAAATCAAAAAATATGTTAATAATAAAATCTCATGATATAATTTATACTAAATTATGCATCCATTTATAACATTATTGGACAGTTATTCGAAAGTGGGGTCATACATTTCGACAGATAATTGAGTTTATAATTATGAATTCTACTTAGTGCTGTCATTATGAATTCTACTTAATTTTCTTTTAAATTCACAAACGGGTTAGACGGTTAAATGGGTTATAGTATGTTGACCCGAACCCGACTGTTTAATTGGCGGGGTTATTTGGGTTCGATCCAATTTCAACCCAGGACCCATACCCATTAATTTCTTGTTAGGTTCGGTCGGGTTTGCGTGTCGGGTCGAAATTGACACCTACCGGATATGAATGTAAAATTTCCATTCATATAGTAATTTCGACTAGATTTTTACTTTCATTAATTTTAGGTCATCTAATTTGTTTAATATAATAAAACACACTATTGAGAGATATCAGCTAATTTAGACATTTTTAAACTTATTTTTATGTTAGTATTTCTAAGAAAAAGCATTGGAAAATCGAAAGTGGCTTTTAATTATTTTTTGGTTTACCCTTATACTTTCATTTAATATAGGCTGAACACTGGACTTTGTTAAAAAATATATATATTGTTTATTAATACATATATATACGATATAAGTGAAAATATTGACTTATTTTACCCTTGCAAAAGCCCATTCCCTAAGCTCACTGTTGGACTTACATGAAAGACACGGACCCTGATCAAATCCGATGTTTGGGTCGGGTGCGATCCGGGTAATTCATAGATTTAACTGTCGAGATAATACATTGGAGGCCCTGGATGACGACACTTGGCGCCATTCAAATGCTCACATGTGCCAGGACTATCTATAAATTAAATATGTTACTACAATAATTAATCAAATGGGAACTTTCATTTTATTTTTACTTTCACCTTTTATAGTTACTAGCTCTCGTGATTTTACCTCAAGATCTCGTCGACTTTGACTTGTCTTATCTTGTAGGATATTGATCCGATTCGGACAATCTATTTAATCCGATCACATGATCCAGACCCAAAGGTAAATTCTGACTCGAATGATTGTGTGGGTGGGGGAGGGGGAGATGGAGGTGTAATGGATCATTGCAACAAGAGGTGTCAAAAGGGGCATGTCCCGCTGAAAAAGCCAGACTGAGTTGCAATTTTGGAGGGGCGAAAGGGGCAGGGCCAATTTGGCCCAAAAGTCGGGACATCCCGATCATTTCGTGTGCATTTTTGTGGGATGAGTCGGCCTTGGCCTAAAAAATAACGGCCCAATGGAGTTTCGGCCGGACCGACCCATTTGACTCTAGCTACAATTACGAGACACATTTTATTTTTATATTATTTGCTAACAGCCTTTTAATTAGTCTCCAATGCTGAACATGATCCTGTTGCAGTGGTATCCAGATTCCATGGTTTTTGATTTAACAATTTTATATGACCCCATGTTATACATTTGCATAATAAATTAATTAAGGGAAAATAAGATTTTTAGTCTGTAATTTGAAATTTTTGATAATTAGTCCTCTAAGTTGTCACCTTCATATTTTAGTCCTTTAACTTTCAAATTTCTAGATATTGGTCATTTAACATAGCAATTTTACTTTGGTCCTATACCTTATGATTTTAAATTTAGTCCTATAACTTAGCAATAGTTAAATTTAACTAATTTATTAAAACGTTAGTACCCACACTTCACATTTTTTATAGGACCTGAAAGAATTTAAGGGGGTAAATTCGAAGTTGCGGTGAGTGTTGTGCAAAGAAATCTTTGTTGCCAACACCTAAGGTAACACAACGGAAGACTTTGTGGCAAAAACACAATGCACGAATACGATGGAAAAACTGAATATAGCAAGATGAAAATGAACACAAGGCGTTTTGGTTTTGCACAAGTATAAAAAAATATACTTGTGCGGTGGCTAAGGCATAAATTCACTAAGTGAAATGTATACAAAATACAAAGTAAAATAAGACAAAAGCTCCCGTTTTGATCTTGCTCCGTAAATTACATTCACTTTGTAAATGAGAGATTCCTCAGATTCAATATATATAGTTCTCCACTACAAAAGAAAGGCTCTTGAAAATCACAAGAAAAAACAAGATCTAAGGAAGTTGATGCCAAGTGTGACGTAACACTTCCGGCCACACTTGACACCTTCCAACAAAGTTTATGTGTAAAGTGAAATTTGTTGAATCTTCTTCTCTCTTATGCTCTCAGCAAATTGGCCGCGTTTTTCAAAGCATTTGGACAAGGTTAAATAGCTATAGAAGACATTCATCCACATATAAAACACATCATAAAGGTAGCACTAAAACAACAAATGTTAATGGGTTAGTAGATTAGCACATGGTTAGTGGAATACAAAAGATAAATAGATAAAACATGTGTTATGGGTTAGAACATGAGTTATGGGTTAGAACATGGGTTAGAACATGAATTATGGGTTAGAACATGGGTTGTGGAATTAATAAGTTATTCTTGGTTAAGTATGGTGTCCAAAAAGGCATAAAAAACAAATGGGGTTGAAATATAAAATTCCACATCAACAGGACCAAAAGTAAAATAATTAAACTTAATTTTTGAAAATTAAATTAAATTATAAAAGCATTTATGTAATTAACTTTGGTGAGAGAGAATTATCTTCAAGAAATGGATCTAGACTAGTGTACACGATGCATTTATCACGAGAAGGTTTAAAAATTAATGCTTGAATTTTTTTACAAAATTAATTAAATTAAAAAATGATTAATTGTTTTTATTTAGAATTTCACTTTGTTAATTAAAATTATTCAATTTTGAAAATAAAATTTAATTCAAAAATAGTATTTTAATAAATTAGTTAAATTTAACTATTTCTAAGTTATAGGACTAAAATTTTTTCAAAACTATTAAGTTATAGAACCAAAAGTAAAATTGTTAAGTTAAAGGATGAATATCTAGAAATTTGAAAGTTAAATGACTAAAACATGAATGTGACAACTTAGAGGACTAATTCTCAAAAAGGTCCAATTTACAGGACTAAAAATGATCTTATATTCCCATTTAATTAACTGAAAACCCATGTTATCCGCATTAATTAAACGATTATTAATTGAATTCCAATTTGAGCAAATTGATAGTTCTATTTTATTTTATTTTATTTTTTGAGGGAAAGTTTTATTTTGTTAAATATCTACTTTATATTGTTTACATGTGAAAGCCGAATATAGTATATTCGAGATAGTTGAATAACTGCAAATATCTGTTGGAAATTAAGCTACATTATTACTTGAAGGAATTAAAACTGATAATTAATCACTTTTTTTTTGTATGTTTGCAAACACTCTTAACCTTCGTGCAGACCGTAATTACTTTTTTAAGTCCTAATTAAATAGATAGATTATTTGCACATTATTGTTTTCCCTATTATAAATAGACCATGCATCTCTATTTACATGATTTGAATAGTTGCAAGTTAGCTCAAAAGACAATGTTGCTCACTCAAAGTTCATTTTGCTGCCCTCAAAACATAAATTTTTCTTATGGAAAATTTTCCCACAAAAATAAATTTCCATTGTTTGGTAATTATGAAAATAACAAATTAAGATCGAAGCTGTTTTGGGAAGTTGGCTGGCGATTTTAATAATAGTGATACATTTTTAACTTCTTCCCAAAACCCTCTCGAATCAAAACTGATGTCGTTAGAGGTGGAGTCTAATGGGGATGACGGTGGGATAGGGATCGTTAAGTTCTTTAAAGGAAAGAACATTTTCATTATGGTGCAACTGGTCTTCTTGGAAAAGGTACTCGTATTTGCATTGGAGAAAGTATATTTAAATTTTCATTATTATTGCGGGTATCATTTAAAGTTTAAACTACTTCTACTATCTTTATTATTATTTTATTTTATTTTTGCGATCCACCGCAATACTTTCGGTTCTTGTGAGAATTTATTGACAACAAAACACCATATCTGCCTCATTGCTCACTATCGTATCTACCGCCACCTTGCCCACCACATTCAATCGGTGGGATAGGTTTGGAAAATTTTGCTTTAAGAAAATTTTGTTAAATTCAAATCTAAAACAATGTTTAGAGTATATAGAGAATTTTGTTTAGATTTTCTTCCCAACATTGCCTACATGGCAATCCCCAAATGAACATTCCAACACTTCACCGGTACGAACAACTATTCTAATGATTTTAGGAGAGAGATTTATTTCACCTATCTCAGTTAGAGTAGGAGGAATTTCTAAATAAACATCATCTCAATAAGATTGTTCAAACATGGATGTACTCTATTGCACCCAATAATTATTAGGATTATGCCATTTGTTGATTTCGTGATCAAAAGAACCATGATTTAATTTGCAGCCTTGGTTGAAAAGATACTAAGATCGACATCAGTGGGTAAAATATACTTTCTGGTGGAGGCAAATGATAAGGAGACTGCACTTGATAGATTGTCAAAAGAAGTATGTTTCACATTGTTAACTTGTTTCTTATACCTCCACACTTAATTTAATGATATATTAATGTGTCAAAAGTATCATTTTTTCCTTGGTTGTCTTAGATAATACAATCAGAGTTGTTCGAATGTATACGAGAAAAACATGGGAGCTCATACGAAGAATTTGTACGAGAAAAGTTGATACCAGTTGTTGGGAATATTTGTGAACCAAATCTAGGAATGGATCCATATTCTACACGTGAAATTATGGATGAAATAGATATCATAATACAATCCGCAGCTAACACGACCTTGAATGACAGGTTGCTTATTTAAATTCCTCTTTTTCAACAATAATATCTGATAAAAAAACAAATAGTCTCCTTATGTTTATATATATATATATATATATATACATATATATTATCATTTTTTTCAGGTACGACTTATTTCTTGATGCAAACGTGAATGCCCCTCAACGGCTGATGAGGTTTGCTAAAAGATGCAAGAACCTCAAGCTTTTTGTTCATATTTCAATTGGTAGGTGGAAATATAATACACAATTGTCCCTTTTAATTATGAGTATTAATGAAATAAAATTAACTAAGTATTGCTTATATTAATGTAGCATATGTAAATGGAAAAAGAAAAGGAATAATCTACGAAAAGCCATTAGTTATGGGAGGAAATGTCAGAAATGAGGATGATGATGAGATATCTTCAACTATGTTTCCTGGAATAGATCTGACTGATGAGATAAACTTGGCTATTAAATCATGCGTAACATCTACAGGCTATGATGAGACGAAATATTGGAAAAAGCTAGGCCAAGAGAGGTTATACACTTTTCTTATATGTATCTTATATATGCTCCTTTTTATGTATACTATTATTGTATTGTCAACATTATGTAACAGGTAAAATTGTATATTTAGTAAAAGTCATTTTTTTCTTTCAATTTCGAATTATGTTCTTTAAGTCAGAAATATTTAGAGCTATGATGATGACATAAAATTAAATTTGGGAAAAAATGATTTCGAAAAGAAAATTGTCCGAAAGGTCAAATTGTTTTATTTTTACTCCTTCAAGTTAACCCATAGAGATTGCCAACCCAACATTTTTCCTTCCAAAATATATTTTCCTAAATTGAATATCAAGTCAGCCCAACAAGGATAAACATTCTTTTTTTCAACCTGAAGCACATAAATCAAAATGAAAGGACAAATGACTACATCGCTAAAGAGGCCAATATTTACAGGACTAAACTATAACTTCCCTTTTGCAAATTATAACAGGGTTGCATTCTACGGATACTATAATGGCTGGTATCAATTAACCAAGGCTATGGGTGAAATGATCCTCAATGAAATTAGAGGAGATATACCATTGCTTGTCATTAGGCCATCTATTATTGAGAGTAGCTACAAAGAGCCAGTCCCTGGTTGGATACAAGGAAATAGGTCTCTTATCCCTTTTCCAGTCTTATTTAATTTCTCCTCAGCATCTATTATAACCTATTCTAACTTATGTGCTTTTCATATATGGAAATTAGGATGTTCGATCCAGTGATTATTTCTTATGGAAAAGGACAGTTGCCCGCTTATTTAGCTGGTGTGGATGTGCTTATTGATATTGTAAGTATACAATGTTTTTTCTTTTATATTGTTCTTCGTGAGCACTTTTCACCCATAACTTGGTCCATCGTGAGTTTGGGTTTTCATAAAAAAGAGTTGGTAACCAAAAGTATCATCTTTTAGAAAATAGAAACTTATATATATGCACATACATAGGGTTAACTGCAAAATTGGGGCCTCTATCATTTTTGGTATACTTATTTGTGTTATTGGCGAAATTGGTACTCCAAGTTTTAATTTTGTGCATATATGGTACGAATTTGACTGGAAATTTAAAATTTAGCCGAATTTGTCACGTAAAACCCAAAATTAGGGATTTAATTTCCCTGGGTAAATAAAAAGGAAAAAATGATATAAGAAAATAAGTCTCTCTCTCTCTCTCTCTCTCTCTCTCTCTCTATATATATATATATATATATATATATATATATTTATCAAATATAGCGGTATATGATGTTGACTTACGTGAATATTCAGATTCCAGTTGACATGGTGACAAATACAACAATTGCAGCTATGGCAAAACATGGAACTATAAATATGTCACAGTTACATGTCTACCATGTGGCAACTAGCTATGCGAATCCATTGCGATTTTCTGACTCATTTGAATACATTTATGAACACTTTAGTTTGAAACCTTTAAATGACATGCAAATTCTAGAAAAAATGAAGTTATTCGACAAATTTAGCGACTTCTCTAAGTATCTACGAGAGAAAATGTCTGAGCATATTGGGATGAGCAATGCAGTTTGCACAAACCAAAAGGCGCTTCAAAAGCTTCAAAAACAACATAAAGCGATTGTTGCTTATGTTGAGCAACTTATGAAGACGTATGAGTACATGGGATTCTTGAAAGCGAGGTATGAACAAGTTACTTATTATCTTCATATAATTCTCTTGTCAAAAATTATGTTTGGACTTTAGAATTTAATTAGTGAGAAAAACATGTTTTTCTTAGTATTTTTCTCATTACAATCTAAGAGCCAAACATAGTGGAAAACTACAATATGTATTCATTCATATAACTAAATTTATACATTTGTGTTAGGTTCCACACTTGCAATACTGAGAAGTTATTAGAAGAAATGTCAAAGGAGGAGCAAGTTAGCTTTAACATTGATGCGACCAAAATTGACTGGAGAAAGTATTTTGTTGAAATCCACATCCCGGGTTTAAGAAAATATGTGCTTAATAGTGCAAAAGTGCCTTCATGAAAAAAAAAAAGGGAAAAATAAAGTAAACCAAAGAATTAAGGGGAAAAAACAAGACTTTGATTGATTGTGTGTTACAAATTCATTGTTCAATAAGTAGGTGCAATTGTGTGATTGGGTGATTTTTCGTTTCGTTCATTTTTATTTTGTGAGAGAATGTAATGGTAAAAAGTTATTTTTGAAAGAGAGCGAAAAAGTATAGTGTTATTGGACGTCAGATGCAAACTAAGGATTATAGTTGATGTCATTGATTTACTGTATGAAATGATGATTGTTTGTAAGAATATTTGTAAGGTGAAATTGTGAATGTTTTATTAAAATTGGGTTTGTTTTCCTCTGTCCACTTTTTTAAATGTTTCTATTATATTTCAAATAATACCAAGTTGTATTAATGAAATTAACTTACCATAAATCCTTGAAGTATATACATCGAGGAGGAAATTACACTAAACTCCATGTACTATTTGTATTTTTACACTTTGCCATATAAACTATTTTTTGTTACACTTTAATATATGAACTATATATTTTTTTACATTTTCCCCTATATGGACAATTTTATCCCTAAAGTGTTGTTTTACATAGAGTAATGATAATAGTTCATTATGATCATATTAGACTCATCATGCAATCCAATATAAAAACTAATGATCCCTCAAATTCATACCTTGTCTCAACGGAATATAAATGTGTATTCCTAGCCGACCTTGAGGTTGTTAAATGCATGACCCACCCACATACAATTTTACGACTAACTTAACAAGCATCACGGTGGTTAAAAAACAAAAATTATAACAAAAAAATGTGTTGCGAACTTTAGATATTACCGACGCATGTTTAAGTATTCGCCACTAATCAATTAAAAAAATACTATATAATTATAGTCAATTAGCGACAAAAAATTTCGTCAATAACAATGATAACCTAAATACATTCCAGTCAAATAATTTATGAATTTAAAGGATTATTAATTTTTTATACAAAAGCATGATTGGCCGGATATGATCGTAATGAACTATTTTCATCATTTTAAGAAAAAAAAAAAAACTTTAGGGGTAAAAATTTGTCCATATAGGGTAAAGTGTAAAAAAATATATAGCTCATGTGTTGTTAAAGTGTAACAAAAAATAGTTTATATGGTAAAATGAAAAACACGAATAATACGGGGATTTTAGTGTAATTTCCTCTGCACTGAGACCTGTGTTCAAACTGAGAATACAAACTCCTTTGTCTGTGGAATTAATCGATATGTTTTGTAACACTACAAGAAATTAATTACGGTTCGCGCAGAATTTACCGACAGAAATGATTTTGTCACTAAATTTTATAATTACCTACTGAATAAAAAATATCATTTTTTCCCAAATTATACCGATAAATTACTGACAGTTTTTCAATTAGCGATAGATTTTTTGTAAGTATTTACCAACAGTTTTAGATTCTATTATTTTACCTATAATGATTTTACATATACTTTACAATTTTCTTAATACTTATCTACAGATTTTTCTCTAGGTAAACTGGTTATTTTTTTATAGTGTAACCGAAAATCTGATTTAAATTATTTACTATATGTAGTCAAACTGTCCCATTGAATCTGTAATATGAAAGCAATTTGATATTATTGTCCAAACAATTACCACAATTGTCTCAGATATTGTAAATATTTGTAATACACTTTATAGAATATTTTGGTATGAAGTTGTTATAAAATGTTATTTTGCAGCAGTCCACGTACACACTAAATGCATCCCCTCTTTTTTTTGGGAAATTACATAAAATACCCTCTTTTTGGTAAACATACTATAAAATATGCTCCTATCACTTTTGTATCTATTGTTTTCCTTTTGTACGTATTTTTTTTTTTTTACGCTCCCGCATATTTTTTGAATATTTTTATTTTTATTTTTTCGTTTTTTTTGTTCTTATATTGCTTTATATGTTATATATATTGTTTCGATGTTTAATTTTTTTTTTTTGTTTCTATGTTGTTTCGATGTTTCAAAACAACTTTTACCTATTTTTTATGCTATTTTTTATTCATGTATTGTTTTGTACATTGTTTCTATTGTTTTTTGTTGTTCCATAATATTTTTAATTTATAATAATTTGTTTTGTTTCCATGTAGTTAATAATGTGTAAATATAATTTTTACCGATTTTTAAGTTTTCTTTATCCAAGTGGTGTTTTTAATATTGTTTACATTGTTTCTGAGTTGTTTTCATACCATTTTTAATGTTATTCCGATGTGTCTTTGTTGTTTCCATGTAGTTTTTAATGTTTAAATACAATATTTTTACCTTTTTTTAACTCTTTTTGCGCATATGGTGTTTTCTATATTATTTCGGATTTATTTCGATATTGTTTCCTTGTTGTTTTCATGTTTTTTTATGGTTTCATGCATTGGATCAAAAATTGAATTGTGTTTTTCTATTCATGTTGTTTCTATAATATTTTTAATTTGTTTGGTCTTAATATGTGTTGTTTTATGTGTATATTTCTTGATTTTTTTTATAAGACTTGAGTGTGAAATGTATTATTTAACGAGGGGCAAAATTTATTTTTCACCTGAAATTTTATCAAAAGAAACATGCTTGAAACATGTTTGAAACAATCTTGAAACAAAGCGTAAAAAAATCCGAAAATTTTGGCGGGAGCGTAAAGTTGAGTTAAAAAAGGGCGGGAGTGTAAAATTGGGTAAAGTAGTACCAAAAAGCGTAAAAGGTTGACATTGTTTCCAAAAGTGGAGTATTTAAGTCAATTTCCCCATTTTTTTCATAAACTTAGCCCAATATATACATTGTCGCACCCAAACATGCCCCTTTAATGTGACAAAGGAATGAAAAACAAAATCAAACTCATATGCCAATCATTGAGAAAACTGCAATATTAGTCCCACAAGAAAATATAGAACGCTGACATGAGAGATAAGCATGACTATATAAACTTGTAATTAATCAGAATCTGTCATGGGCATTTATGAATATTACACTCATATTTTACTGAATCTGTTCTGTCATTTTTAAATTCTTGTGAAGAACACACACAATGACGGAGCCGTAACACTCTATTAGGGTGGACCGATCACGAAAAATACAATAGACCGAAAAAAATCCAAAAAAAAAATAATACAAATTCTAACTATTTTTTAAAAAATTCTCATTATTTTTTTTTAAAAAAAAAAAAAAAAGTGGGCTGGACCATGGCCAGGTTTGCCCACGAATCCATGATAAACACACCACTCTGCCCATGGATACACGCCCCCGTTCCGTCCTCTAGACATTGATCACTCACATCGGGACAATCTTTCAGAACCTCTTTGTCATCGTTGTTGGATGACTTTCAATGCCTTTAATGAAAAAAATCCATTTAAAAAGAAAAAAATAAAAGAAGATATGATGTGACACGATCTTTGATAATTAATTTCTACAATAGACTTGTAGCCATATATTATCAAGGCCGCCAAGAATTATTTCGATGAGATCTTCATGATCATGAGTTTGGCTGCTAGTTAATCAGCCATCAAGAATTATTCCTTGACTATGCAAATCATAAATACAAAACCTAGAAGTTGCCTAAATTGATCAGCCTAATAAAATTAAATCAAATCATATTATTTTCTTATCAGTTTGAAATATGCAATTAATATCGATCAACCTAGCTAGCTTCTTGTATATATCATATACCAAATATGCCAATTTTTATATTTATGGGACCAAAATTATTGCACATAATACTTATAAGACTAAATATACCACCTCTTCATATTTACAGGACCAAATTTGCAATTAAACCAATTTCTAACAACTTAATCTTTTAGATGAGATTGTCATTTAACAATAGCAAATGGTAAATATATTTTTATTTACAAAACTACCAAAAAACATTTTTGTAAAATTAGAAGCACTTCACCCCAACTTTTAGATTTTCATTTAATGAAGCAGAAGCAAACCAAAAAACAATATTTGCAAGCACCAAAAAGCTATTGATATGAGATCTTCATAGTTTGGCGGATAGTTAATAAGCCAACATGCAAGAAATTTTCGTTGACTATGCAAATAATAAATACAAAGCCTATTAAGTTGTCTAAATTGAAGTCTATTAAAATCAAATCTAATAAACCAATAAAGTGAATTTACCACTTTAAAATAGCCCAAAAACCCGACTAAAAGAGCCAGGATCTGCGGACTCTTCACCCGAGTTGGGTGAACCCGCCCAACCAAGCCGAACCAACCACAACCCGAGTGTTTGGACACATGCCAGCCTCCCGATGACGCCATGTGTAAAGTAATACTAATACTAATCAAGAGTATTATAAATAGTCACTTAGTCGGACATACATTCCAAAGAGTAACTTTTACAGTTCACAATAATTACTTCATCGCTCATACTTTATTACCTCACGACTCGAATCGACTTAAGCATTTGAGGCCTTAGATGTGGGTCATCTCACTAGCCTAACGTGTGTAATGCATTTTAGGTCACCCGTCTATTAAAGTACCGAAGTGACACCGAACGTGAACCCAAATTAAGAGGAGTCTTCAGTACACTCGATTTACTTGCTTAAATCAAAATCAAATTATTTTCTTACCAATTTGATCCTTCCAAATACACAACCCTAGCTTCTAATATCAACCTTCCTATATTAGACCTTGATTACTTTCTATCTTCACACTACAAGAAAACAAGGGAATTCCAACGAAAAAAATCCGTTGGTATTTGGCCAATTTTCATTGGAATTATCGATTCCAACAGAAATTCCAATGGAAAAGCACCATTGGTATAATGGCCGTTGGAATGACAAAATTCCAATGAAAATTCCAATGGAAAAAATATTCCAACAGTACCACATGGTTTTGGTTATTGTTGGACTTTCTGTTGGAATTTTCCAATGGTATCTTTGTAACATTGGAATTTCCATTGAAATTTTGAAAATTCCAAATTTTTTATTCCATTGGAATTATTTTATTGGAATTTGATTGTTTTCTTGTAGTGTCATAAGTAAGGCGTGTTAATTTTGTCTAATTAGATATAAATAGATCATCTCTACTTTAGTATTTGCAAGTTAAATTAAACAATTATGTTGCTCACTCAAAGTTCATTTTGCAGTCCTCCTTTACTAAAGTCTTCATTTGGAAAATTTTCTCACAAAACTATACTTCCATTTTCTTATGGTAATTATGAAAAGAACAAATTAAGATCGATTGGGAAGTTGGCTGGCGATTTTGATAATAGTGATACATTTTTAACTTCTTCCCAAAACCCTCTCGAATCAAAAGCGATGTCGTTAGAGGTGGAGTCTAATGGCGACGAGGATGGGATAGGGATCGTTAAGTTCTTTAAAGGAAAGAACATTTTCATTATGGGGCAATGGTCTTCTCGGAAAAGGTACTCGTATAGAAAAAAATTATATTTAATTTTTTACTAGCAATAATTACAAACGACCATCCGAGATTTGGGCTAATTACAAAAAAAAACCCAGAAATATTTTAAAATTATAAAATGTCCCCTTGACACGTTTGATTCTCGCCTTATATTTTAGGGGTTAATGTATTATTTTTAGAAATATTAGGAGGTTTTTGAAATATTTTTCTTATGAAGAGGAAAAATGTAAGGCTAATCAAACCTCAAAGTTTTTTTTTTTTTTTTTTGCAATTTCCAAAAATTTCTGGGTTTTTTTTTAATTAGCCTAACCTCAAGGTTTTTTTATGATTATCCTTTTTATTATTATATGTAGCCGATATAATTTAAAGTTTAGTAGTGATATCTTTATGTTCGATCACTTCTTTGAAATGATATTTAATTTGTTGATTTCCTTGAAAGAGTCATGATATAATTAATTTGCAGCCTTGGTCGAAAAGTTATTGAGATCAACATCGGTGGGTAAAATCTATTTACTTGTGAAAGCAAATGATAAGGAAACTGCCCTTGATAGATTGTCAAAAGAAGTACGTTTCATAGTGTCAAGTTGTTTCTTTTATGGGAAAATAAATTCTTTAGTCATTTTACCTGGACTATTTTGAAATTTAGTTCTCTAAGTCGCATACTCGTATTCGACTTTAAATTTAGTACAACTTTTTCAAAATTTTGGATATTTAGTCTTATTTTGACCAAAATTGCATAATTTTATTGGAAATTGCATGGTGATCATAATCGGTCACGTGTAAACATGTCAAAAAATCGGGATTAGTGATATGACGCAAAAAGGCAAAATTGCAATATTGGTCCCAGAAACTATGGGGTGGTGGCAAAAAGGTCCCGTAAAAATCACGGTCCGCAAAAAAGTCCCTGTAACTATGGAAAATTCTCGATTTTGGTCCCGCAAAATGTACTGATTTGCAAAATATTCCCATAATTATATAAAAACCTCAATTTTTGGTACAAATTTGCGGATTTTAATCACGTGAGTGGATCGTGTAGTTCCCAATATATCTTGAAATGAGGACTAAATTTGAGATTTCCATATAGTTCTGAGGACTATTTTCTTGAATGGGAAATTAAAATATTTATGTAGTTACATGACTTATATGCAAAACATGACTTTTTCATGACTTTTTTGCCACCACACTATAGTTACGGGACTAATTTTGCAAATTTACCGACGTTAAAAAATAACACCAAATATTAAAATCCCCAATTTTTATGTGTTGATTTTTAGTTATTTGACATGTCAATTTTTTGCATCAAATAATCAAAATTCCTAATTTTCTTTTACACATAGCGTCCACCGATCAAAATCAGACTGAATGTCTAAAATCTAAAAAGATATTAGACCAAAATTTAAAGATTATTACTTAGAGAACTAAAGTATCCAAGTAGTGAAAGTTACATGACCGAAGAAACCATTTTCACTTAACTTTTATTTCTACACTTAAGTTGATGATATTAATATGTCAATACGATCATTCCTTTTCTCGGTTGTCTTAGATAATACAATCAGAGTTGTTCGGATGTATACGAGAAAAACTTGGGAGCTCATATGAAGAATTTGTACGAGAGAAGTTGATACCAATTGTTGGGAACATTTGTGAACCAAATCTAGGAATGGATGCATATTCTACACAAGCAATTATGGAGGAAGTAGATATCATAATACAATCTGCAGCTAACACAACCTTAAACGATAGGTTACATTTTTAAATTCCTCTTTATTTCAACTATAATGTCTGACAATAGGAAAAAAAAATAGTCTCCCGTGCCGTATATGATCTATTTTTTCCAGGTACGACTTATTTCTTGATGCAAACGTGAATGCCCCTCAACGGCTAATGAGGTTTGCTAAAAGATGCAAGAACCTCAAGCTTTTTGTGCATGTTTCAACTGGTATATATGTGGAAAAATAGTACACGTCACGACTAAATTGCATAATTGGTTCACTAACTTATACGAGTTGCACTTTCATTCGCTAATTTTAGAGTGTGGCAATATAGTACTATATAACTTATAATTTGTTGCACATTGAGTTCAATCTCTACGAAAATTTTGAAATCAACCGAATTGCTCCCAAATTTTGGGGATTTCAACTTGTCCACGTGGAAAACAAAAATTATTCAATATGCGGATGTCATTAAAAATGGCGAGTGGTTGAAACTCCCAAAACGGAAGCAATTCGGTTGATTTTTCAATTGCCGACATAGATTGGACTCAACGCAATAAATTAATTTTTAGTGTCCTATTTGTCACATCCCTGAATTGATGGACGAAAATTCAACTTAGTGTGGTTTTTTAATAAGTTGCATGGGAGTAATGGTTGGAGAGGAGGGATAAATTTCAAAAAACCGAAAAATATAGGGTTACTCTGGTCAACACACTTAGAAAGGATGAGTGATACCACTTGAGTTATAAACCCGTGGTTCAACTCAATATAGTTAGTGGACCAAATATTCAATTTAGCCAATATTACACATTGCCCCTTTAATTCTGAATATTAATGAAGTAAATTAACTAAATTCTGCTAATTATATTAATGTAGCATATGTTAATGGCAAAAGAGAAGGGGTGATCTACGAAAAACCATTATTTATGGGAGAAAATTGGAGAAAAGAGGCTGATGAGATATCTTCATGTTCATTTCCTGAGATAGACGTAATCGATGAGATAAAACTGGCTATGAAATCGTGCATAGCATCTACATGCCATGATGAAACGAAAATATTGAAGAAGCTTGGCAAAGAGAGGTTATATTTTTCTCTTCATTTTTTTCTTCTTTACCTATTTAATTAATATGGGTGAAATGCAAAATTGGTCCCATAATTATAAGGGGCTTGCAATTTTGGTCTCGTACGTAAAAACTAAGTTTGCAATTTTGTTTGGTCTCTAAGTTTTGAATTTTTCACGATATTGGTCTTATAAATTCTAGTACCGCACAATTTTAGTCCTATAAGTTCCTTGTTGTTATAATTTTGGTCCCCATGGACTCTTTTATTCATTTCATAATACTCGGAATGTCCTTGTTTGTTATGGCAGGGCTGCATTGTACGGATATTATAATGGGTATCAATTAACCAAGGCTATGGGTGAAATGGTCCTCAATGAAATTAGAGGAGATGTACCATTACTTATCATTAGGCCATCTATTATTGAGAGTAGTTATAAAGAGCCAGTCCCTGGATGGATACAAGGATATAGGTCTTTTTATCTTTTTGCTCCAATCTTATTTAATTTCTCCATAACATCTATTATAATCTAGTAGTCTAACTTATGTGCTTGTTATTTATGAGATTAGGATGTTCGATCCAGTGATTACTTCTTATGGAAAAGGACAGTTGCCCGCTTATTTGGGTGATCCGGATGTGGTTGTCGATATTGTAAGTAAACAAATTTTTCTTTGATATTGTTCGTGAGCACTCTGCACCCATAACTTGGTCAATTTACGAGTTCTAACTAGGGGTCTGTACCATTTTCGATACACTTATTTGCCACTGGCAAAATTAGTACTTCAATTTTTTTATCTCATGCATATTTAGTACTAGGGGTGTGCACGGTGCGGGATGGTTCGAGATTTGGAAATCTCGGAGAACCGTCCCAGTTCGAGATTCTAAAAAAATCTCCGGAACCAAACCATAGAAAAAAATCACTTTCGCACGGTTCGGGACGGAGATTCGGTTCTAATGGGACGGTACAGTTGATTCGGTTCGGAACGGAGATTCGGAGATTATCTTAAATAAAACAAGCAATTTTGGAAAAAAAAAAAGAAAATCAATATAAAAATTATCAAATGGATAGAATACCAGTCTCTTTTTAGTGTATTGTCAAAATAAATGTGAGACCCGAATTTTAACGTGAGATTCGGTGTTATGTAGTGATTATTTATTCGGCTATGTATCACAAACCTATTATTAATGAAACTCGACTCTATTTTTATTTATTTCTTCCCACGTCAATTACGCATTTCGCATTTGTAGAGCTTAGCAATTTTATATTCTTCCTCTAGTATTAATACTTGATCGAATGACTACTACTTTAGGAATATTAAACCTCCAACAATTTAGGAGTATATTCCAATCTTTATCCTAATATTTCATCTTATTCTATAATTCATCCCAACCAATTTCCCAATCATTTTTTTTTTTTAAAAAAATGAAATATTTTTTTATATTTTTAAAAAATTCGAAAAATTACCATAAACGCGGAGGTTGTTTCATATTCTTTTCAAGACCTACAATTATATATGTATATATATATATATTTACATATATATATATATTTTTTTCTCAACTTTTGGTCACATGCTTAAAGGATGGACAAACTTTTCTTTCCACTAAATTCTAATAAATAAAAATACCAACACCATGATTATTATTCCCTCCAACTTTTGGCTCCTTGTCTTAGGGAATCAATCATTTTTGTTATTTTTTTCTTTATCTACCAATATTATTCATTTCATAATTATCATAAAAACACAAGACTTGCTTCCATTTTCCTCTCTAAAGGATCAAATTCTTCAAGCATAAGGTAAGAATGTCTTCATTTCTCCCAACTCTATTTTTCTTCTCCAATCCTCAACCTTATACCTTCACCATCTAATGATATTGAATCCTTCTTGTTGAGGTACTCCTAGAGAAAATTCTTGAAGAATTAGAGACCTAGATTTGACTACAAGCTTGAAGAGGAAATTCAAGATTACATATTATTAAGGTGAGAAAATTATGGTTTTAGTATTTTTCTCTTGATAACATGAAGAATTAATTTTTGACTCAAGAATATAAATTTTTGGAGTTTAGGGGCTAACCGACATCATCTCAAGTGGAGGTTAGAGGCTTGAAGGAAAATTTCCATTTTTGAGACTACTTGAAGATATTAAGGTGAGTAGTAACCATTTGGTACTAGTATATTTTCTTTAGACTTGAGACTTTTATTTTAACACCAAAATATGGTTTGGATACCATTTAGGGGCTGATCTTCAAGAGTTTTAGTCAAGAAGTTAATTCAAGGAAGAAGACCACATTTTAGATCAACCCGAGAAACTACTACGAGGTGGGTGGAAAAATTCTTTCAACTTCTAGGTGTTTTAATTTGAAAATATGCATGTAGTATTTTGTTATTGAGCACTTGAGATATATATTATGTATTGCATGCTATTTTCTTGTATCAAGTTGGAAAAATTCTCAAGTGTTGCTCAAAAATGTGATTTATCGAAAAATAGGGCATACATGCACATTTTATTGTTATACTTGATGAAATTTTGTATGAGAATGATATGTATGTGTATGACTCTTGAAATCTATGTTTTGAATGATTTATAACCTGGACAAGTCGAGCATAATTGATTAAATTTCAACTTTTGGACTTAAAATGCAAAAATGGAAAGTTGGTGGACTTAATTGCAAGAAAATAAAACTTAAGGGACCCCTCTGTAATTTTCGATTTTTGGGACTGAACTCAAGTTCAAAAATTATGCTTTGACATTTTAATAAAGTTTTAAGAGTTTTTAGATAAATAAAATCAACCCTTAAAAGCCCAAGGACTAGATTGTAAAATTCTAGAAGTTTAAGGGCTATTTTGCAATTTTCGAAACTGTACCAGACCCTAATTTTAAATTTTGAAATTTTAACTCTTAAGGGACTGGAAATAACATATTTTAAGTGTATTCCAAAAATCCAAATGTTTAGAGCTTGGAAGTAATTTTATAAAATTTGAGGGACCAAATTGTAAAAGATTAAACTTGAGGACCAAAATACAATTTCCAGGACTTATGCAGTCCATGCACCTGGAAATACTAATTTATCTATAACATAATTATATCTTGGACCCAAGGTTCAAATTTCATAACAATTGGACCCTAAAAGCCTTAAAGGCAATTATTTCAAAACGGGACAAAAATGAGATTTTCAAAACTTAAGGGACCTAAACTTATTTTTTTAAAACTGCTTTTGTCCCAATATCCCACTAACCATAGTGATATTTTTCAACTGGAATCACATTAAAAGCCCTTCCGGTTTGTGAGTTCCAATTATTTTAAACTTAGAGCCCGAAATGGCAATTTTAACAAATTTGGGGCCAATATGAAAATTTTATAAAAACTCGACCTCAAAACTTCAAAAATCTGAATCTATGAACAATTTTAAGAATTTAGAAACTGACCTCATAATGTTTCAAGGTCGGGATAATTATTTATTCAATTTTTAACCCCAAAAGTATTGGTTTTTACAAAACGGGCTAAATTGTAAATTTTTTTTATCAAGGACCTAACTCTAATTATTTTCCTTTTACTAAAACAGCCCTGGACCCTCTGACTTCAATTTTTAATTAAAATATTTTATTTTCTCAAAAACCCTTGACTTATCGGACCGCCTTGACCGATTAATACCCGATCGCAGGCTTACTTCCTCGCCTTGCGATTTGAATCTATAATGGGACTTATGTTCCACCTAATATTTCAAGATATCGAAGATTGCTTATCCTCCCGATAATCATCTTCATCCAAATAACTCCACCAATGCCATAATTACCTTACGCAAATGTTTGAAAACTTTTCATGAATCGCTTCCCAGAATCAATATACTCATTGCCTGGTTGACTACGAACGTGTATTTAATTTATCGCTGAGTCAACTTGGTGTGTCGAGCTCACGGTGGAGTGGATACGTCGGGATGGAACCGGCAGCTCGGCCGCTATTCCACTCTTCCGCCCCATCGCCCTAATCCCGCAATCGAGGGACGGAGTTTGTCCGAGGAAGCAGTCGTAGTACTTGAGGTATAATCATGATTATGACGAATCCGAGTCTTGCTAGCTCCAACGTGGATTTTGTCTTTGCCTATGGAGCAATAAGGTGACAGTCTTGGACCATCATGAACGGGAGTTACAAGGAAGAACGAAGGAATCGCTGTCGATCCACACGATTCCGGAGTTGAACTAACGTTTGGTTGGCGCTACACTTCAAGATTAAACCGCTACTTGTAATGCATGGGTTGGCGCTACACTTCAAGACGCAACCACTAATTGTCTTGCATGGGATTGGCGCTACACTTGAGCACCCAACCACTAATTGTCTTGCATGGGATTGGCGCTACACTTGAAGACGCAATCCTCCCCGCTTGAATCATCGTGCCTGTGTGACCACGAACTATTTCTCAAACTATATAAATATATTACTTAATATATATTTATCACGATGCTTATGGGCTATGTATGAAAACATGCATCATACCTCACGCGTTTTCATACAACCGTTTTCTCGCATTAACTATATATATTGCCACACTTGCACACGATCACCCCATCCACCGAGATTTCGCCTCACTCCCTCCTCGTTTTCTAACCTTTAGATGAAGAGTACGTTGAAGACGTCGAACCTACCACGATTGAATTCCTCATCGTTGATGTGGAGCGACACTCCTTTTACTTTTATTGTTGTTAGACTTTTTATTTTATTCTGTTTGACCGTAAGTTAAATTCGGATAATCTATTGGGTTGTATTCGGATTCCGTCGGACCTTAAGATGTAATTTGTACTTGTGTGTATTTTATTCCTGCATTAGACTCTATTTCACTTGGAGTTTGTATCATTGGTTTAGACTATTGAATTATTTGTTTAAGTGATTGATCGTTGTCGCGTCACGTTTGGGCGTGACAAGAATGGTATCGAGCTCGGCTAGTAAGATGGAAACTTACACCGAGCTGACCCGGATAGGACCCTGACCGTGTTGGGTAGTACCGTGACTTGACTAATTAAGTTGTGAAATCGATTTCAAAAATGGCATAGAACCATATTATTGATGTTTAGGTTAAGCTAAAATTTATACTTGGAGAATCCATAGTCATACTTGATTTGACTTATTGACTTTTGATCGACTTTCCTTAGTTATTCTTTCCTTGTTCTTCCCTATCTTTTCTTACTTCGATCGATCCTTCTTAGTTTGGCTTGTTCGGATGGAGCCGACGCCACCTATCTCGGTGGGAATTATTGGAGGCCCGCGCCGAACGTGATTACTCGGGCATACACGAACCATGGCACGGGGAATACCTTCGAGCTATCTCGCACTGGCGGAAAAACGCCGCCGCAACCAAGAACCGACACACCTCCGGCAAAGAGCCAAGAGGAGAAGAACAATCTTACCCTCCTTGCTAAGGATCGCGAGGATACCATCCGTGCTCGCGAGATCAAATCCGATCAATCCAGGAACACTTGGAAGTTACTCGCACGAAGATGGAACGCGCAAGGAAGGCCGCGGAAAGTGGGAAAGGGAGGCATACATGTCGAGAGGCACCATCGATCGTCTCAAGATACTATCATCAAACAAATGCGGTGATAGAGGACCTCACATGCCTTAACTCGGTGGGATCTTTGCTTTGGAGGTCGCTTAGCAGCCTAATGCGCCACCGTTGCCACCACCGAGGCGGAACCCATGCCCGACTTCGAGGCCGATAATGGAGAGGATCCCGAGGAGGATCCTGAAGAAAGATCTCCGAAGAGGATCCCGATGAGGATCCAATGGAAGATGAAGAGCCCGAGGCGCTTGAAGCCGCCCACTCGATGATGCTCCGGATCGAGCGTGGCGATTTAGCCGACGGGTTTGTCGCCGAGGTGGTACCTCGGCCCGATCAGATCCGATTATGGACGAGGCCGCTAGTGATGATGACGGCGACCTCACCGAGTAGATAACTTATATGCTAGATTTTAGCCGATGCTTAATTCCATCCTGTTGTATTTTGTTTTCGATTTGTACCTTAATCAAGTTGTATCCTCGACTCTAGTTTATCTTCGATTTTATATTCCCGTTGTATGAACTCATTCGGTGTATTCAAATTTCACATCAATGAATATACTTTTTCTACTTATTCTATGTCTTGTGTATTGTTGTTGTGATATAACTTGTTATATGCAAGTACTTATTGAAATCATTCCTTTCGAATTGTAGCTAAACTACGATACATGGGCCGAAACCGTGGACGAGGGAGACCCCGCCGTGTTCCCCGTAGGTATGTGGACGTGGGGGGAACGGGTACCCTCCCGAACTACCACCACCTCCTCCGCCAATCACAGGAGATAACCTAACCGCAATAGCCTTGCAACAGATATTGGTTTTTATGAGGCAACAAGCGAGCCTCGTCGGCTAACCATGAACTCCGCTTTCGAGAGACGAATGACCGTACCTTGGAAGGCGGTTTCTACGATTCGACCCCGACTTTCTTAGGGAACCGGATGACATGAAAGCGAGAAGAATGGATCGAGAAAATAGAGAATATCTTCAATGCTCTCCAATACTGGGGAACAAAGGTTACGCTCGCCGTGTTCGACTAGAATCAATTGCTCGAGATTGGTGGAGAGCGAGTTGAGAGAATGTGGGAACAGGATCAAATAGATAGGACATGGGAAAATTTCTGGTGAATTCAATGAGCAATACATACCCCAAGTCGTGAAGGAGGCACGCGGGATGAATTCCATAAGTTGAGACAGGGGAACATGTCCGTGGCCCAATACGAGTCTCAGTTCCATCGATTGTCCAAATATGCTCCGGGGACAATCATCTGAGAAGAGGACAAATTATATAAGTTCACACGGGGATCGAAGTTGGAACTTCAAAAGCAGCCACGATTGTTGAAATGACAACTTACTCAACCGCTGTAAAAGCGCTCTCTCTCCGCAGTCGAGGACTAAACCGTATTGGGATGATTCAAGAGAGTAGGCCATCAAACAGATCTCAAGAGGACAAATGTGGGACAACCATCTAAGCACTGATAAGTTTGAAGGGACGATCAATAAGACGGACAAAGGAAAAGGCCGATACAAGAAAAACCAGTCAAGATGTGCACATTGCCAAAAACGGGACATCTTGTCAATGATTGTTGGCGCAAACAGGGAAATGCTTGCTATGTGGTAGTAAGACAAGCTAAAGGATTGCCAAGACGTGGATCGCACGAAAACAAGTGCAGCCGCCGCTAAAGCCGGGTAATGGCCAGGAAATCGGGCAAGGATGCCCGCCGAGCATTTGCACTAGCCGGACATGAGGCTCGGGAGGTAATGGACGTGGTGGAAGGTACGCTTCTAATATCTAGCCACTACGCTAAAGTACTATTTGACCCTGGATCAACGCATTCATTTGTCGCACCACATTATGTACACAAGTTGCATGCATGCATGGAACATATGCTATAGGTTTAGAAGTGTCCACTCCTATGGGCGCAAGCCGATAATGAGATATTATCTATAATGCATGCGAAGTTAAGATTGATGAGATAAACTTTCTCGCCGATTTGATCTTGCTACCTATATCCGAATACGACATTATATTGGGAATGAAGCGGTTGTCGCACACCATGCACAAATGGACTGCCATCGCAAGTCCATTAAACTATGTGAACCCAGTTAAGCCCGAAGTGGAAATTTCGGGAAGGGCACGAGTTAAGATTGCCCCAATCATTTCAAAGAATGAAAGCGGGAAGGCGATCACTAGAGGGCACAAGGGTACTTGGCGTTTGTAATTAACAAACCTAAGGTTGAGACATAAATTAATCAAGTACCTATAGTTTGAATATACGAGATGTATTTCCACAAGAACTCACCACTGTCCCTCCGGATAGGGAAGTTGAGTTCACCATCGAGGTATTACCAGAACCGCCCGATCGCGTAACGCCGTATAGAATGGCTCTGTTGAGTTGCAAGAGTTGAAGACTCAATTACAAAAGCCGATGGATGTGGGATTTATCCGACCGAGCACGTCTCCGTGGGGAGCACCAGTCTTGTTTGTCAAAAAGAAAGATGGCACATTAAGATCGTGTATGACTATCGCGGACTTAACAGGCGTGACCATCAAGAACAAATATCCCCTCCCGAGGATAGCGAACTATTTGATCAACTTCAAGGAGCGACGATGTACTCGAAGTTTGATTTACAACAAGGATATTATCGTTAAAGATCCGTGAAGAGGCGTTTCCAAAACAAAGCATTTCGGATCGGATATGGACACTACGAGTTTGTAGTGATGCCTTTCGGTCGACAAACGCACAGCCAGCGTTTATGGATCTAATGCATCGAGTCTTTCAACCTTATTTGGATCAATTCGTAGTGATATTCATTGATGACATACTCGTATACTCCAAGTCTAAAGAGGAGCATGAGCGTCATCCTCAAAATTGTTTTAGAGACACTACGAGCACAAGTCGTATGCCAAATTCGGTAAGTGCGAATTTTGGCTTAGTGAAGTCGCATTCTTGGGACACATAGTATCCGCACCTTTGGGATCGCCGTAGATCCTTTGAAAGACATGCAGGTGGTTGAATGGAAACAACCCGAAAGTCTCAGTAATGGAGATTAGAAGTTTCTTAGGACTAGTTGGATATTATCGAAGATTTATCCAAGATTTCTCCAAGATAGGACCACTCACTCGACTAACCGAAGCAAGTCAAGTTTGAGTGGAATGACAAGTGTGAGGCTAGTTTCAAGAGTCAAGAACGACTTACTACGGACTCGATCTTAGCCCTTCCAAAGGGAGCAGAAAACTTTGTCGTCTACGGTGACGCATCAAAGGAAGGACTAGGAGCAAGACTCATGCAAGAAGGAAAGGTCATTGCTTACGCATCACGAAAACTCAAGCCGTATGAAGCCAATTACCCAACACATGACTTGGAATTGGCGGCAATAGTGTTCGCGTTAAAGAAATGGAGGCACTACCTCTATGGAGCAAAGATTCACGGTTTACGGATCATAAGAGCCTAAAGTATCTATTCTCTCGAGGAAGGAACTCAATTTGAGGCAACGGAGATGGATGGAGTTAATAGAAGATTATCACTTTGATATTCAATACCATCCGGGAAAGCTAACGTAGTAGTGGCCGACGCCTTAAAGTAAAGCGAGTTTAGCTAGACTAATGATTCGAGAGTGGAGATCATTAGAAGAATTGAGCACTTGGAATCGACGAGAACCAAGACTCGAATTTCATGTGCTAATATTTCGATTAAACCCGATCTCATGAACGAGATCAAAGTAACACAGGGGATTGACGTGCAACTTCAAAAACTAAAAGAGAAGATACTCAAAGGAGAGAGATCGAATTTCTCAGTGGGAAGATGGGATCATCAGATTTGAATAGAATTTGTGTACCGAGTGATGAGCAACTTAGGAACAGTAATCCTCTCGAAGCACACCGTTCGAAATACACTATACATCCCGGAGGAAACAAGATGTATAAGGACTTGAAACAAAGATTGCGGGTGGGCAAACATGAAGAACAGGTAGCGAGTTCGTTGCGAGATGCTTGACTTGTCAACGAGTAAAAGCCGAACACCAACGACCATCCGGTTTATTACAACCGTTGAGAATTCCCGAGTGGAAATGGGAACACATAACGATGGACTTCGTGACGGATCTACCGAGGACTAGACGAGGCGATGATCTTTATATGGGTAGTCGCAGACCGACTCACGAAATCGCACACTTCCTACCCATGAAAAACCGATGCCTTGCGTAAACTTGCGCAAATTTATATCCGAGAGATCATTTGACCGCATGGAGTGCCCGTCGATATAGTGTCGACAGAGACCCGAGATTTGTCTCAGTTCGAAATGCTTACATGAAGAATGGGTACCTCACTAAGTTTCAAGACAAAGAAGACATCCACAAACCGATGGCGATCCCGAGCGAACAATTCAAACCCTGGAAGACATGTCCGCGAGCATGCACGTTGACTTCCAAGGAAGTTGGGATTCGTACTTACCATTGGCCGAGTTCGCCTATAATAATGCTATCGTGCCACATTGGGATGGCACCCTACGAAGCCTTGACGGGCGAAAGTGTAGATCTCCACTACACTTTGGGAGATTGATGACCAATGGACTCCAAAAAGAGAAACGAAAGTCGCCTCGATTCCAAAGGTCGACTTAGTTCAGAGGCCATGGAGAAGGTCAAGTTGATTAAGGAACGGATCCGCGGCTCGAGCCGCCAAAAGAGTTACGCAGACAAGAGGAGAAAGGACTTGGATTTTGAAGCCGGAGATGAAGTATTCTCGGTGTCTCCACGGAAAGGATTGATCAATCCAAAGAAAGGAGGCAAGTTGAGTCCGAGATATGTTGGACCTTACAAGATTTTGCGGAGGATCGGGAAGTTAGCCTACCGACTTGAGTTACGCAGACACGACGCGGGAATGCACGATGTATTCCATGTATCGAGATTGAAAAGGTATCAACCGGATCTCGAGCACATCATCACTCGTGATGCTCCTCCTCTAATGGAAAATTTATCTTACACCGAGAAACCAATCGAATCATTGACCCGGCCAGTACGTCGATTTGCGAACGAGAGATTCCAATGGTTAAAGTTGTATGGCGGAATCACAACCGAGACGAAGACGCAACGGGGGAGATGGAAGAAGACATGAGGAATCAATATCCAGAATTGTTCTAAAAGAGAATTTGGGGACCAAATTCTTTTAAGAAGAGGTGAATGTGAGACCCCGAATTTTAACGTGAGATTCGGTGTTATGTAGTGATTATTTATTCGGCTATGTATCACAAACCTATTATTAATGAAACTCGACTCTATTTTTATTTATTTCTTCCCACGTCAATTACGCATTTCGCATTTGTAGAGCTTAGCAATTTTATATTCTTCCTCTAGTATTAATACTTGATCGAATGACTACTACTTTAGGAATATTAAACCTCCAACAATTTAGGAGTACATTCCAATCTTTATCCTAATATTTCATCTTATTCTATAATTCATCCCAACCAATTTCCCAATCATTTTTTTTTAAAAAAAAAATGAAATATTTTTTTTTATATTTTTAAAAAATTCGAAAATTACCATAAACGGGGAGGTTGTTTCATATTCTTTTCAAGACCTACAATTATATATGTATATATATATATTTACATATATATATATTTTTTTTTCTCAACTTTTGATCACATGCTTAAAGGATGGACAAACTTTTCTTTCCACCAAATTCTAATAAATAAAAATACCAACACCATGATTATTATTCCTCCAACTTTTGGCTCCTTGTCTTAGGGAATCAATCATTTTTGTTATTTTTTTCTTTATCTACCAATATTATTCATTTCATAATTATCATAAAAACACAAGACTTGCTTCCATTTTCCTCTCTAAAGGATCAAATTCTTCAAGCATAAGGTAAGAATGTCTTCATTTCTCCCAACTCTATTTTTCTTCTCCAATCCTCAACCTTATACCTTCACCATCTAATGATATTGAATCCTTCTTGTTGAGGTACTCCTAGAGAAAATTCTTGAAGAATTAGAGACCTAGATTTGACTACAAGCTTGAAGAGGAAATTCAAGATTACATATTATTAAGGTGAGAAAATTATGGTTTTAGTATTTTTCTCTTGATAACATGAAGAATTAATTTTTGACTCAAGAATATAAATTTTTGGAGTTTAGGGGCTAACCGACATCATCTCAAGTGGAGGTTAGAGGCTTGAAGGAAAATTTCCATTTTTGAGACTACTTGAAGATATTAAGGTGAGTAGTAACCATTTGGTACTAGTATATTTTCTTTTGACTTGAGACTTTAATTTTAACACCAAAATATGGTTTGGATACCATTTAGGGGCTGATCTTCAAGAGTTTTAGTCAAGAAGTTGATTCAAGGAAGAAGACCACATTTTAGATCAACCCGAGAAACTACTACGAGGTGGGTGGAAAAATTCTTTCAACTTCTAGGTGTTTTAAATTGAAATATGCATGTAGTATTTTGTTATTGAGCACTTGAGATATATATATTATGTATTACATGCTATTTTCTTGTATCAAGTTGGAAAAATTCTCAAGTGTTGCTCAAAAATGTGATTTATCGAAAAATAGGGCATACATGCACATTTTATTGTTATACTTGATGAAATTTTGTATGAGAATGATATGTATGTGTATAACTCTTGAAATCTATGTTTTGAATGATTTATAACCTGGACAAGTCGAGCATAATTGATTAAATTTCAACTTTTGGACTTAAAATGCAAAAATGGAAAGTTGGTAGACTTAATTGCAAGAAAATAAAACTTAAGGGACCCCTCTGTAATTTTCGATTTTTGGGACTGAACTCAAGTTCAAAAATTATGCTTTGACATTTAAATAAAGTTTTACGAGTTTTTAGATAAATAAAATCAACCCTTAAAAGCCCAAGGACTAGATTGTAAAATTCTAGAAGTTTAAGGGCTATTTTGCAATTTTCGAAACTGTACCAGACCCTAATTTTAAATTTTGAAATTTTAACTCTTAAGGGACTGGAAATAACATATTTTAAGTGTATTCCAAAAATCCAAGTGTTTAGAGCTTGGAAAGTAATTTTATAAAATTTGAGGGACCAAATTGTAAAAGATTAAACTTGAGGACCAAAATACAATTTCCAGGACTTATGCAGTACATGCACCTGGAAATACTAATTTATCTATAACATAATTATATCTTGGACCCAAGGTTCAAATTTCATAACAATTGGACCCCTAAAAGTCTTAAAGGCAATTATTTCAAAACGGGACAAAAATGAGATTTTCAAAACTTAAGGGACTTAAACTTATTTATTTTTAAAACTGCTTTTGTCCCAATATCCCACTAACCATAGTGATATTTTTCAACTGGAATCACATTAAAAGCCCTTCCGGTTTGTGAGTTCCAATTATTTTAAACTTAGAGCCCGAAATGGCAATTTTAACAAATTTGGGGCCAATATGAGAATTTTATAAAAACTCGACCTCAAAACTTCAAAAATCTGAATCTATGAACAATTTTAAGAATTTAGAAACTGACCTCATAATGTTTCAAGGTCGGGATATTTATTTATTCAATTTTTAACCCCAAAAGTATTGGTTTTTACAAAACGGGGCTAAATTGTAAAATTTTTTTATCAAGGACCTAACTCTAATTATTTTCCTTTTACTAAAACAGCCCTGGACCCTCTGACTTCAATTTTTAATTAAAATATTTTATTTTCTCAAAAACCCCTTGACTTATCGGACCGCCTTGACCGACATTAATACCCGATCGCAGCTGGCGACTTCCCGCGTCTTGCGACTCAATCTATAATGGGACTTATGTTCCACCTAATATTTCAAGATATCGAAGATTGCTTATCCTCCCGATAATCATCTTCATCCAAATAACTCCACCAACGCCATAATTACCTTACGCAAATGTTTGAAAACTTTTCATGAATCGCTTCCCGAATCAATATACTCATCGCCTGGTTGACTACTCCGAACGTGTATTTAATTTCTCGCTGAGTCAACTTGGTGTGTCGAGCTCACAATCGGAGTGGATACGTCGGGGATGGAACCGGCAGCTCGGCCGCTATTCCACTCTTCCGCCCCATCGCCCTAATCCCGCAATGGCGAGGGACGGAGTTTGTCCAAGGGAAGCGGGTCGTAGACTTGAGGTATAATCATGATTATGACGAATCCGAGCCTTGCTAGCTCCAACGTGGATTTTGTCTTTGCCTATGGAGCAATAAGGTGACAGGTCTTGGACCATCATGAACGGGAGTTACAAGGAAGAACGGAAGGAATCGTTGTTCCATCCACACGATTAGGAGTTGAACGGAACGTTTGGTTGGCGCTACACTTCGAGACGCAACCGCTACTTGTAATGCATGGGTTGGCGCTACACTTCAAGACGCAACCACTAATTGTCTTGCATGGGATTGGCGCTACACTTCAAGACGCAACCACTAATTGTCTTGCATGGGATTGGCGCTACACTTCAAGACGCAATCCTCCCGTCGCTTGAATCATCGTGCTGTGTGACCACGAACTATTTCTCAAACTATATAAATATATTACTTAATATATATTTATCACGATGTTATGGGCTATGTATGAAAACATGCATCATACCTCACGCGCGTTTTCATACAACCGTTTTCGCATTAACTATATATATTGCCACACTTGCACACGATCACCCCATCCACCGAGATTTTCGTCTCACTCCCTCCGTTTTCTAACCTTTAGATGAAGAGTACGTTGAAGACGTCGAACCTACCACAGATTGAATTCCATTGTTGATGTGGAGCGACACTCCTTTTACTTTTATTGTTGTTAGACTTTTCATTTTATTCTGTTTGACCGTAAGTTAAATTCGGATAATCTATTGGGTTGTATTCGGATTCCGTCGGACCTTAAGATGTAATTTGTACTTGTGTGTATTTTATTTGTTGCATTAGACTATTTCACTTGGAGTTTGTATCATTGGTTTAGACTATCAATTATTTGTTTAAGTGATTGATCGTTGTCGCGTCACGTTTGGGGCGTGACAATAAAAGCTAAAATCATAATAGGTAAGACAATCCTAAATTCAAAATTTAATAACCTCTATAATACAATAATATTCTATTATTTCGGTAATTGTCCTTCTATTGACTTAGAACAATTATAATTAACTAACAATTTTGATAAATTAATATGAAATAAAAATTTATATAGATTTATAATCTCAATATCTCCTACTTAACAACTTAACATAATCAATAAAATTATATTTATAATTTATGTGACGTGATAAAAAATTAAAATATGATTTTTTATTATTATAATATGATACTATTACTTGTTTGAGTATGTTTCTAACATTCTCTTTTAGGTGCAATTTACTAATCATTTAACTAATTTTAACTTAAAATGATTTACTTTATTATTAATATTAAAGTTTTTTAAAATTCATAATAGTTGCATTATTATGGTTTTTTTTAGAAATATATTTTATATTCAATTTAATTTCAAATAATTTGTAGTTAATTCAATATCAAAATATAAAATAAAATAGAAATAATGTATATGTATTTACATATAATCTTTAAAATTGGTTCTAGCTTCGGGTCCTCGGTTGGCACGATTGATACAGTTTCGATGACGGGTATTTGAGAAATTAATCTCGAACCGCACCAAAAATATTTCGAGGATGGTACAGTGCAGGAAAGTCAAAAAGTCAACGGATATTTTCGGTTCGGAGATGTTTTGGTCCGGATATCGGTTCGGTTTCGGTAATCTCCAAGTCCGTGCACAGCCCTATTTAGTACAAATTTGGCGGATTTTGAAATTCTGGAGTTTGTCTCGTGACCCCCAAAATTTGATAGTTTATTCTCACCAAATAAAAAGGAAATAAAAGGAAGAAATGATAAATGAAAATATTTTCTTATTATACATTATTATTTTTAAATTAATTATTGCAAATTAATTAATATTTATTATTTTATAATTTAATATTATATCAATGCTCAAATTTTATTGCAAAATAATGATTAATTAATCATTTAAAATTAGTTTATAATTTAATTGTATAATTAAAAATAACATAAAAAAGGTATTATGTAATAAGATTTTTAAAAGAATTAATGTTGGTTATACAAATTAAAATATTCTCTAAAATAATTAATGTGAAGTTATACTCTCTAACTGAAATGAGCTAGTTCATTAATTGCATTAATTTTGTAACCTAAATATTATTTTAATTATTTATATTAGTTATAAAGTAATATATGAATTAACAAAATAAGTTTCTTTCATATTAAAATTGATTAGTGAAATTATTTATTTTAATTTTTATTTTTATAATAATTAATGTGGAATTATTAAACTTATTAATGGTTGAATCATTAATTAAATTAAATTAACTAAAATTAACGATAAGATCAATCAAAAGTTTTCTTGTATTATCTATTATTTATTTGTAAAATAAATAACACAAAGATTTGTGTTTTTGGGGAGTCACTGAGCGGCATGTGACAAATTACCACCAAATTCAAATTTCTACCAAATATGCACAAAATTTAAAATTGAAATACCAATTTTGCCAATGGCACAAATAAGTGTACCATTAGAAAATAGGGGTCCGTAATTTCATGAACAAAACTACAAAATTGCAATTAAGCTTATATATAGTGGTATTGGTATACCATGTGGTGATATATGTTGACTTATGTGAATATTCAGGTTCCAATTGACATGGTGGCAAATACAACAATTGCAGCTATAGCCAAACATGGAACTGTAAATACGCCACAATTAAATATCTATCATGTGGCAACTAGTTCTGTGAATCCTTTACGATTGTCTGACTCATTTGAATACATGTATGAACACTTTAGTGCGAACCCTTTAAATGACAAGCAATTTGTCCCAAAAATTAAGTTTTTGGCGAATTTAGTGACTTCTCTAAGTACCTAAGAGGGAAAATATTTGAGCATACTGGGATGAGCGTCAATGTTGTTTGCACAAACAGAAAGGCTCTTCAAAAGCTTCAAAAACAATATAAAGCAAATGTTTCTTATGCCGAGCAACTATGCAAGACGTACCGCTACATGGGATTCTTGAAAGCGAGGTATGAACATGTTACCTAAAACAATAAAGTTTTTCTTAGTATTTAGATTTCCTCATTACAATCTCAGAACCAAACATATAGAAAAAACTACACTATGTTTTTATGTAACTAAATTTAAACATTTGTGTTAGGTTCCATATTGGCAATACCGTGAAGTTATTGGAAGAAATGTCAACGGAAGAGCAAGTGGAATTCAACATTGATCCGACCAAAATTGATTGGAGAAAGTATTTTGTTGAAATCCACATTCCAGGTTTAAGAAAATATGTGCTTAATCTATAATGCAAGAGCGTCTATGTAAGATTATGTTGTTAGAATATTAGAGTTAATTTATTCTATTTGTAAAGACAATTTTATCGAGAATTAATCATATTAATAAATAGACATTTCTTTATCATATGTTTTGCAACTATTACTACTACTTACGTATTTGATAATGTCCTTAAACCAAACATAGCTACAGGGCATAATCGCGTATTTGGTGGCGATCATCATGGAACATGTCTCTAAAGTTTTTGTCTTAGTTATTAATTTCAAGTCGAGCGCTTTTTGAGATAGGACAATAGATAGTCTAGCAAGACTTGTGAATATGATGCATGCACGTAAGACGGTGATATTGCATTCTATATGTGAAGCAAATGCATGTATGCGAGTATCTATAGGGTTGTTGCAATATTAGGTGCAGAACCACGGAGTTGCAATTCTAGTCATATTGAAAATTTTAGTCTTTTATTCAAAATAACCTATTTTGCCAAATTTATACGTGTTTTTGTATTTTCCTAACTAGAAAAAATAATGCATGTAAAACCGTATCTCGGATTTTGATTGATTCGTAAATCTAAAATTCTTCCCTTATTAGGCAATCTATACTATAAACAAAAGAGCGTAGATAAACCACAAAAGTAGAATGGCGAGGCACACGAAAATGGGTAGACCGGATGAAAAACTAAAAATATCATATAAAAATATCTTCATTTTCTTTTATTTCTTAATAAAATTAAGTAAAAATAAATAAAAAATGGGGAATACATGTTTTGATACTATTTTATAATTGATCTTAGGTATATTGATTATTTTGGTTATAAAGGGCATTTTGGGAATAATTAATATATTATCATCGGGACCAAATTTGCACCAACGTAAAACTTAGGACAAAGTTACACAAATCTAAAATATACGGACCAAAATTGCAAAACAAGCAAAATATATAGGACTAAAATAGCAATTTTAAAAGTTGAGGACTAATATAGCAAGAAGACGATCGATGACAACGACAACAATAATTTTCGGGTATAGCAAGTAAAATATTAATCAAAAGGCAAAACACTTCAAGTCTTTATCTTATTTGGAGAGATATTACATTTTAATTCGGAAAAATGGCATAATGAAAGATGAGAAGCAAAATATTGAAAAAAGAGACTCGAATCATTCAAAGTCAACATTAGTAGTTTCCTTATAAATGACATGACCAATTTCCATTTAAAATAACATGAATGACTCAACAAGTTTTATACCAACTAATTCTTAGTAGTCATCATAATTCTCAAAACAAAGTGAATGATTTTAATTTATGGAAGACATGATTGAGCAAGCTGACCTTCAATTAGTGCAGAAAATTGTTAATTTTTTCTGTAAAATCATAAATTATTTGCAATTTTTCTCTAACATCTATATAAAAGTATATTAAAATTATTTGTGAGTACTCATTCAATACATAGGATTACCAACACAAAACTTAATAAACTAGTTAAAATATATTTTTAGCGTTGTCATGATACAATTTTGAATTGAATAATATAATGAGACATACAAGACTCTAGAAACGAGCATGATCTCCTAGAGAGAATGAGAGGTAGAGAGAGAAACCCTAACCCCTCGAGAGAAAACCCTAACCCTCCCGGATCCCATGTCACCCATTCCGGCCACACATCCACATCCCCGGGAACACCACTTCGTTCTTTTTCACTAACTTAGGAAGATTGGAAGAGAGAGGATATGTTCGAGAACCTTTTCAAGATTTGGAAGAGTCGAAGATATTTTCGTTCCAAAAAAGAAGGACCGCAAAGGAAGAAGTTTTGGTTTTGTCCGTTTTCTTCTTTGCCAAACATCCTAACCAACTTGAAGCTGGTCTCAACCAGGTTTGGATTGGCTCCTACAAACTAAGAGCAAACACCCCACGTTTTGTGAAGTTTGAAGGGTCGAAATTCAAATCTCATCTCTCAACCACCTCAACCCCACATTATTCGGAGCCATGCCCGAGAGAGATGACAGATCCTTTGTCGAGGTGGTTGCGAATAAGAAGGCTGATCTCACTTACTCCTCCTCCGAGGCCAGCCGAAACTGGGTTAATGGGTGTTTTCGTGGGCTACTTCGCAACGAGAAAGACCTAGTTCGGATTCTCCATGAACTCTCGAGAATCAGTAATGACGCTATTCGCTTAATTCCCGCAGGGGGCAAGTCTGTTCTTTTTTGGGCGGAGGACAAACTTGAACTCAAGAAATTCATGGAGGAAGAAACAGAATGGACTACTTAGGGTTTGAATGGATCAAACCTTGGAAATGGGACAACATCATTCGAGAGACATTGTTGGCTTAAATGCTTTGGTATCCCTCCTCATGCATGGGACTCAAGCTTCTTCGAGTTAATTTGTTCTCCTTTGGGCAAGCTGATAAGTTGTGACAAGCCCACCTTAGAGAAGAAGAGGATCAATTTTGCACGGGTTTTAATTTCCACACGTCATTGTTCCATTATTTCCAAATCTATCAAAGTGGCTATAGACAATATTGTTGTTAATATTAATTTAATTGAAGAAATCTGTCCAGAATCCATGCCTTGTGATCAGTACTCTCATTTTAAGGAGAAAATTAATTCAGATTCCCTTTCCGATGATAGCTCAGATGACGACGACCACACCAGTTTCATTCCGGCAACGGAAGACGAAGGGTCAGAACAGTTTGAAAATCTTAGAGTGTCCTTGAATGGGGCATCTCCCGAGAAGTTGGACAAGACGGGCAACTTGAAGTTGGCTCTTTCACGCGCCCACGTAAACCAAGATACGCATGAATCCTTAAAAGTCGAAAAGTTGCCTCAAGCATGGGCCCTTGCCCAAACCTTGGAAGTCGAAAAATCTCTTAAAGTAATTAACGTTGAAAATCCCACTTGCGACAGCAAAGCAGACGCACCCATGGTGGAATATGCTGATGTGGAGCCACATTTTAATCAACCCATAGACCCAGTTGGGCCGGCCCAGATAACCAGTCCTGATGAAGATGAGGTACTAGCGATTGAGAAGAGACGAAAGCCCAAAAAAGCCTCTAGAAAGGACCCGAAAATTGTGAATAAAGTATGGAAAAAATTCATAAGCCAGCTTGAGTCGGAAGGAGAAGGGTCGCAAGCCAATAAGGCCCTAAACACTGGAAAAAAGAAAATACCGAGCAAATCAAGAATGTCATCCCTCCCTAAAGAGCAGATATCCACCTGACCATCGGACAATTTCTTCGAGCGATAAGAATTTTGAATGTGGCAATCATGATTTCTCAATCGAAACTTTGAGTGGGAAGCCACAGAAATTTGGAATTTTGCTACGAGAATTGGGATTTTTGGAAAAGGTTCCGAAAAGGAAATTATCGAAAAGTCGATGGCAATGGAAAAAGAGATAGAGATGCGGCAACTTGCTAGCTAGGGGGCTTTTGATAGGAAGGGGATTATCTTTTTTTACAATGAAAATCATCTCTTTCAATGTTAGAGGCTTAGGTGGTAAATTTAAAAGGAAGGAGATCCAAAGGATGGTTTCTGACGAAAAAATTGACTTTCTTTGCATTCAGGAAACAAAATTGGAAAGCATTGATCAAAAAATATGCTGGTCCATTTGGAAAGATAAGGATTGTAATTGGTGTTTTAAAGAATCGGAAGGCGCCTCTCAGGAGGCCTTCTATGTATCGGAGCTCGGACATTTTTAAAATGGAAGATTCTTTGGAAAGAGGGACGGGATCCCGGGAGTAAAAGGCGGTGGGTGCTGATCAATTGGAATGTGTCATAGTTAATGTTTATGCCCCATGTGAGTCTGGCCATAAAAAAGAACTCTGGTGTAACTTGCATAACAAAATTAAACTTAGCCCTAGTGCTAGATGGTGCATTGTTGGGGATTTTAATTCTATTAGAAGGCCTAATGAGCGGAAAGGCACAAGAATAGGCAATTTTGACGCAGATATGAGGAGGTTTGATAAATTTATAATCGCATCGGAGTGATTGACTTGCCGCTTTTTGAGAAGAAAATTTACCTGGATCAAGTCGAATGGGCGAGTGCATGTCAAGACTTGACGAGGTTTTCTTTTGTCGAAAATTGGTACTCTTCATGGTCGAATTTAACACAATGGGGGTTGTCTCGAAGTATTTCCGACCACTGTCCGATCCTACTCAAGAATGAGTTTGAGATGGGGTCCTAAACCATTCCGCTCTCTCAATTCTTTGGTTCTAATTTCCAGGATTTGAGTAATTGGTTCTAAACACTTGGAATGGTCTCAAAGTTGAAGGGTGGGCAGCTTTTGTCTTGAAAGAGAAACTAAAACTTCTCAAAAATTTTCTTAAGAAATGGAACAGAGAAGTTTTTGGACATATTGATGACAAAGTGGAATCACTCAAGGCTAATATCACTAGGCTGGACTTCAAGGGTGAGCACACGGTTTTATCTGAAGAAGAGATTGATCAAAGGAAAACTAATTTTGTTGAACTAAGGAAAGCTCTCAAAATGAGGGAAAGCCTATACTTCCAAAAATCAAGGATGAAGTGGCTCGCGGAAGGTGACGCAAACACTCGGTTCTTTCATTTGTGCATTAATAGGAATTTCAAAAGAAACGAAATCCAAACGATTAAGATTGATGGTCAGAGGATTGAAACAGTAGATGGGATTAAAGAAGGAATCAAGAATCACTTTCAGAGAAGATTTACAGCGTGCAATTGGATTACCCCAACTTTAAGTATCTTACATTTCGACAAGATCTCAAATGAAGATAATGGAGTTCTCACGGCTGCTTTCAGCGACGAAGAGATCCAGCAAGCAGTTTGGGACTGTGATTCTAATAAAAGCCCCGGACCCGACGGCTATAATTTTGGATTTATTCGGAAGTGCTGGCCTATTTTTAAACAGGATTTTTGTCGTTTTGTCGAGGAATTTCATGTTAACAGCAAACTTCCAAAAGGGTGCAATGCCTCTTTCATTACCTTAATTCCCAAGAAGGATAGTCCCCAAAAGATTGAAGATTATAGACCTATCTCTCTCTTAGGGTGTGTCTATAAGGTCCTAGCCAAAATCCTGTCCAGGAGGCTTTGCAAAGTGATGGAGAAAATCATTAGCGTCAATCAATCTGCTTTCATGAGTAATCGCCAAATTCTTGACAGTGTTCTTATCGCCAATGAAGTTATTGATGAAGCCAAAAAAAGCAAGAAGCCATTGGTGATCCTTAAATTGGATTTCGAGAAAGCTTTTGATATGGTCGAATGGGGCTACATTGATTTAGTTATGCGGGAAATGAACTTCAATTCAAAATGGAGAAATTGGGTTAGTGAGTGCCTCTCATCAGCAACCACCTCGATTTTGGTTAATGGCAGCCCTACGTCGGAATTCCAGCTTAGGAGAGGCCTGAGACAAGGCGATCCTCTCTCCCCCCTTCTCTTTCTCATTGCAGCGGAGGGACTGAGCAAATTGATTGATCTTGAAGTGGAATCTGGTAATTTTAGTCCTTATCTTGTTGGTAGATATCAGGTGAAGATCTCACACCTTCAATTTGCTGATGACACAATTTTCTTTGGGGAAGCGACCTGGGATAATATTTGGTGCCTCAAACGCGTTCTTCGTATTTTTGAGCTTATCTCTGGGCTGAAAATTAATTTTCATAAAAGTAGATTATTGGATATTGGAGTGGAACAGGATATTCTCTCAGAGATGGCAACGACCCTTAATTGCAAGATCGACACTCTTCCATTTAGCTATCTCGGGCTTCCAGTGGGACTTTCAGGCTCCAGCCCAGCTATTTGGCGACCCCTTGATCAATAAATTGAAGAGCGTATAAGCCGATTCGACAACAAAAATCTTTCTTTTGGCCGAATCACCGTGCTTAAGTGCTTGCTTAACTCTCTTCCTCTCTATCTCTGTTGTCTTTTTTTGGCTACTCAAATCGCTATCCAACTCCTTACAAAAATCCAAAGGAATTTTCTCTGGGGTGGGAAGGAGGGTAGTCACAAAATTGCTTGGGTTAAATGGAGTATTGTTTGCAAACCAAAAGAAAAAGGAGGCTTAGCAGTTAGAAATTTGGGTCTCTTCAATGAAGCCCTTCTTGGAAAATGGATTTGCAGATTCCTTGTTAATCGCGACCATCTTTGGGTGAAAGTTCTTACCTCTAAATATGGGGAGAAAGGATGGCTTGAAAACAAGGCAAGACCACGAGGTTGTCGAACAAAAGAATCCAAATGGTGGAAAGATGTGGGAAAAATTTTGAAATATAAAGAACACGAAAATTGGTTTTTAACTTGATTAAGCAAGGTGGTTGGCAAAGCGATCGCACTCTTTTCTGGGAGGATCCATGGTTCGAAGGGAGGTGTTTAGGCGAATCCTTCAGTCGACTGACTAATATCGATTTAAACAAAGACAAAAAAATCATTGAAAGGGGGAGATGGGAGAATGGGAAATGGATTTGGGAATGGAATTGGAGGAGAAATCTTTTTGAGTGGGAACACTCTCTTTTCATTGAGCTCTGTTCTCTCTTGGACAGGTGCAATTTTGACGAAAACAAGCCTAGGATTATTGGAGGTGGAAGAGACGAGTCCTAATGGAACATATAATGTCAAAGAAGCTTATAACATTCTTGAAGAACTTCACTCGAATGAACTCGTGGATCGCAGCAATCTCAACAAGGTTTGGTGCAATGTGGTTCCTTCTAAAATCTCAGCCTTTGTGTGGAAAATGTTTCAAGATAGGATCCCAACAAGATACAATTTGCTTAAAAGGGGCGTTTTTGAAGTCAATGGGGAAGTGAATTGTGCTCTTTGTAACAAAGATGTGGAAACCACATCACACCTTTTCTTTACATGTGAATCTTCCAACCTCGTGTGGAAAAAACTATATCAATGGCTCGGATACCTTACCATCCTCGACGAGGCGGAGAAAAGTCTTGACCAACATATGGGATTAATCTCGATCGGCGCTCCGGAAAGAATGGAAAGCAATGCGGGAGGAGTCATTTGGGGAATCTCGGAAGGAACGTAACAATACCATCTTCAACAATGGAGCCTTCAATGTTGAAAAACGTGGACACTATTAAACTCGGGATTTGGTTGTGGTTAGTTGCTAGAAATGCAAGGTGTGTACTTGTATCTTTTTCATTGGCTTTTAGAACCAAAAATTTGTTTGGGCTTGGACTAATCTGTTTTTTGGTGTATGGGTTGGGCACCCCTTGTGCCCCCTTAATAAATTCTCTTTTTGGTGATAAAAAAAACGAGCATGAATATAATACACGTAGTCGCTCCTTGCATTAAGCCAATGAATCGGTTGACTTGGGTCCGAAAAATTACGAAATCATTATGATTTTTGAATATGGATGCCATGTAATTATTTTGATTATAATAGAGTGTAGTATACATTAATATTGCACATTGTTTTTCTTTTGTTGTCTTATATTGCCTTTAAATTTGTATAGGAAAAAAAGGGCGCTCAATTTTAAAGTTCGACTTAGGCGAAAAAGTTGATAGGATCCCTGATAATACAAACAAATAATATATATAGATCGATATTGAAAGTGAGCATATAAAATTATTGCTTTCAAAAACTAATATTTATATTTATTCTCACGTCAACACTAAGGTAATTATTCATATCTATTATATTTAGTTAGCTGATTTTTCTATCATAACTTTTAAAAATAATTTATAATCCACCCGTCGTATATATAAAATTGCAAATCCCACTCTTCACATATTTAACTAATTACAATCCTAATCATTGTGGAGTGCATATTAATATATGCTTAATTATCAATTTGTGCACACTGGGACTTATATATATATGATCAGATGTAATTAGTCGATCCATTCAATAAAAAATGTGACAAGCAAAAAAAAAAATTATACTAATTAATGAGAGATAACTACAAATTGGTCAACTAACTAATTATTAATCTTCTGATGTTATCTAAAAGTATTATGTTTTCAATATCATAAAACAAATATTAGGTAGAGATTATATCATGTCCCATGCTTACCAGGTGGGGTCCACAACCGTGATTCTGCAAAAAACTTGTAACTGTTGCGAGACTTGTTTGATACTACCGGCCAATTGAGTAGAATATATCCAATTGATCTTTATCAGGGTGGGTTATACATTAGATTAATATACATTTATGTGAATGTGTGTGTATGTGTTGATCTAATGTAGGGTTGACAAATCGTTTGTGTCGAGCCGTTATCGGGCCGACACGATAAGCCCAAATACAAACACGACACGATAAGTTTAACGGGCCTCGAAATTTAAGCCCGAGCACGACACGTTAAAACACGACACGATAAGCACGATAAGAAAAATTGTCAACTAAAACCTATGATTTTTTTTTATATTTAATAACTAAAATATATATTCTAATAAATTTTTAATAAGAATAGTCAAGTAAAAATAATCAATTATTATTAAATTACCATATAAATAATTAATTATTAATAATTAAAAAATTATCGTGCCTTATCGTTTTTATCGTGCACCGAGCAAATTTCGATTTTTATCCGATAAGGGCCCGAACCCGATAAGCCTCACCAAATCCTATAATTTCGTGTCGTGTTCGTGCGGTCAATCGTGTAGTGCCTCAAATTGCCACCCCTAATCTAAGGGTATAAAATTCACTTGGGTAGCTACCCAAGTGGGTAGCATCTACTTGGGATATATATGATCATAAAGTGAGTTGAATGAATTTATAATTAATTTTATCTTCGCACTTATCTCCTAAATTAACACTCAAACATGATATTATCTGAAATACAAAGAAAAATCAATAGGTAATTATATTGAGTTCTTAAAAATGGTCATAATGTGTGATGCACATAAATATATAAAACATAAAAAGGGGCATTCTCGCACAAAGCGAAACGATTAGCAAAAAAAAAATAGATGCAAAATTTTCATAAAAGAAAAAAGAAACGAAAACTAGGATCCAAAGGATAAATCTTGAGCTTAAGAATATGAGTATCACCAGTTGAACTCAATACTTAGACAGGAGGTCCTAGGTTCGAGCAGAGAGGAAGACACGAAACCCACTTTCAAGAGTGGGAAGTATATGAGCGTGACATAAATGGAAAGCCCAAGAAAAAGCCCGTTTAGAATAGCCACCGATCGTTACAAGTTTTTTTTTACAGACCCGATCGTTACAATTATAGTTAAAGTCATATGAATCCATATTAAAAAATCATAATAATCATTAAAATATAACTCACATTACAAATTTGACAACAAAAACGCTAATTAATCAAGTCAAGTATAATCAAGTTATTCGAAATATTTTGCGAACTATCGTTCGCGGCAAGTTGTTCAATAAAGTGCAAATCGTGTAATGGCTTTTTAATTTTCTTATTTTCAATTTGAGAAATTCTAAATTTATAGGGCCCTATAAAAATTAAGTGTGATACTTTTGTTAATAAGGTTACAAAAGAATGAATTTGGGTTGTTCGTGTTCTTTTGGGAGAGCTCGACCACATGACTACAATTGAAACTTTTTAATTTCTTGATCTAAATAATAAAATATATGATGTACAACTTGTTAAATATACAAAAGTTGTTATATTTCCTGCTTCCTTCATTCAAGATAATTAAGGCTGATATTGACCCTAAACTTTACAAAATTATTTATCAGTACACACAGCCTTAATTATTTACAATGCATAACAATCCAAATCTTGTACTTATACATAATTGACAGGAATCTTGTACTGTTATTGCTATAACAATACAAATCTTGTCCCTAGATGATGAGTTTTTTACAATGCTAACAACCCTTTAATTTGTCCTTAGTGGAGATAATCATGTTCAAGTGGTATCTAACTAGTTAAATATTCAGAATCCAAAGTTTAACAGTTTTATTTATAACCCACTTATGCTTGGATAATAATAATTTAACTGAAAACCTAACTGATTATTAAGTCAATTCCCATTCATGTCCACACTTAGGAAACCCCCTTGCAAGAGACCTACCTTCACTTTTTTTAATATTATTTCTTGATGAAACAATTGCTTAATAACAAAATTGGTCCCGTAACTATAGGGGCTAGCAATTCTGGTTATGGGAATCGATAGTGAAATTTGCTCCAATAGGTTCTAATTTGTGCATTTTGGCCGTGCGTATTTTTTATTTTATGCGATTTTGGTCCCAACTTGATGTTTCAATATTTCATGTATTTGTTCTTATAATACTCTTGTCATTTAGCCGAAATGCCTATCACCGTTAAAAGTTCTGGTAAACCGAAGTTTCTATTCAGCTAAAATAAATACGAGAAATGACGTGGGAAAAAATAAATTAGTTTTTGAAAGCAACAATATTATCTTTGCTATCGATCTATATTCTTTTGTAATTATAGTTAAAATAATATGGCATCAAAAGTCAAAATAATTTCATAACTTTTTCGGATCCGAGAGAAGCGACCCTATGTATTATATTCGTGCTCGTGATCTAGCTAGTATATATGTCTTATGATATTATTCAATTCATAATTATATTATGACACAACGTAAAGATAACTATTAAATAACAATAATTAAATTTTAACTAGTTTTGTTTTGCTAATCCTATGTGAATGAATACTCATAAATAATTAAAGTATATACTTTTAGATGTTAGAGAAAAGTTGCAAATAATTTATGATCGTTTTGTAGATAGATTTAACAATTTTCTGCACTAATTGAAGGCCAGCTTGCTCAATCCTGTCTTCCATAAATTAAAATCACTTTGTTTTGAGAATTATGATGACTAAAAATTAGTTGGTATAAAACTTGTTGAGTCATTCAGGTTATATTAAATGCAAATTGGTCATGTCATTTATAAGAAAACTACTAATGTTGACTCTGAATGATTCGAGTCTCTTTTTTCAATATTTTGCTTCTCATCTTTCATTTGAGCCAGGAAAAATTACAAAATTAGTCTTGTAACTACAAGACGGTCGCAAAAAGGTCCTTCAAAATTTTCAAATAACAACTGTAACTATGTATGGTTTTGCAAAATAGTCCTGCAAAATGCATGGTTTGCAAAATAGTCATGTAGCTGGTACTTGAATTATCAATTTTTGTCCTAATTTCACCAGAAATTGGGAGTCACATGTGCGCGTGATCGAAATCCAGTAAAATTTCAAATTGCCACTGAAATTAGTACTAAATTTGAGACTCAAGTATTAGTTACAGGACTATTTTGCAAACTATGCAATATGCAGGACTATTTTGTAAAATCGTACATATTCTGAGGACTATTTTGCAATTCGAGTATTTTACAGGACTTTTTCACAATCTCCTTTGAGTTACAGGACTGATTTTGCAAGTATGCCATTGAGCCATTTTTTAGAATAAAAATGCGATCTCTCTCCAAATATGATAAATACTTTGAAGTGTTGGCTTTTGATAAAGGATAAATCGTCGAGAACTGAAACAACCACATCAAAATATTACAAGACTAATTAAGATGCCAACTAATAAGGACTCAAATTGCAATTAAGCATGAAACATTAATTAAATTGGATATTTGCTTTGTTTCTTCACTATAAATACATTGCATGATTTGAACACTTACAAGCAAGCAAAAACTCACAAGCCAAGTTCAAACAAAATGTCTCTAACTCAAAGTTCATTTTGCATCCCACAAATAAAGTCCATTTCCCCAAAATATTCCCACAAAACCAATGTTTCATTTTTTGGTAATTATGAAAAGAACAAAGTAAGTCTATCAAGAAGTTGTGGGAAATTGGGGGTTAACTTTAATGGTTATACCTATTTCACTTCTCCCCACCACCCTCTCGAATACGAACTGCCGTTAGAGGCGGAGACTGGTGGTGATTGTGGCGGGATAGGGATCGATAAGTTTTTTGAAGGAAAGAATATTTTCATTACTGGTGCAACTGGTCTTGTTGGAAAAGGTACGAGCACGTATATAACATAAAGCATGTACAATATGTTGCTTACTATCATCATATTATCATTATTATTCTTACTACTGCTATTGCTACTACTACTTTTTACTACTGCTATATACTGCTAGGTTTGATTTGAAAAATTAGTCCCGTAACTATAGAGGTCGATCAATTTTGGTTCTATAAATATTTAGATAGCAATTTTGATCCTGTAAGATTTTATTCATGTTCAATCACTACAAGAAAATTCCAGTTTACCGACATAATTTACCGACATAAATGATTTTGTTACTAAATTTTGGAGTTATCTATAGATAAATACTTACGTACAAAATAAAAAATATTATTTCCCCCCAAATTATACCGACATATCACCAATAGTTTTTAAATTTACCAACAAGAATATTGTAGATATTTGTCAACGGTTTTAGATTCTGAAGGTAAATATTTACCTACAATAATTTTACCTACACTTTACAGTTATCTTAATATTTACCTACATATTTTTCTGTAGCTAAACTGAAATTTTCTTGTAGTCAATTTTGATCACATAAGATCCAATTTGTGCAATTTTGGTCTTGCATGTACAAGTTCCGATATATTACAAGATTTTGATCCCAACTTAGTGTTTTAATATTTCTTTTTGTTCCTACAGTAATCTTGTCATCTAAATTGATTACAATAAAAGAGCCTTGCAAACACCCTCTAAATTGATTAGTTTTATATTTACCTTTTTTTTTTAAAAAAAATCCAGCATAGATTTTTTGTCACTAATATCCCCTCAGCTACTAATTGGTTGATGGGCTTAATTCTGGGATTACATGGTTATGAATTTGATTAATCTTTTTGTGAACATGATTAGCCTGAGCATCTAATTGTTATTATATTTTCTTGATTTGTTTTCTTGCTTAATTATTATTAATTCAATAATTGTTTAAAGAGACGTCATATATTTTGCAGCCCTGGTCGAAAAGTTACTAAGGTCTACATCAGTGGGTAAAATTTACTTACTAGTGAAGGCAAATGATAAGGAGGCTGCACTTGATAGATTGTCAAAAGATGTATGTTTAATTTCTAAATTTCATATACATATCTTAAGTCATTTCTTCATTTATTCATACTAATTTGTCAAAAATATTATTACTTGTTTTTTGTTATTTTAGATTATACAATCAGATTTATTTGAATGTATAAGACAAGAACATGGGAGCACATACGACCTAATTTGTACGAAAAATTGATACCAGTTGTTGGGAATATTTGCGAGCCAAATCTAGGAATGGATGCTTATTCTACACATGAAATTATGGAGGAAGTTGATGTCATAGTAGGATCTGCAGCAAGCACAACCTTGAATGATAGGTTACTAATTCATTAAATTCTCTCTTTTTTTCGAAATATGATGTCAGGAAAAAGAATTGTCTCCTTATACACATGCTTAATCACTACACGAAAATTTCAATTTACCGGCAATTTATTGTCAAAATTGATTTGTCACTAAATGTTTCAGTTACCTCTGAGAATAGCTACATAATAAAAAATATTATTTTTTTCCAAATTATACCGACAAATCACCGACATTTTTATATTATGTGACAGAGATACTATAGATATTTAACAACAATTTTAGATTTTGTTAGTAAATATTTACCTATAATGATTTGATTTATGCTTTACATTTATCTTACTACTTGCAAATTTTTTTGTAAAGTAAATTGATTTTTTTCGGTAGTGAATATCCATTCATATATATGTTTTGTCGTGCAGGTACGACTTCTTAATTGAAGCAAACGTGAATGCCCTCAACGGCTGATGAGGTTTGCTAAAAGATGCAAGAATCTCAAGCTTTTTGTGCATATTTCAACCGGTACATATCGAAAAAATATATAGTACACATTGTCCCTTTTATGTATTAATACTAATGAAGTAAATTAACTAAGTATAACTTGTATTAATGTAGCATATGTTAACGGAAGAAGAGAAGGGCTAATCTACGAAGAGCCGTTGGTTATGGGAGGAAATGGCAGAAATATTGAGGATGATGATTGTATATCTTCTTCTTCTTTGTTTTCTGGGATAGATGTAACGGATGAGATCAATTTGGCTATGAAATCGTGCATAGCCAATACAGATCTTGATGCGACGAAAGAATTGAAAAGGCTCGGCCTAGAGAGGTATTGTATTTCGTAATATACTTCATCATCGATCGTATGTTTGTAGTTCATAACATTATATAAACCTACAGGGCCGCGTTCTATGGATGGTATAATTCGTACCATTCGACTAAGGCTATGGGTGAGATGGTGCTTAATGAAATTAGAGGAGATGTGCCAGTGGTTATAATTAGGCCAGCAGTTATTGAAAGTAGCTATAAACAGCCTTTCCCAGGATGGATACAAGGAAATAGGTTCTAATCTACATTAATAGATTTTTCTTCTATTACAAAATTACCTATGTTACTTGATTTATGATGTTGTTGTTGTTTATTTATGGATACTAGAATGTTCGATCCAGTGATTATTTCTTATGGAAAAGGACTACTTCCTGCTTATTTGGCTGATCCGGATGTACATATGGACATTGTAAGTGTACAACTTTTTCCATCCTGGATTTTTGCTATTTTTACACTTCGCAATCTAAACTACTTGTTTTTGCAACTAGCAACCTAAACTCTGCAGTTTTTTCACTTTGCAACCTCCAGCCAGCCGAAACTGAAATATTCCATGAATATTCGCAAATATGGCCCAGAATATTACAACTTCACCTGATCGAGAGTTGCAAAGTGAAAAAAACCACAAAATTTAGGTTGTTGGTTTAAAAAATAAAAATGTTTAGGTTGCAAAATTAAAATGGTCAAAGTTCAGATTGCAAACAATTATTTTGTCTAAAAATAAGCGAGAATAGTTACAAAAAGCGCCCTTAAGGTTCAGTCTAATTACAAGAAAACTCATATATCTTTCAAAATTACAAATACTCTCTCGATATTTGAAATGTACCGGGGATTGTATATATCATGTGTTGTTGATGTTCTTTTATGTTAAAATTCAGGTCCCCTAGACATGGTGGCTAACACAACAATCGCAGCTATTGCAAAACATGGAATTATAAATAAGCCACAATTGGATGTCTACCATGTCGCGACTGGCTTAGTGAACCCTTTGCGATTTGCTGATTTCTTGAATACATCTACGAACACTTTAGCGAACCCTTTGATCGACATGGAAAATTTCGCGAAAATGAAGCTATTTAACGAATTTAGCGACTTCTCTAAGTACACAAGGGATGAAATATCCGAGCGCAGTGGAATAAGAAATGCAGTTGGTGTAAATGGAAAGACGCTTCAAAAGATCCAAAGACAATACAAAGCAAAGGTTGCTTATGCTGAACAACTATGCAAGATGTACGAGTTTATAGGATTTTTCAAAGCCAGGTATATTATGATCATGGTGCATATTCATAATTCCATAAATCCATACTTTAAATTTAGGGATAATTACAAAAAGTACCCTGAGGTTTGACCTAATTACAAAAAAACCCAGCTAACTTTAAAACTTACAAAATGTACCCCGAGGTTTGATTTAGTGTTAAAATTAAGGGGTAATCTGCAATGATTTTACAAATATGAAGGGGGATTTTGAAATATATTTCAAACCTCGGGGTACTTTTTGTAAGTTTTAAAGTTAGTTGGGTTTTTTTGTAATAAGGTCAAACCTCGGGGTACTTTTTGTAATATCCCTTAAATTTATGTTTGGATTTTGGATTTTAACGGGGAAGGGACAAAGAAAAAGCAAAATATTTTGAATATAAAGTATAAAGTTAAATCACTTGAAGCTAAAACAAACATTTTTAATAGTAAATTGAAAATTTGTTGACGATTTATCGGTAATTGGTCGGGGTAAAATTTGGGGACAAAAAAATATTTTTTTAAGTCGGTATTCTCAGTAGGTAATCGTAAAATTTTGTGACGCGATCATTTATGTCGGTAAATTGGATGTTTTTGTAGTGTGAATTATTATCAGCCGTAATTGATCATTATCATAACTATTTTTGTCAGAAAAATATAATTAGACATTTAATTTGATTTTGAATTTCAAATTTTTTTACCAGGTTTCACACCGCAACACCAGGAAATTATTAGCAGAAATGTCGAAAGAGGAGCAACTTAATTTTGAAGTTGATGCAACAAAAATAGATTGGAGAAAATATTTTGTTGACATTCACATCCCAGGTGTAAGAAAACATGTGCTTAATGCCACAAAAGTGTCTATCTGAAACTATGTAAGTAAAATTAGCATATACAAGAAAAATATAATAAGAACATGACTTATTGGATTGTTTGTGTCACAAAAGTCATTATTTCAATTATGTATTATGTGTAAACATTTCAGTGAGTTGTAACATTTTCGTATGTATAAATTAGTAAGGATATATATAAAAGCTCTGAATGTAACATATTCGTATGTATAAATAATGCACGATGAAATAATTTAAGATATTTATGTATAAATAATGTAACATATTCGTATAAAGGTCATTATTTCCCTAGTAGATCCTCTGTTTTTTCCCAAAAATTAAAAAGTGGGCCCAAAATTATCAATGTAATGATGAATAAATTACAAGTTTTTTATAACATACATCATAATACTTTTTAGGAATAATTTCAAGAAACTCCCTAAGGTTTAGGGTAATTACAAAAAAAAACCCAGAAAAATCTCAGAAATTACATTAACCCCTTAGTTGACTAACAGAATTTGCTGACGTCATCAATTATTTTTCTTTTATTTCTCGGTAATCCTGTGAACATGAAACTTTGTACTTAATTGTCCCATACTTTCTCTCAATCCCAAGAACAATCTTAATTATTGATATTTACAAAGATATATTTATATATCCAGCTATCTTCGATCCAATAAAACTAGTTTTTCAACAACATCAAGCATCACATAATTTAAAGTTAAGTATTTACACTTACAATACAAATACTGATACAAATTATGTACATACTTTTTGATCCAATCCTTATAAATTAACAAAAAAAGCAAATAATCCCTCTAAACAAGTATTTAAATTGTACCAAAAAAAAAAAAAAAAAAAAAAAAAAACAGAGAAGTTTATGCACCAGTTAAACATGACAACATTCTCTGGCTCCGAAACCTCACGAGCTGCTTAGGCTTGTACACATCATCATGAACGGAGGCGTAACGACGGTGGTGGGGCCCACGTATGCCCGGACCACCATCGTCCTCCTCCGGCATCAAGTACCGTCGTTTTCGGCTAAAATCATCATCATCATGATCATCACCATCTTTTGTGTAGAAATCTTGGATGTTGTAGGTTAATTGTGCTGCACCAGATGAGAGACATTCGTATTCTCGGCGAATTTTGTTCTTCTTTAGTGATTTGTACACCATTGGAATTAGGCCTTCCATATTTTCTTCTAATGCTTGATTTTTTGTGTACAACTTTGGTTTTGTATGGATTTGGTGAGAAATTGATCAAGTTGTTTTTGTGTACAACTTTTTCTTTATTATAGAAATAGTTTTTTTATATATATGTGTATGAGTTTATAATAGAAAGAGTAGGAAGCATGGAACAAGTCACCTAATTTTATTTGACTTGAATTGTCATACAAGAAATTTGAAACTTTAGTGACTTTATTTCTTAGTCCCTTCAAGAAATCTACTTCCTTCTTTGATATATATAATTCTAGTAGGAATATACCTTTATTAGCTAATTACTAAAAATGTGTTGTTTTTATCATATTTAATTTCTTTGCATTGCGCCTAATGTTAACTAACTAATAAATATAAAATATATGCAAGTGGCGGACACATGAATTGAAACTTGGAGGGGGTTGCGAAATGTAATTTTGAAGACATATAGAAAGGATTTTTCCCGAAATATGTTTTTGGGGGGGGGGAAAACGTATTTTTCCATAGTTATACACTGAATAACATTTAAATTGAAGAGAAAAAATAAATTTTAGAACTTTTTTTTGTGTGGGGGAGGGCACGCCCCAACTTGCCCCTCTTGGTTCCGCTATCTTTGAATATATATATATTGACAAATATTGATGTAATCAAAATACTAAAAAAAAAAGACACACTCTAGAATAATATCCATGTTTGTTTCTAATTATATAAACTTCTTGAGAATGTACAATTAATGCGAACAATAGGGTTAGTCGATGTTACCCACTTGGGTAGCTACCCAACCGAGTTCTATACCATTGGATTAACACACACCCATGTGGATGTGTGTGTGTGTATGTGTTGATCTAACGGTATATAGTAACCCGGTTGGTAGCTACAAGTGGGTAGCATCTACTTACCCCGAACAATATTTTTCTTAACCAAATTCTCATAATGAGAATGCTTAATGCTTTGAAAAACTATGGATTTGCAAAACCTCGAAGCTTTGTTCAAGTATGACATAAGTTACTTTGGTGGGCGTGGGAGGTTTTTTCTTAATTTTACTATAATTTTAGGAAATTGCAATAAAATAACACCAATGGCACTTAACTAGGGGTCTCAATCTCGACCCGACACCTAAAATCAATTCGAATTTATTGAGAGAAACACGAACACGACCCAAACACGAATACGATTGACACGAACCGATACGAAGTTAGCAATTTGTCTAAAATATAAATGTTTTATTTTTTACTTATTTTTGATGTATTTTGAGCATAACCCGAAATCAACTCGAAAACCAAACACGAACCCAACCCAATAACCTAAATTGACACCCATGCACTTTACTAGAAGCATGAAAGCTTCATTTCAAACAAGAAAACATTTATTGCCACCACTTATGACTTAAAATCAAAATTAAAAGGAAAATAAATATTACTTATATGACTAGTGAATGAGAGAATAACTTGCTCCTTTATTCTTTCAATTTTATATACAAATTAACAATGTTATCTTATCTTTTTGATTTGTTCAAAGTCAAACAATAGCTACTTGATTCCATTTCCACCCACTTGCCATGTCAAACAAGTTCAAGCTTGATCAAAAATCAGTGTTTCGTGAACTAAATAAATGTGTTAGTGATCTCGTAATATAACGGATTTCAAATTCTTAAACCCTTATTTTGAGTTATTTTCAAGTTAGTGTAGTGGAATTATTTAAAATCTTTTTTCAAATCCTATGTCCAAATCCGAATCCTTAATCGAACTACAACCTTAAGTTCCCAGCATAAAAAGTCGTCGACCTTTAATTTCTTGTTCACCCAATTAACTAGTTTTGGCCACTCAAATGAGTAGTTATAAACTTATAAAACTGAAACTGATACTCCAAAAAGTCCACCAAAATGAAAATGACTCAACCAATAATAAATTTAATTACTTTTCGTCCAAAAAAAAAATATATATATATATATATATATACACACGTATATTCTATGAATTGCTTAGATAGTCCCATCTTTCCACCCCAAGTGCCAATGGATGGTTGGCTTTTCGTTCAGCTTCTTTCTATTTTTTTAAGATAATAGTGTTAAAAATATATTTGCATAAAAAAATAAATAAATTTTGAGATTATGACTGAATATAAAAATAATGCGATGATGATAGTTGATGTGATAATTGTTTAGTTATAAAACAATGATTGGATGTGATTGTTCATTTGAAATACACGAGTGTGAATAGTGTAGTTATATGATTGTGTAATGATAATATTGATAGTGATGTCTTTATATTAAAACAACAGTTTGATGTGACTGATGATTAGAATGTGAGAATGAATAGTGTAATGTTTTTGAAACTTTTTACAGATAATTGCATGTTGGGAAAAAAATAATTTAAAGAAAATTTTGCCAAAAAATCTAATATCCATCCACACCCCAATAATTTGATTTTCTAATATATATTCTAACAAAGTTTGTTAAAAACAAGGGAAAACAACTAATAATTAAGTTGAAAGCATGATATGAGCTACCACTATTATAATTACAAAGATGATAAACTAAGAAAGATGTTTCTTGGCCGCATTAATCTATTTACTAACTATTTTTATATCAAACACAATGGTGCCTAAGATAAAATCCAAGAGATATAGTGGGGATAAATAACACTTTAAAGAAATAATCTGCCTTAAACTCAAGTTTACAAGTGTGGTGAAGATAAATAACACTTTAAAAAAAAGTGTTTTACGCACCTTAGACTTTGTTAATTCCTTAAAGTTTATCACATAAAATTTGTATTTCCTCATTATTTTCAAGTTCCAATTTTATTGTGTCTTTTTTTTGGCCCATATCTTGGGAGGGAAAGGAGTGGTGAGAATCGAACCCAAGACTTTTTGATTGGGTATGAGAGTCTTAACCACTGACTACTATCGATTCCCTATTATTGTGTTTTGGTGATCATTCTCCACCATATTTTCTCAACAACTAGTCTATCTCCTTCAACTAAAAGGAACATATTAGGTTGTGTTTGTTTATCCTTCCATTCGGTCAACTTTCATTTTGGAAAGTTGGGTGTGTAAAGAAAAAGTAATGATTATGTTCTTTGTGATGAGAATATTTTAGAGATATTGATTGCTTGTGGAAATAATAATGTAAAATATAATGCAAGAAACTTACGTTAAAAATGAAAAATTGAACCAAAAATAGGCAAAATGATTCTTTATACTACTTTTTGTTATCAAGATATAGAGAAAAATAATAAAAAATAGTGATAAACTAAACAAATTCCTTCTATTATATAAATAGCAAGGGGAAAGAGAAATAAATAGTATGGTTCGGTATTGGAAAGAAATGGGTTAATTTTGGGAAAAAATGAAAAAATTTTTAAAAAAAAGTTATATTTTTCCACAGAAAATCGCATATTTCTCACAAATTTTTCGCTCAAAGATGAAAATTTTGGAAGAAAAATTACAAATAATCACAAATATATTTATATTAAAAGAAAAAAATCACAAGCAATAAAATATATTTGTCAAAAAGAAAAAAATAAGAACTCAAATATCAAAGCCAGGTTTCGATCCTGGGACTGTGGGTTATGGGCCCACCACGCTCATTGCGCCACTTTGATTTATGTTTAAATATTTGAAGTTCAACTTTTATATTATAAACTCCTATTCGATGTTTTTTTTTAATTATTATTATTATTATTATTATTATTATTATTATTATTATTATTATTATTATTATTATTATTATTATTATTATTATTTTTTCTCCCATAAACGATGTCCGAGGATGATCGGATATTCTCTAGTTAAACAATAAATTGTAAGGTATTATTTGCCACTTATTTATGTATGTTTGGGAATCATCTCAAAATTCTTCTTGACCCTAAAACTCTCTTGATTTTACGGTCATATTGCATCTTTATCTAAGAATAGAAACTCTATGGGTTGCCCTGGGCATAGCTGAGTTGGTATTCGGGTTGTAGATTTTTCACAAGAACAAGATACGAATCCCCTGGGGTCCAACACCTAAGAGGCCGCTCGATACCATGATTTATCTCCCTTCCGCAGGTAGTGGAGGGATACCCGAGGTGAGTTGGTACTCGGGTGTAGATTTGCCACAAGGAGCAAGGTTCGAATCACCTGGGGTTCGTTCATCTCCTTAAGGATTTAGTTCCTCCCACCTAAGTGGCCGCTCGATACCATGATTTATCTCCTTCCACAGGCAGTAGAGGGACACCCGGGGCGAATGTTTCACCTTTTTGCCACAAGAAACCCTCCGGGTTTTTTTTTAATTATCCCTAAAAATAATTAGTGGGGGCAAATCTTATACAAGAATTAGTGAAGCTTTCTCACAAAAATAACAGCAAATGATCATTCAAGTGGTCTTGCCCCATCATTGACACAGAAAAAAAAAAAAACAAAAACAAGAACAAACATGCTTTCAACAACAGTAACTATTTCACCCGAAACAAATGGTTTTCATGGAAAATAACTCCAATCTGAATCACCAGAAGCAACTAAACCACCCCCATCAGTACAGATCGACTCTGCACGTATACAAGACGACGATTTTCTTTCCCTCTAGCCGAAATACAAGGTTCATAATCAAGAACCATCGGAGACAGATCATCGTCGTCTGTCCTTAAACCGTTGTCGTTACTATCACCCTCTTCATCAGACAATAAACACCAACCATCAAATTCGTCGTTTTCAAAAATCCAGCTCCCCAACCCATCACGCCACGATATTTTCATCCGAGACGTCGCCAAATTATCCAATGTAGTATTATTCGACACCCAAGAAGAAACACTCTCCTCATTTCTTCGAACACGAGTGCGTTCAATGAATCCCACATTGACATCTCAAATGTAGGTGACAAATTCACTCTGTTTAACGATTCCGTTATCGAATCAATAAATTCGCCATACTGTCCCACACATCTAAGCTGGAATCCGAGTTTGGTGTCCGAATGATATTTCCACTAGTTAAAGAACAAGTAGATAATGTAACATTATCTCCAATCGATCGATAGTTAAAAGCTCGTTCGTATGTTCCTTTTATAACTAAGGCAAACTTGCAAAGATGGTCCTATAAAGGTCTGTAATAATCACATTTTGCAAAAAAGTCCTACAATTATAGCAAACTCTCGATTTTGGTCGTACAAAATACGATTTGCAAAATAGTTTAGTAACTATATGAAAATCTCATTTTTGTACCAATTTCAATGAATTTCAATCACGTGAACGGCACATGTAGTTCTCACAGGACCAAAATTGATATTTTCATATTATTATAGGACTATTTTGCAAACCGTGCATTTCACGACCAATATTGAGATGTTTATATACTTACAGAATCTTTTTGCAAAACTTAAGTTTTACAGGACCTTTTTGCTACCGTCTTATAGTTATGGGACTAATTTTGCAATTTTACCTATAACTAATATCAGCACACAAAAATCAAGTGTGTCTAAATCATTATCACAAACCATCCTCCTACATTGGCCCTCATCACAGGGAGATAAAACCCATCGAACCGATGCCTCAGAAAGCAGAGGAATCGAAAAATCCCGTAAATCATCGGTCGAATTCCCATTGCAACATTTAAGACTCCCTCTACGTTTACACTTTCTCTTATCGGTTACCCCTGAAATAAGGTGACCAGCACCATAACAAACAGGGTTGTTTCTGATTTTAAAACAAGGATTTTTTTGGAATGGGACTGAAATTGAATTTCAGGAGATAATGAGGCCTCAACAGGAGGTGTTTTCACAGGAGTTGCATTATTTTTAGTTTTTACTGTTATTAGCTCCATCATAAATTGAAACCCCTGTCAAAATTTTATGGTCAGCAAAAAAAACTTAAAGAATCTACTTTTCTTCCCACAGGAGTACAATTTTCGGGTTAGTTGCAATTTTGGTCAAGTATAAGGGATGACATATTTGGTCCTATAAGTATCTTATGTATTAATTTTGGTCCTGTAAATTTAAATGGGTGGCATATTTGATCTTATAATTATGTTATGTAACAATTTAGGTCCCGTAAATTTGTATTTTTATGCAATTTGGGTCCCAAATGAGTGAGTCATATTTTATTATTGAGGACTAAAATTGCAAAAACGTAGAACATGGACCAAAATGCATAAAATCAAAATTTGCGCCACCGAAATTGCTAAATGCATAACAACATACTTAGTGGACTGTGGACCAAATATGCCATTTTTTAATACATACGGGACCAAAATTACTACAAACAATAATTATATGACTAAATATGCCATGCCCATATATTTATAGGACCAAAACTGCAATTAAGCCACAATTTTCCAGCAAAATCCAAAATTGAAGTGTTGGATATTCTAAGTAGCTCAAAGGGCAGCTCACCTGAACCGTTGTCTTTCGAATTTTTCATCTTTGCTTGAAATTCTTCAGACCCTTTCTTCGATTTATTCATGGGGTTGGCCTGAACAGATGAAAGATTTGATTTTTGACCCTTTCTGTAAATGGGTTTTGAATTTTTTTTACAATATTGGTTGTTTTTGGGTTTCTGGGACAAGGGTTTTCTTGGGATCTCATTTTCTTTGGATCTGGGCTTCTTGGGGTCATTTTTTGCTATTTTGGAAAAAGTTTCAGACTTTTTTTCAAGATGGGTTCTTGAAGATGAAGAAGATGTTTTTGAGCATTTTTGGGTGTTGGGTTTGTGAATATGAAGTGTATTGAGATCTTGTAATGGACTTCTTTTTCCATTACTTTCTTTCTTCTCATTTCTCTGGTTTTTGCTTGTAATTGAGTGCAAATTTCGAAGTGAACAATTATGGAGTGTACCGTTATAGTTTAGAAAAATGACAATGGATGGAGGGCCCATTCCTTCTATTTTTTTTTTTATTATAGGATGAACCCATCCTCATTGTTATGTTTCTAGAGCTTCGTAGGGGAGATGAATCGTAAGATATACTTCAACAAGTTAAATTAAATCCTCCTCCAATTTAGTACACATAGATTTGAACCCCAATGTTATGTCAGTGATGCGGACATTACACCACCTCTGAAGACTCTGTTTTCTTCGGATTTAGATTACTTGTTCTACTTTCCCTATTTAATTCTTATTATATTACATCGGATGTATGATACGTGTAAAAGATAATATCATAATCGTACATATATTATTCATTCAATACATGGGCTAAAGAGTGGAAATTAGAAAATGGAATAGAAAATCTCATCCCATTTTCTTCTTTCTTTGTCTCTTTATGTGGTTGTGTGTGGGAGGGTGGGCTGAGCCTTCATTTTATTAATTATTCTGATGAAAATCCAAATGCAAACACCCTAATTGTGTTTTGTTTTCTTTCCAATCATACAATTTTTTATAAATAGTTACAATGCTACTTTATCATCAATTTTATAAATTCCATCTACTATTCAAATTAGCCTAGCAAATTCTCATAAAAAAATTGTATCGTCTAACTTCCAAAAAACAAAAAACAAAAAAAAAAAACTTAAGAGGCATTAAAAGAAAATATGAGTATTTGAATAGGACATAGAGACATTATTAGGAAAGTATACACTTTTTCCATATTGGTTTGGACTTTATTTTAATACAAATACCATGTGAGTAGTAGATTCCACCTAAAAGTACCAATGTGTAAGTCCTTTATAATAGTTTATTATTATATCATATATTTTATATTATAAATATATATTAGTATATACATATTTACTAAATATTTATTTTACATCAATAACTACATTTAATATGTATTTGTGAAATTCTAAAAAAAATATGTTTTTGTGAAGTAAACTATGAGATGAAATATCATTGAGAAAACTATTTGAAAATGCATGGGATAGTGTATTCTAATTTTAATATTTACTTATTAAACTATATATATAATGATAGTAAAATTCTATATTATTGAAATTATATTTTATTTCTACTTATATTAACCTTAATTGAACAAAATTTATTTTAACAAAATTCATATTAAATAAAACTTGGAACTAAATTAATTGTAGTCAAAGTAATGTATTATACAATTTATACTAGAAGGGGACTAAATGAACTTTATATTTTATTGAACTCAAAAAAAAAAAAAAACTCAAGCTATTTATTGGTTTTAATTGTAGAGGAGGCAATTAATGCCTATTATATTGCAATAAACCCAGTATTTAGACGACACACAGCAAAACTCGAGTGAAAAATCAAGAAATTATCAGATCAAATCAATGGCGGAACGCAAGAAAATCATCATCGACACAGACCCTGGAATTGGTAAATACCTATCAATATTAGATTAACTGCTTTTCGATTCACTTTTTTGTATTGGTTTGTGAAAAAGTTCCCATTTTTTTTTTTTTGCGGGGTTTGGAATTGGAATTGGAATTGATTGTTGAGCTGAAAATTGTGTGGATCAGATGATGCGATGGCGATTTTCTTGGCGTTGCAATCACCGGAAGTTGATGTGATAGGTCTCACTACTGTTTATGGCAATGTCTACACCACTCTCGCCACTAGAAATGCTTTGCACTTGGTAATCTCTCTCTCTCTCTCTCTCTCTCTCTCTCTCTCTCTCTCTCTCTCATTAGTTATCAACAGTGTTCGAAAAAGTGATAGGCGCGAGTCGGGCAGATAGGCGCTAGTTGGGCAGACTGGGGTCTAGCTCCTAGGTGAAGCTTGGACGGCGTTAGGCGGGATCTGGTGGGGTTAGGTAGGGCCTAATCAAAAGAATAACGTAGCAGGCAAATGGACTAACACCTAAGCGGGGACTAATTGGAGCTAGGCGGGGTCTCTCTCTCCCTCTCCCCCTCTCATTAGTTATCAACATCGTTCTAAAAATCATCGTCAGGCGCTAGTTGGGCAGCAGAGAACCTAGCACCTGGGTGGAGTCTGTGTGGTGTTAGGCGGGATTTGGGTGGGGTTAGGTAGGGCCTAATCGGAAGAATAACGTAGGCAGACAAGGAAGGCGTACCACCTGGGTGGTGACTACGCGGGGTTAGGTGGTGATTTTTAGAACAGTGGTTATCAAACCACTGTGGAGTGGTCATGTTCCATGATATAAATGTTGATTTTACAATATCAATCATGTAATGGAATATGACTAGAGCAACTATCTCAACTCATTGTTGTCTCAGCGTATTCTTCATGCAAGTGGAAAAACATATGGTGACGATGGTTTTGAATTTTATCTCGTTTCTCCTTCGTATGAAGGTTGCGGCATCCGGCGTAAAACTTTGTCATTTTGCTTTTTGTGTGAATTTGTAGTGTTAACTGATTTTAGACAATTAATCGACACTGTAAACTTCACACCACCGACCCCACATAGTGGGATAAGGTGCAGTTGCTAATGATGATAGTGATGGTTATCAAACTGTGGAGAACTACAGAGGAAATTATTGATCTCTGGGTACAACTGTTGGAAGCAATTTGGTACTATAATAACCTGTTGTAGTTTTTGTATATCATGTTACTGACTGCTTAATAACTGAAGTATAGTACTATAATCCATTTAATGGAAATGGCTGTAGTTTTGTTACAGGCATTATACTTTTTATATTTGATTTGATTGAGTAAGTTCTTATTTCTGTGCATCTGTGAAGAAGCCAACACACATTAATGCCAAGAATTCTCAATTTAGTGTGTGTTCTATGGAAAGAATGTGTTTTTATTGAATCTGAGTGTCAATAAGATTTTTTCCTATAGCATAGGGCTGATGATCATTTGTTAAGAAAGTTAGTCATGAATCGGAGGAATTCGGTTTTGTTCACCACTTCCGATGTTCAGATTATCGGGTATTTTGATAGTTTCCGTAACTAATACGTTAATTTCATAACGCAGTTGGAGATTGCTGGGAGGACAGATATTCCTGTGGCTGAAGGATCACATGTGACCATCACTGTATGTATTATTATGATATGATGTGCCACTAGTTGTTCGTGTTTTTACTTAATATCGAAAGTTGCACTCTTAGATGGCCGTCGTTTGGTTTTCGATCCACGTTAGTGAGTTCTTTGGGATGTACAAATATATGTAACTTAATACTGTGTTTAGGTTATATATTGTCCAATACATGACTCATTATGGTGAACTCATTAGCCGACTCTCCATTTGAGGAAACCATTGGGTCGAAGGACTTCCTCCGACGACTTTGGGGTTTAACTGTTTTAGTATTGAGTTTTCAGAAGACGAACATAAGGATAAGGTAGTAAACAATGTGGTTCTGGTGAATTTCATTCCTCGGTAATAAAAAATGTCGAGACAACAATGATCACATAAGTGCTGGGGTATACAACAATGAACGAACTTCCTATCCTGTTTTTGCTCCTCTAAACAACGAAACCAAACTGAACAATGACCGTTTAACAAGTCACTAGTAAAGCAATGTCTTTTAAGCTTTAGTTCATCGATTGTCTTTTCGTATCTCGGGAAAGTAATGAACTTGGGACATAATGTTTGACTATAATGGTTAGTTTGTGCCAGCATGATCTTGGCTGAGTGCCTTCTTTTTCTGTTTGGTATCATTTGTAAAATCACTTACGTGTAAAGAAAGGTACAAAACTTCGAATTGCTGATTTCGTCCATGGTACGGATGGATTGGGAAATCAAAACTTTCCTCCGCCCAAAGGGAAGCCAATCGAGCAGTCTGCTGCAGAATTTCTTATCGAGCAAGCTAGTCTTTATCCAGGGAAGATCACTGTGGTGGCCTTGGGTCCTCTAACAAACATTGCACTGGTTAGTTCTTCGGTTTCTTGTAATCTATTCCAAGGTGTTGTTTGCTTCTTGGCATAATTTCGTATGAGATTCGTTATTTATGCAGGCTATACAATCGGATTCTTCATTTGTAGAAAACATTGGGCAAATTGTCCTTCTTGGTGGTGCATTTTCCGTAAACGGAAACGTGAATCCTGCAGCTGAGGCAAACGTAAGTCGCGAAATGATTTTCGGATATTTGTTTATCGAGTAGTCCACCCTTTTTTTTGGTTGATTTTTTTATGGGATAATTACAAAAGACACCCTGAGGTTTGGGCTATATACAGAAAAACCCAGAGATGTTTCAAAATTACAAAAAGCCCCTCAAGTTTAATTCTGTCTTAAATTTATGGGGGTAATTTGTAATATTTTATAAATATCAGGGGGAGGGGTTTGAAATACTTTTTGCCCTTGAAGGGAAAAATGTAAGCCGGAATCAAACCTTAAGGGGTTTTTTACAATTTTCATAAATCTCCGAATTTTTTTTGTAATTAGCCCAAAATTAAGGGAGGTTTTGTAATTATCCCTTTTTTTTAATTATGTGTTGTTTTTTATTTACTTGCCAGATTTTTGGAGATCCTGATGCGGCGGATCTGGTATTCACAAGCGGAGCCGATGTTCTGGCTATAGGACTAAATGTCACCCATCAAGTCGTTTTAACTGGTATTCTGCGTTGAAGCATTTTACAATTAAGTCGATAAACCTTCTAAACGTTGTGATGCAGGCAGAAGCTACGAATAAACGAATGACGAACAAAAACAGTACATACACATTTGGGTGGTGTAGAGTTTTAGAATATAGCTTCCTTCTCGGTAGACAGAGTGGAAGCAACAAGATCAAATTATTTACCAGACTCTTTTCAAATTGCTTATTTTATCTTGCACGAATCTTAATCTTTACCTCTTTTAATCAGAAAAAAATATATATATACATATTGGTCTTGCTTTTCTTTCTACAGATGCCGATCGAGATAAGCTGGCAGAATCGAGTGGAAAGTTTGCCCAGTATCTATGCAAGATTTTAGATGTGTACTTCTCATATCATCATGATGCATACAGCACGAAAGGTTTGCTTGGTTTTCCGGTATTTCGGTAGACAACAAGATTATGAGAGTTTTTGCAATCACTAGAAAAAAGTGCTTCTCACCTTTTGGCTAGAAAAAATCACATTTTAGTGTTTCCAAATACCAACTTTTGCTTCTGATTCTGCTTCATTTTAATCAGAATCTAAAAGTAAGGATATGGGCGTTTTAGATTTCTGAATCTGCTTATAGTTTGACTTTTACAACTTTTTCTGATTCCGCACGAATTTTTCTTCTGCTACAATAAATCATTTTTTCTAAAAGCAGAAGATTTTGCAAACACTCCCTATATGTGCTTGTTGATCTCATTCCGTACCAAATCTAATGCAGGTGTTTATCTTCACGACCCAACAACTCTTCTTGCTGCTGTTGATTCTTCACTGATTACCTACGTAGAAGGCGTTGTTCGTGTTCAGACAGTTGGCATCACAAGGGGCCTAACATTATTCTATAACAAACAGAAAAGGTGCGAACTTTGTTCCTTCAACAACTTCTCTTTATGAGCTAAATGTAGATAATTATATTATATGACATTCTTCGTGTTTGCTATCGTGTATTCTCGCGTTTTGAACTTTCGCTGTCTAACCAGGTTCGGGGAAGTTACTGAATGGTCTGATAAACCCACAGTCAAGGTTGCGGTTACTGTTGATGCTCCGGCAGTGGTTAAATTGGTGATGGAAAGGCTCATGTGTTCATAAATTTGCCTTGATACAACTCTAAAATTCGTTTTCGCTTCATCTGCTTGTGTTCTCGTCGGATGCAAATATCAAATTCTTTGGGGACTCTGAAGTTGGAAGTACCTGGAAATGTTACCATTCATATGTGATGAAATAAACTTCTTGGAAATAGACTTTCGGGCGAGAATCCATGATCGTAATTTCTCTGTTTCCTTCATTTTGTAGAGTCAGATGAAAATTTTCCGATTATTGTTCGGAAACTGCATGATTGCGTTATGATATTTGGCAGGGTTTCTGTGATTTATTAGACGAATCTAATGTTTCACCATTGTCAATTGCTTGGAGGTATCTAGTTTTTAGAGAACACTGATAAATTTTCTGTGAAGATTAGCTCCTAGACATGCAAAAACAATGCCTTACTTTCATAATCTTTTAGGGGTAATAACAAAAACTACCCTGGGGCTTAGCCAAATTACAAAAAAACTCTAGTTATCTTTCAAAATTACAAATGCCCCTCAAGGTGTTACAAACATCACCTGGACGTTTGTATTTACCTAACAAATACCTCTGTTGAGGGTGCTATTTGTAAAAGAGGAACGAGGTGGTCTTACATGAGACCGTCTCATACACTTAAATTCATGAGACGGATCCAGCAATGTACAAAAATATGGGTTATTTTTACGGGTTTGGGTTTGGGTTTGGTTGGAATTTCAATTATATGTAGGATCCGAATATCCATGAGACCGTCTCATACAAGTTTTTGCCAATAGGAAACATATGTCAAGAGTGTGTTTCTTCAACTGTGTCATGAAAACACACACACACACACACACACACATATATATATATATATATATATATATCGAGAGAGAGAGAGAGAGAGAGAGAGACTAGTAATGCTTTTCTATTTTTTTCTCTCTCATATATTATATGTATGATAGAATCTGAATCCAGATGAGATGTTCACTATCTACAATAAGGGAACCTCCTAAAGTTAATAGGACAACAGCAACACCACAATAGTTCTTCAGAGGTTCTTAATTTTCCAGTATATTGAATCACTCAATGAAAAAGGCACAGTCTGATTCAAATTAGCAGACTACCTACCTTTCATGCTACCTGAAACACTGTAGACAAATTTGAAATGAATCGGTCGACAGCACCGAGGACATAATTGTCCCCACACTCTTTGCATGCTTGTTTAGTAGTGACGCAGAACCCTCAAATCGAAACAAACTCGAGAAATTTATACGGCTACCGACTTTCCTCGACCCACAGAGAATCCCTTAGTGCCATCGGGCATGCGAGGTACGGAAGATCCTTTGGCTATATTCATCTTTTCAGTGTTTCCAGAAACTTCTAAAGGTGGATATCCCAAAACATTTCCTCCGTTAGTCGGATGATGAGGCCGCCCACGTGGCTGACCCCTTCCCTTGCCCTTGCCACCGCCACCTACATTATTGCGCACTTTTCTTTGCACGTTGCTTTTCGTCTTATTCTCCTCCAACTGTTCAGCAATTCAGTGAAACTATCACTATATAGCTCGGAATCCGAGTCTTGAGAAATTGAAAAGAAAAACCTTAGAATCACTTGTCAAGCATTTCAGAGGAGCTTTCCGGTAAATAAATAGGCTCATATAGGAAAATCTAGGTGATTATAAATGGTTGAGCGATGTATATTCACATACTGAATTATAAATTTGCGAGCAGAAAACGTAGATCAACATTTATCAGCAACTTAATGGCCATTTTATAAAATTTTAGAAAGTGAACTACAATTTTTAATTCGTCAAATCTGAGCAAGAATTTGTCAAATCTGAAATGATCTAAATGTGCTTGTTGGAATGTACTAGTTACACAATATTCAGAAAGCGGAAAAACAAAGTCTACAATTCTTGCAAAGGGATAATTACAAAAGACCCCTGACGTTTGGGCTAATTACAGAAAAACCCAGAGATGTTACAAAATTACAAAAAGCTCCCTCGGGTTTGATTATGCCTTAAATTTAAGGGATAAACTGTAATATTTGTAGAAATATCATGGGTTTTTTGAAACTTTTGTTGTTTATGAAGGGAGAAAATGTAAGATGGAACCAAAACCCCAAGGGTTTTTTCGTAATTTTAAAACATCCCTGGGTTTTTTTGTAATTAGCCTAAACCTCAGGGGTGTTTTTGTAATTATCCCTTCTTGCAAATATTCATATTCCTAATTAACACTGCCCATTCTTACCAACAAAACCTTTTAAGCATGTTCGTAGTTTTAGATTCCCACATAAACTCCTTGAAATTTCCTTCACGCATAGGAACTTATTCAAATTGAGTTTGCAGATGCACAGTCTAAACAAGCGCGATTTGATGTCATTTAAAATCACAATGGCACTTACCGGAAGCTCATGATTTTGAGCATCAGATTGTGGTGATGAATCTGCCAAGTGATTCTCCTTGATCTCTGACACAGACGCCTCGTCTTTCTTACCAGAGGTCTGACCTTCATGACCGACTTTCTTTGTGCGTGTTTGAGTAGGTTTTACCTGTTAATTGCATATAGTTATATTCAAGATATAAACTTATATAGAATTCCAATTTTAGAAGTGCAGGTTGGTTTTCTTTTTGTTTTGAATACAAAAGAGAGTATAGGACGAAAAACTGACATTCATGGAGTTTCCAATAAGTAAACTTCTAGAATATATGTATTGTTGTCCTTTATACTGAAAACCATCCATAAGAGTTCTGTTGCCTTGTGAGGACTCAGCATATAACACTAGTATTTGGCTGGAATAATAGTTGCAGCAATTATTTCTTTCAAGAAATATCGCTTGCAGAAATAAAAATAAATAAAAAATGTAGTACATACTGCAGATTTAAGCAGCAACCGAACTTTTAGACCATTCCTCCAATTGGCCTCATCTTTCAGTTCTGTAACCTGCACAAAGAGCCAGCAGAATTACCAGCTGTAAATATCGCAAACCAGGCCTGATTTTTAATATTTTGGGGATAATTATAAAAACACCCCCAAGGTTTGGGCTAATTACAATAAAATCCAGAGATGTTTCAAAATTACAAAAAGCCCCTCAGGTTTGATTTTGTCTTAAATTTAGGGGTTAACTGTAATTTTTCTACAAATATAGGGTAGTTTTTTGAAATGTTTTTGGCATACGAAGGGGGAAGACCGAAGATGTAAGCACAATCAAACCCTAAGGGTTTTTGTAATTTTCAAAAATCTCTGGGTTTATTTGTAATTAGTCCAAACCTCAGGGTTTTATGTAATTATCCCAATATTTTGGTGGGTTAAGTTGAACAAGTTTATTTAAGGGTAAAGACAGAAAGGAATGTAGCCTACCGCTTTTTCTGCTGCTTCAACAGATTCATACTCCACAAAAGCATGAAACTGCATGAAAATATCAAATGCATAAGTTTAGGGAAATGTGATCGTATAAAGAACAAGCACAAACCAAAGCTGTAGCAGTTCAAAAATCTGTTCACGTATCTAGTTGAACTGTAGCATGCAAATCTTGTTGAGCCACGTAGATTATGAGATCATGGTAACTAAATTGATATTCTACAGAAGTTAAGTATAAGCAAAACTGTTCATTTACTAACTGAAGTGTGGAAGAACAATATTACACTCTCGTATACTCTCAAATCACCTATGTTTCTGTTTCTGTTATGCTTTTCCCTCAATGCACAAAACCATCAGGAAAAGAAAATGAGCTGTTTCAGCAAATTAAGCAGGTTCTAAGAGAAATTGACCTTGTTTCATTGCTCCATTACAGATCCCAATTCTTTTCTGGTGACTGTCTGGAATTTCATTCAAACCAAACGGGCCGATAATAAGGGAAATATCTATTTCAAAAACTCAAAATGTTCTATTGGAATCAGATATTCATCTGTGTCATGAGAGAATATCATCTCAAGAACCCAAATGATGTATTCTATTAAAAGCCAAAAATGAGGGAAATTAAATTAAGAAACCAGAGCATAGCTAAACTCCATATATGCCATACTCCATGCATTGGCACACACATTCACTTCCCAATAATTCCTAAACAATCAATTATCTTTTTCCTGGACGTCATACAAGTAAATACACGGGCATGTAAAATAGAAGGAAAATAATGCAAATCCAATTCTCAACAAATGTAAATCCAGATTGCAGTTAAAATTACTCGCTCGGACAGAATGGGAAATTTGAATAGAATTTATGAAAGAGAAAAGAGTCACCTATAGAATAAAAAACAAATTATTGCATAGATGTGCGAACAACGCCTTAATTTGCTTAACCAAACATGCTAAAACCATAAACTACAAGCTACATAATATTCACAATAACTATTAGGAAGCAACAGCCTTTTGCTTGCAGAAAAACCCAAATTAACATCAAAAATTTTGCTAAGTAGCTCAGTGAAGCAGGTAAATACTAGCTACTCAAATGTATACCTTGCCACTTATGTTTAATCCATCCCCTTTTCCTGATTTAGATGCAGATGATCCACCACCATTCGAATTCTGAGGTGGACAGGTACGAATTGACTTCACACTGGTAGTATCATTCAAAAATGCGTAAGAAAGAGCAAACCCACATTCATCCTAAACAAACATCTTACATATTAAATTCTGCAAAAGATGAGCATCATGTACCTCCTTTACAGACGAGAAAATCTTCATGAGGTTCTGGTGAGAATGATCCTCAGGTAGATTTTCAGCAATGACTATACGAGACTATAGACAGAGATGACACCGATCAAGGATGAGGTTAAGATAAAGTAATAATGTATTAATGTGTGAACTAAATAAGGAAAACATGTCAACCACCTTCAATAGGGAAAAAGAAAAGAGTGCAAAAACAAAAAAGTTGTTAGGATTTACAGCCACTAAGTCTAGGATTGACATTGCAAAGGTAGGATGGGTTAATCAACTTAATCTCACATGACGAAAGGAGAACGAAAAACAAATAAGACCTACTTGCAACTCTTCCATATCCGATTCAGTCAATGGATGTTTGCGTTTAACCTTTTTGCCATCTTCACTAACTAACTGGAGACCAAAAAATTAACCACGAAGCAAAATAAAATAAATTAGTAGGAAAGTCAAACCGACCATTACAGAAACAGAGAATATTACAGAAAATGTTAAAAATTTCCCAGTGACTGCAATATTACCAGTTTATTTGAGCTCTGAAGGATACTAGCAAGCTGTGTGCTATCAGTAATGGCCGTTTTAATCTTCTTGAATGATGCAACAACAGAAAGTGGCACTGCATGACAGGACAGTATCAAAACAATTTAACTATGCACACACTTGAGTGACTCAAGGAACAAAAGATCTCCTCAAAGAGTCCCAAAATAAATGCTGCATTAATTGCTACGGATAAAACTATCTCAGAAGTGCAACACCATAGTCTCATATTTCAGATAAATAATCAACATTTCTATCTTTCTTCAAATCACAATAGTTTATGCATTACTAAGCTATTTGTATTCTGTTAACCAGCTAAGGAATTTTTGTAAACAAAACCAGTGTTAAGGCAATAAAAATCTGATCAGCAGGTTTAAAACTCCAAATTCTAACATCCAGTTTTTTTCCCTGCATTAGAACTTTGAACCTGCAGGTTACTCAAAATCAAAACCCATCCTATTACCTATTTGCTCCTTCTCTTTCTTTTCACCCCAACACCAGCAAAAGGAAAAGGAATAAGGAAAATAGTGACTTCCCCCAATGATAGGGACAAAAAAAAACTCAAACATCAAAATCACGATCATGTCAGTTATATTTTTCTAAAACAGTTATGAAACACAATATGAGAATCAAGCCTTGGTCTATCACCAAAACTTAGATATTTTGTCTTCATTTTATAGACAACAAGAGGGAGCATCCATTCAGTGAGCCATATTTAGCACCACCAATAAATGTATATCCTTTGCATATTTAAAGCTAAGATTAGATTCCAGAAAAGCTTGCTAAATGATACATTCAGTAGATGGGAACAGAATCTGTATTTACTCCCAGTGCTGCCTGCTTGTATACTTTCATTATATATAGCACTTATAGGAATGCCTAACCAAAACAAAATATACTCAGACCAATTTTTTTTGCAATTAAATCTAATCAATTAGAACAAAGTAGAACAAAAGGTTAACAAAGGATCAAACTTAATATCCAATCGAAGAAAATAATGAACGGAAATCTCACCATATCCTTCAGGATCTTTGCTCATGAACCTAAATAACTGATCAGTCGTAGCCAGATTGATATCACTGAAATAGAACTCGACCTGCAGAACATAACCAGATAAATAAATTACAAACTAAAAGAATAAAAGCTTATGAAGACAAACACAGAGAAGTAGTTCCTGAAGATGGAGCTCTGCTAATAAAAATTCCATCTCAATACCATTCCAGATTCAAGATCTTTAACAAAAATATAAGACTACATTAAACATAGCAAGTGGAATTTCTTCAAATACCATTACATTATGTGACTTAGGATAAGTAAAAATGAAAATCGGCTGAAATGCACCGCAAAAGTATGATTTATCATGTTATTATGAGGTCTTAAAAAAGGTAAATCAATGGGCGAATCTTCAATGTAAGACTAACAGACATAACAAGAATAGCAAACTACAGTGCAGAAGCCGAACTGGGTTCCAAGAAAAGTAACTTTTGGGGAATGGGCTCTTTAGTGGTAATATGTCCGGCTTTGATGTTACACCTAATTGGACTTAAGTGTTATTTCTTACTTATAAAACAAAGGACTAGAGGCTAATAATAGGTGCAGTTACTCGTGGATTAAGAAGCAGAAAAGAAAAGTAAGATGAAGTAAGAAGTAGAGAAGAAACGATAAACAAGAACAATTAACCCTAGCAAGACAAGGAAGCAACATCCACATAAACATACTATCAGTTACAACAACAACAACAACAATTGCACCTTATCCCACTATGTGGGGTGGGTGGTGTGAAGTTTATAGTGTCAATTCATTGTCTAAAATTAGTTAACACTACAAATTCACGCAAAAGGCAAAGTGACAAAGTTTTACGCCGGATGCCCTTCCTAACGCAACCTTCATACGAAGGAGAAATGAGATGAAATTCCAAAACCATCATCATCATAGGTTTTTCCACTTGCATGGAAAATACGATGAGACAATGATGAGTTGACATAGTTGCTCTAGTCATGTCCCATTACATGATTGATATTGTAAAATAAACATGTACATCATGGAACATGACCAAAACATACTATCAATTCCAAATGATAATACCATTTCATTATTTGGAAGAGTGGAAGGTACTTGTAGACCATAAAAACCTCCCCTATAACAAAAAGTATTAGACTTGTATAATAAATTAATGTAATATTATAAGTAATACCAAATATGAAGAACTCGTATAAAACTCAAATAACAAAAAAATATATTAACCCAAGGCATAATAAAACCAATCTCCATAATTCTTAAAATAAATGCAAATTTAGCATTTAAGGCTTGCTGTTACTTGTACTATTCTGATTAAATTAAGAAATGCCATTGTGGCAGCCAAAATGTAAAACCACCAAACTAAGTAGGAAAATATTACAGTATTACACTTATGCCAGAGTCCAAGATTCTTTACCATGCGTTTAGGACCTTAAGCGACTTGAACCTGCCAAAAAGTTTGTTTTCTAAAATTTACAGAACTACAAAATTATATCAACATCGAAATGGATAGATTTAAATCTAAAGAATGCGAAGAAGGGTTTTAAAAAGAATAAACCTAATAGTTGTCCCCTAAAATGTCGGATCATAGAGTTTCAACCTTGAAAAGGAAATATTGAGTAAATTGTTAAACAATCCTCAAGACTCGATCCCTGAACAAGCCAAATTCAGAGTCGGCTGGTTAAGTGGATCATTTTCATGCCATGAAGCTCCCCAGCACCGTCATAGGATGAGGGTTGCTTCCTCTACTTCCGACTCACCTTCTGGGTGGACTCGAATCAGAAAAATGATTCCAATCTTAGAAAAAGAACAAGGAGGATATGTAGCACTACTGGATAGACCATGGCTCCAACCAGCATACCAGGCTGGTTCATGATTGTGCTAAAAAGAAAGTCTCAAGCAGCAAAAGGCGGGATAAGGGAAGCCCTTAAGAGAGCGGGGTGACAGGTTGTCGAGGACACGCCTGAAGAAGAGGTGGGGGCCCTCTAACTTTACCACCCTACCAACTAATGGACTGCGAGGGGATTAGGCTAACGCATTCCCAAGATATAGAGAGAGAATAAACGTCCATAGTTTTTGGGACGGTACCAATCCTACCTCTTTGTATTTACGAGATTGAGTTAATGAGTTATAGGACTTGTAGCTATTTTATCCTTTATAGGACTCGACTATAGGTGGTCTCGACAATCGACACTAACATAGGCAAATCACTCAGCGAAGAGGCTGAAAGAACCCCCATCGGGGTGAGCAGTGACCACACAATTTATCTGATATAGAATGTCACCTTCCACACCACGAGCTTGTAGCTCAAGTGGTATCGTTCACCCTTTGAAAAGGTGTTGATGAGGGTTGGGTTTGAACCCGAGCCTTTCAGTTTCTTTGAGATTTATCCCCTCCAATCACTCCTCCCAACTTAATATTTTTAAAATTAAAAAAAAGGTCACCTTTCACTAAACACGTGCTAGGGACAGTTTATCAAATTGGAGGTAACTCACTTGATATTACGCAGCACTTGAAGCTATATTATTCCAGAATCTCCAAGCGAGTTCATAATGGGTACTCAAACTCAATGTTCCCCTTCATGAAAACACCTTCTATAAGACATGAGTAAGTGGACCACTTGCAAAATTAGATATCGGAACTATCCTGAAATTGTTCTCAACTCCTTTTCTAAAACCATTTAATATTGGACAATCCAGATTCAATACTCAAATGGGCCACATGTATGCTAATACTGACAAATTACCATACACACATTTTAAACGAAAATGTAACACTTCAAACCAACAACTAAATATATCACCACCTTAAGAACCTGCAATTTTGTTATATTATATTGTGAGAATCATGCGTGATTAAATTGATGAAGCACAAACAACAATTCTGTGCCCCGTTTGATATCGTTTCATTTACTATCCTGAACAACATTATACTACAGTTAACATTCGCATATCAACGCATGGGCCGAACTTAACAGTTTTGTATTCGGACTTAAAGTTCAGCAACTTGAAAATGTAAACACTAAACAAAAATACGACGAAATCTAGAAATCCAACAAACAAATAACTAAACATCACGCAGTCCCTATTAACCCATTTGCAAACAACGATTAGAAAGGCACTTAAAATCACTACAAACAAGTAAATAATCAACCATAAATCGCAATCACTACGACAACTAAATTCCTCTACTCACAAAACCAGCTGCAACAACAGTTCAAAACTGAGGACTACTATCCAAAAACAAAACGTACCTGATTGATAACTTTCTGATGTGAATCTGACAACCCATTTTTCGCCGTAGCCGTAGTAGTGCTACTACCATTTTTTCCATCAGCCACGAACTCGACTGGACCCACTGGACTGACATTATACCCATAAAACGGCGTCACATTCTGCTGGTAATAGTTCTCATACCCATAATAAGGCGGTGGCAAAGGTGGCACGAAAGACGGCGGCCTCGCGTACACGGGTTGCAACAACGGCGGAGGCGGAGGCGGTGGTGCCGCGGCGGATGATCCGGAGCGAGGGACGAATTCAGGGCCTTGGCGTTGAGCTTTTTGCCGCTGATTGAAGTTGATGGGTTTAGGGCTTCGGAAGCCTGCTCTTGATCCATCAATACGGGCGTGGGCGTTTGTTTGCCGTTCAATCGATTCGTCGAATTAGTTGAATGATAAGAAGATTTAGATGAATCGAAGTGAAGATTTTCTCTTTTTTTCTGTGGAACGAAAAAAAAAAAAAAAAAAATCTTTCCACAGAGAACAGAGAAGAAGGGAGTGTGGACTGTGGAAAACTATATATACACACATTATTGTGTGTATATGTATTTTTATTTTTACATATTACTATCCAATGGGACCCACTTTAGGTCTTTTTTTTTTTTTTTTTTGGGTTTTCAAGAAATTATTAACACTTTTCTTGAATTATTATTATTATTCAAGGATAATTTACAAGTAATTTTAGGATTCAATTTTAAGTATTTTTATTTTTGAAAATATTACATGAAAAAGATTAGGCATTTTTTTATTATTTTTATAATTAATTATGGAAAAATCAATTGGGAAATGTTCAGTTTTTACAGCACTTATTTTTAAAGAAATCAGTTTTTGTAACTAATCAACTTATTGGTTGAAAAAAGCTACCAAATAAATGTTTATAGAAAAACCCAAATAAAAAAAAAATAGAACCCAAATTGGGCCTTTGAGAAGCAAAAGCAAAACCTTTAGATAATAATCCTTGGGCTGAATATATTGGGCAGTGAACCCAAATTGGGCTTTTTAAAAGGATGGATTTATTCGAAATCAATAACCTAACAAAGTCTTCAAGCCCAAAACTTCAATATGACAACGTTTTTACTTTATTTTTTTTTAAGTTCAAACAAGTTCATTGCAAAAAATGAACTATTCAAATCTAATATGTTGTGGGTTTGTGAATTGTGAATTGCTCGATTATAATATTTCAAAACTATAATATATATATATATATATATAAAATGACTCACAATCTAAGTAGTAAATATATTATTTTCGTGGACGTCCAAATTCCAACTAGAATTAGAGCTATCAAAATGAGTCTGACCCTGCAGAAAAAGTCAGTCGAAGCTTCGGTTTTAGAGGCCCAAAATTAATTGGACCTATTTGGCCTAGCCCATTCGACTTCAAACACTGGATCGACCCGATTTGTTATATGTATTTTCGTGGGTCGAGTCAGACTTGGCTCCAATAATAGCGATCCGATCACTATTTGGCCCAGTCCAACCCGATTTTTCCCTTGGCCTAGCAGGACGGCAATAGATTGGCCCAACCCGGCCTGCTTGACAGCTCTAGCTAGAATATTCGAGGCATAAATGAGTTGGACAAGATATGTATATTTGAGTACAAATCTCTTTGTAGTTTGTACTTTCTGTAATAGGCTAATTATCACTAATTGTCCCTAGATACTAGAGCTAACAATGAGCCCCGCGGGCGGGCTGGGTTGGTCCGATCTCATCGGGCTTCTGAAAAAAATTCGGGCTAAGTCGATTTTGCTTAGGCCACGAACATATTTGACCCAATCCAGTCCGTGTGTACATTTTGTACACGAAAATTGTCGGGGCGAACTAGAAGTCGGGCCAATTAGGGCTGGGCCTAGAAAACCAAAGCCCAGTCCAGTCCAAACATTGGGCGGCCAAAGCAGGCCCCCATGAGTCGGGGCAAGATTTTGCCAGCCCTACCAAACATTGAGATATACATATCTTCTCTAACTCATTTGTGCCTTCAATATTCTTGTTGCTAATTAATTTACCACGCACCCTACGCACTAATAGAATGTTAAGAGGGTAGGTATATAAGAACCGACTAATTAATTAAACATCCTTCATAGTCCATTCAAATTGTGTTGCCGTCATTGTAGATGCTAAAATAATTTATGCCATGAAGTCAATATTTTTTGTTCACCTCATTTAAAATTTTAAATTTCTATAAATACACAAAAAAATATCATCTATTATGTCTCCCCCATAACATTTTTTTCTTTCATATGGTTTATTGTGCTTCCTTTTGGATCAAACCCCATTCTCTATGTTGCTGTTACCTAATTGTCCAATACTTGGCAAATTTTCCACTGGAAAATATAGTAATTATTCAAGTTATGGTACTGTGATGGTTTCCAAGAATATTTCAATTAGTGATGCCACTGGTACAAAGCTTAGGGTTGCCTATCAGGTCTCTCTCTCTCTCTCTCTCTCTCTCTCTCTCTCTCTCTCTCTCTCTCTCTCTCTCTCTCTCTCTCTCTCTCACACACACACACACACACATATATATATAGGAAAACTAGTTTTTGGTTCAGAACTTCAACTATTTGGAGATTTAGTCTCTAGATAATCAATTACCTTTAAATTTTGATCTATTACCTATTAAAATTCGGACATTTATTCCGATTTTTTGACCAAAATTATGTAATTTTATCATAATTATTGACTAAGGCCAGTGGGCCACTTATGGGACAATTATTTTTAAGAATTTTGGATATTTGATGCAAGAAGAGAAAATGACATGTTAAATCATCAAAATTGACATGTTATATTTGCCGATTTCAGAGCTTAGGTGGCAATTTTTCAAATTTTTGACATTTTTGTATTTCATTGGTAATAGTCAAAAATTTCCGATAAAGTTACACAATTTTTGTCAAAATCGAACTAATGTCCAAATTTTTAAAAGATATTGGATCAAAAATTTGAAAATGACTACGTCGTGCACTAAAAATCTTCAAGTAATCCAAGTTACACGACAAAAAAATAGTTTCCCCATATGTGTGTGTGTGTGTGTGTATTGTGGAGATTTTGAAGATATAAGTTTATGATTGATGGAGTAATCAGGGTGTTCCAGGTGCATATGGTGAGGCTGCTGCCATGAAAGCACACCCCAAATGTGAGACAGTCCCATGCCAACACTTTGAAGATGCATTCAAAGTAATTTATAATTAACATGATTACTTTCTACTTTATCTTTTTCTTTGTTTCAACTTTTCTCTTTAAATACTCTTTCTTGTTCAATAATTTGCATGAAAAGGAGAAAAATATGGGTATATTGCTATTTTTAGTCATGTAATTATAGGGATGTGGTGAAATTGGTAATTTTTTAATTTTTAGTCCTCAATTTGTCGCAAAGTTGAAATTTCACAAAAGAATCTCACATGTATTGCACTAGAGATTTCAGCCAAATATTTGCATGAAATGGGAGAAAAATATGGATTATATTATAGCTATTATAGTCACGTAATTATAGGTATGTGGTGAAATTGGTAATTTTCGAATTTTGTCAGGCAAAAATTGCCCGATATTATCTTCAAGAAATTATCGAATTTAGTCCTCAACTTGTCGCAAAATTTGAAATTTCACAAAAGAAGTTCACATGTATTTCACAAAAGAAGTTCAACTGGAGATTTTTAATTAGGGTTTTCAGCCAAATATTTGAAGACTGAAAATTCTTGAAAATTAAGTTCATTTTTTGGAAACGAAATTTTAAAATGAACCTAATATCACTATTTTTGACACCCTATTTAGTTACGTGACCAATTTTGTATTTCCTCAATATCGGACTGAACTTAATAATAAGTGGTAATAGACCAAACGACCACTTACGTTTTGAAAAAAAAAAAAATAATGATATTTTTCAAAAACATGTTATTTAACTAGCCCTTTTAACTAAAAACGATGATCATACTTTCTTCAGATTTTTTGGTGAGGATTTGGCCATTTTCCAAAAAACAAATGATGCATTGCATTTGTTGGTACCGTGTCATGTGTATATCAAGAACGGACCGGTCCCCAGAAATTAAAAAAAAAAAAAAAGGAGCAAAGTGGACATTTGAACTGAAAAATAACTAAAAAACATGCTAAAAACCATTTTTGCAAAAAGAAGTGGCCAAAAATCCGACGTACTCATAATAATAATTTTGTTCAGGCAGCTGAAATGGGTTTGGTGGACGAAGCAATAATCCCGATTGAGAACACAATTGGAGGAAGCGTACACACAAACTACGACTTGCTATTTCGGCATAGGGTTCACATAGTTGGGGAAATTCATTTGCTTGTCAACCACTGTCTTTTAGGATTGCCTGGTGTTTCTAAACATGACCTTAACTGTGTGTTCAGCCATCCCCAGGTTCATTAATCCTAAATATCCTAAGATTATTTTGTTGAGATTTTTCTCCATTTATTTAATAGTCTACCTAAAATCAGATCTAAATGATCAAAGCCAAATACAATAAATGAACAATTATAATACTGCTCTTCAACCTAATTTTAAATAAAAACACAGTCATTATTTAAAATTACAAATACGCATTAACTTACATTTACACTTTGTAAGAAAGTTTGATTCGAATTTAATTTTATAGAGAATAAAAAAATATTGTTTCTCCCCAAACTATAAGGGTATCAATTTTGGTAGGGTTCGAGTTCGTGGGTTCGCGAGTCGAATCGACAACCTAGGACCCGACCTATTTAATTATTCGTGTCGAATCTTGAACCCAAACCCGAATTTGTTTAACTTGTATAATAAAATTATTTTTAGGTACATTTATTAGTTTTAATTGAATAAATTTAATTTCTTTTTAATTATAATCAACCACTATGAGATTCTACCGACCAATAAAAAAATATCATAATTCACTTCATAAAAAAAAAATAACATAATTGCATAAATATCATAGTATACTAATCATATATTAAGAACAACATACAAAAACATGCAAAATAATAATAAGATACATAATTAAGGAGGTTTTAGCATTTAAGTTTTAAGAACATGTCTTGTTTTTTTTTTTTCTTACAAATAATTATTACTTAGTTTCTTTTAAATTCACAAACGGGTTAAATGAGTCATAACAAGTTAACCCGAACTCGATCTGTTTAAGCGGCGGGTTATTGATTTCGACTAGGACCCATGAAACTTGGACTCCGATCCATTAATTTTGTGTTAGATTTGTATCGTGTCCAAATTAATACCCTTACCAAATTATACCGATAAATTACCAACGATTTTTAACTTTACTAATAGGAATAAAATCGTAATTTACTAAATGTTTTAAACTATGTAGGTAAATATTGATTATAATTTATATCCATGGATGTTATTCAAACATAGAATAAAATAAATTAACTGGTAATATATGGTGCTTAATTAATTCAGGCATTTGCTCAGTGTGAAAAGTCATTAATCAAGTTAGGCCAGGTAGCCACAATTCCTGCTTATAATACTGCTGCTGCTGCTCAGGTAATAAAACCCTTTTGTAATCTTTAGAAGCTTTCTTTTAGAGGTTGTTTGGCTAAACTTATTTAAAACATCTTATAAGTCTCTACATCTTATAAGATGTTTTTAAAATTTATAAGATGTTAAATCTTATTTTAAAAATAAGTTTGTTGAAATATTTGGATAAAATAAGATAGTGAATCTTTTATGATGTCGAGTAATGACAATTTTGTAATTAAAATAGTCAAAATTAAAGGAGATTGTTGAAATAAAATATTATTTTGAAAAAAATGTTGGGGTTCATCTACTTTTTTAAAAACAGCTTATAATTAAATTCCTAACATCTTATTTTGAGAGCTTATAAGATTTTTTTAAAAATGTTTACCAAACAAATTTAAAGAGCTTATAAGCTCTAAAATATTTTAACCACTAACTTGTAGCTTAAGTGGTATCGCTCACCCTTTGAAGGGTATGGACCGGGGTTCGAACCCGGTATCTTTCATTTATTTGAAATTTATCCCCTCCCCTCCAAACCAGTTTTCCCAACTTATTAAAAAAAAATTCTAAAACATTTTATAAGATGTTTTGAAGAGTTCACCAAACACCCTCTTAATTAAGGGATAATTATAAAAATTACCCCTAAGATTTGGGATAATTACAAAAAAACTGCGAGAAGTTTCAAATTTACCAAAAATCATTTGATTTGATTCCGTCTTACATTTCTCCTCTTCATAAAAAATATTTTCAAAAATCCTCTTACATTTATAGAAATACTACAGTTAACCCCATAAGACAGAATCAAACCCATGGGTAGTTTTTGTAATTTTGGAAATTCTCTGGGCTTTTGTGTAATTATCCCATACCTTAGGGGTGGTTTTGTAATTATCTGTTAAATTAAAGCTAAACTAACACCACAAAAGATTGTAGCCACACAGGGTGTAAGAGGAAATGGAGCAATTGCAAGTGCTCGGGCAGCAGAAATTTATGGCCTCGACATACTTGCTGAAAAATTTCAAGTAACATGCTACAATATTGATTTTTATTTTTATTTTTATTTCACATTATAGATAAATATCAAGTGTATAAATTATGTTTTTGAATAAAATGTTTGGTTGTTGATCATTAAATTATTAATATTGATGTGTGATAGAATTTAATATACAATTACATAGTATTTGAATACAAGTTGATCAAGTTTTGTAAGATATAGTTAATTACCAAAACTATCCTTAAGGTTTAGTCTAATTACAAAAATTCTAGTTATCTTTTAAAATTATAAATGGCCCATTGATGTTTGTTTTTATTTTACAAATTGAGCAGGATATTTGTAACATTGAAATATAAGTTTATTGCGGGGTTAATTGCAACGAGGCCGCAAACTATAGCGTTTCTCGTACTCTGCCCATGAAACTTTAAAAATACATATTCAACCATTTGAACTATATAATTCGTTGCATTTTGCTCCTGGACACCCAAAAGTTGACATTTGTCAACCGTCCAAGTCAACTCTCGGGGTTAAGTACAACATGCTCAAAGTTAGACATGCAAAAGAGAAATTTCCAAAGTTTAGTAGAAAAATCGAAAAACGCACGATAGTTTGCCTGGTAAAATGCAATTATCTTTTTTTTTTTTTTTTTTTTGTAATTAGGCTAAATTTCAGGGATAGTGTTTGTAATTAGCCCAAACCTTGGGGTGTTTTTGTAATTATCCCTAATGATAATTATTGTAGTATTCTCCCATTTGTGTTTATGTGTGTGTGTGTGTGTGTGTATGGTATATACACATAATTGCATCATTTCTGGAATTATGAGTGTGGTATGTCATTGTTCAGGATTTGGCAATATCTCTTCGGATTCTTGGTTGCTACCCTATGGACCCAGCCACATAAAGGAAAGTTAATTTCAGACAATGTTTGGTTTTGTAATGTGTGATATAGTTGATTTTATTTGTAAAATGGTTGGGTAATGTATTTTAAACTAATTATGTGTAGTTTTGTTGTGGGGAATTATGAACATTTTTGATTGTTTTGAGTACAAATTCTGGTAGTGAAGGGAGTTAGATGGGAATCGAACTCGGACAAATGACTGAGTTTTACAAACGATTTACTCTTTGGCTGTCAAACGATTCCAAAAATTAATTATGTCCTATTGTAATGTCTTTTAGGGTAAGATTTTATATGTTTAGTCATGATGTCACATCAATTTCTTTTAATAATTTTATGTTTCTAGATTAATTATAAAATTGGATAATATATAATAATATAAATGATTAGGTAATATTATAAATGTAATATAATGATGAGATAATATATGTGTGTATTAATTATTAGGCAAAAACTCGTCTAAGACAAAACATTTAACGGATCAAAGCCCATATCAAATGGATCCTAAACTCAAATCCAATAGCATTTTGAAATATTGGGTGGTGGTAATAATACTCTTGGGACAAAGGCATTTTCATTAGAGTTGTCAAATGGATCAAGCCGAAATTTCATCGGACCGCTATTTTGAGGCCAAGTCACTTCAACCCAACCCATGAAAATACATGAAAAGTTGGGGCAACTTAACGCCCCGGCACCATTTTTTTCTCATAACCAATCACACTCTACATTTTATCTTTCATCTACCAAACACACGTTTTTAGTACGATTCTCTCCGGAATAAAAACTGAAAGGAATGAAACTACAACCAACCAATCACACATTAAATCATACATTGCATAATATATTAAAATTATAAGTGGAGTAGCAATAACATGAATTGATCACACAACACATAAAGATAGATCACACACAAAACATGAAATTAAATTTAATGTCACAATATATCATGGAATTAAATTAACGTCACATGAAATTCATCATAATTCATAGCCATGGTGAGTTGAATATTGGAGTAGCAATAGCTTTGACTTGAAGATATTTGTTAAGAGCTTCCATCCCCATATCCTTGCCAAACCCACTCATTTTATATCCCCCAATTGGTAAATCGTTGTCAAATGCAAAATAACAATTTATCCAAATCGCACCCGCACGGAGAGATCTTGAAAGCGTGTTTGCAATGTTTAGGTCATTTGTCATAATCCCTGCTGCTAATCCATACTTCGTGTTATTAGCTCTCTTGATCACCTCTTCAACGGTCCTGCATTTTTTTTTCAAAAATATTTTTAGTATGAAAAACCGTAAACTTTTAGTCCTCTATGTTTCAAAGTTTGTTCTTAGTACAGTAAGTTGTTTTCGGACATTTAGTCTGATTTCTGCCGGAAAATTCAATTTATGGCGGAAATTGTTGAGTTGGACTGGGATATTGATGACATGCATGCTAAAATAATGAGTCCGTCGTATTTTTGGCCTTTTTCCATTGGAAAAATATTTTTAACCATGTTTTTCAAAAACATGTTTTTTAGCCATTTTTGAATTCAAATGTCTACTTTGCTATTTTTTTATTTATAGGACGCATCGAGTTACGCATCGCATCAATTTTTGAAAAAATGGTTAAGTATCTCGTGAGAGAATATATACACGAAGGGTATGGCCATCATTTTTAGTCAAAATCACTAAAAATATGTTTTTACTTAAAACCATTATTATTTTTTATTTTCACAAAACATATATGGCCAATTTGGCCTATTACCACTAAAATAATTTTGGGGATATTTTTTATTTTGGAGAGAAAATGCCACGTGTTTGCTTACTTAATAAAACCCAAAAATTTCCATATCGTATCAAATTGTGTCCAAAAAATCCATATAATGGGATGGTTTGTGTGTACTATTTAGTCATGTACACTTACTTGAATTTCATGATTGACATAACAGGTCCAAAAATCTCTTCCTTGGCAATGATCATATCATCCTATCAACAAAAAAAACAAAAAAAAAATTGATAGATCCTTTGGTCATGGTAATTGAGATAATTATATAATCGTCATATAAGTTGTTTGAGAGCTTACAGTGACATCAGTGAATATCGTTGGCTCAACGTAGTACCCCTTCCGATCAAGCGCCTTACCACCGGTTACCAGAGTGGCCCCTTCTCTCTTCCCATGCTCAATATACGAAAGTACTTTATCGTATTGTTTCTTGTCAACCTGTTTTGATCAAAACAATCATCATTATTTTGATCAAAAAACAGAATGTCTTAATTTTAAGTTCAAATTTTCTCATAACATAACATAATTAGCAAAATAGTTGCCAAAATCATGTATATACTTGTGGCCCTTGATGAACATTTGGATCAAAAGGGTCTCCAACAACCCATGTTTTCAACTCTTCCAACAATCGATCGATGAATTTATCGTATATCCCTTCTTGAACGAAAACACGGGTACCGGCCACACATATTTGTCCCTGAAAAATATATATAGTGCAAAATAATTAATTATAATAATAATGTTTATGATTGATTTTAGGGATAATTACAAAAAAATACCCCTGAGGTTTGACCTAATTACAATAAAACCCAGCTAACTTGCAAAATTACAAAAAATACCCATGAGGTTTTATTCTGTCTAATAAGCCAAAAATATTTCAAAATCCACCCTCATATTTATAAAAAACAGTTAGTCCCTTGATTTTAACACTAAATCAAATCTCAGGGTACTTTTAGTAATTTTGAAAGTTAGTAGGGTATTTTGTAATTAGATCAAACCTCAATGGTACTTTTTGTAATTATCCCTTGATTTTATAGTTATTAATAAAACAGATAATTATAAAAACACCCCTGAGATTTGGGTTAATTACAAAAACAAAAACAAAAACCAGACATGTTCCAAAATTAAAAAAAAATATACCTACAGGTTTTGTTTTGTCTTAAATTGAAGGGCGGCAACTATAATATTTTTGCAAATGTCAGAGTTTTTTCGAAATATTTTCAAAAATCAAGACGGAATCAAACCAAGGGATTTTTTGTAATTTTCAAAGAACTCTGGGTTTTTTTAGGGGTGTTTTTGTAATAATCCCTTAATAAAATGTGGAAATTGTTATTACCTGGTTGTAGAAACATGCAGTGAGAGCAAGAGGAGCAATTTTATCAATATTTGCATCATTAAACACAATGAAAGGGGATTTGCCTCCCAATTCCAATGACACAGATTTTAAATTGCTTGTGGCTGCTGATTGCATTATACGGTGTCCTGTATCTGTCGACCCTGTGAAACTCACCTGACGATAATACCATGAAAAGGGAGCATTACTTACCGACGAATTAAGGACTAAATCCGAGAGTTTTTGTTTTATTTTTAAAGATAGAAGGTGATTTTGCCGAACGAAATATAAAAATGATGAATTTTGTCGCACAGCTATAGTTAGAGGACTAAAATTGCAATTTACCCTTTTCATAATATCACTTGTTGCCTTTGGATAGGTAACGGAAAACTTGGCTTGTCTACATAATAATATGGATTGATATGCTAATTTGTGTTTCGATTCTCGCTTCATATAATCGAGAATCTAAAAATATGGGGACGGGTGTTTTAGATTTGCGATTATCTTTGTTGGTTTGATATTTACAAACGAATAAACACTTTTATAATTTTTTTACCAAACACTATTAACTTCTCGATTCTCTTTGCAAATACTATGAACTCCTAATTGTTTGTGGACTACTTTCACTACAAGAAAATTTCGGCAGAATTTACTAACATAAATGATTTTGTCTTTCGAACTTCACGGTTACCTATAGAATACCTAAATAATAAAAAATAAATTATTTTTTCCCAAATTATACCGACAAATTACCGATGATTTTAAATTTACCGATAAAAATCGTAGGTATTTTACCATGATTTTATATTTTGTAGGTAAATATTTACCTACAATGATATTACATACACTTCACTTATCTCGAATATTTACCTACATATTTTTATGTAAGTGGACTGGTTTTTTTTCTTGTAGTGTTTTGTTTTCGCTTACAATAAATCACTATTCTAAAAGCGTAAATTTTTGCAAACACTCTCGATATTTGGTGCAAATCTATCATTATTATAATCTTGGAAAGTACACATGATATTTAATATCATATCAATTCATATTCAACAACTAATCCCAATTATCATCTATCAATTTATATCCCAACCACAAAGGTAAATGTGTGCCTAATTAGTATTATATATATATATATATTAAAGTTTAATTGAAGTTTACCATGTCAATATCCATGTGAGAGCTAATTGCAGCACCAGCTTTGGATCCATATCCTGTCACAACATTGATCACTCCATCTGGCACACCAGCCTAGGTTTAGAGAAGGAAAATGGAAGTGTCATTCATACAATTAAGTAATAGCCAAACATGAGTGACCTAATAAAATAAAGGATAATTACAAAAACACCCCTAGGGTTTGGACTAATTACAAAAAAAAAAACTAAAGATATTTCAAAATTACAAAAGATCCCTCATGTTTGATTCTGTTTTAAATTTAAGGGAGGTAACTGTAATATTTTTATAAATTTCATGGGTATTTGAAATATTATTTAACTTATGAAGAGGAAAATATAAGATTTACGAAATCAAATTTCAATTGTCTGTTTTTTTTTTTAATGTACCTAAGGGGGATTTTGTAATTATCCCATAAAATAAGGGATAACGACAAAAACACCCCTGAGGTTTTAGCTAATTACAAAAAACCCAGAGTTCTTTGAAAATTACGAAAAAAACTTGAGCTTTGATTCCGTTTTACATTTTTCCCGTTGATTTTAAATAATATTTCAAAAACTCCCCTGGTATTTACAAAAATATTATAGCTACCCTTAAATTTAAGACAAAATGAACTGAAAGGAATTTTTGTAATTTTGAAACATCTCTGGGTTTTTTTTGTAATTAACCCAAATATTAGGGGTGTTTTTGTAATTACCCCATTAAATAATGTGAAGATGTTTCGCAACTCTCATTCTCAACAAGGATTAGTCATAATAAAAAATATTTCAAATACCTCCATTTAAATTTGAAAAAATATTGCAGTTATCCCTTACCAAACCTCGATGGTAGTTTTTCGTAATTTCGAAATTTCTTTAGTTTTTTTATTTTTTTTTATAATCACCGCAAACCTCAGAGACATTTTTGTAATTATCCCGAATCTCAGGGATATTTTTGTAATTACTCTAAAACTCAGGGTATTTTTGCAATTACCCCTTATTTTTATTTCCAAATTACCACAAAAAAATGTACCTGCTTAGCCAAATGAGCATAATAAAGTGCAGAGAGAGGGGTTTGTTCAGCTGGTTTGACAACCATGGTACAACCAGCAGCCAGCGCGGGACCCACTTTCATCACAAACATTTGTGTTGGGAAATTCCATGGGATTATTAGCCCCACCACGCCAATAGGCTCCACTAGTGTGTACCCGTGTAGCTCTTTCGACATTTTTAAGGTTGCACCATGGATTTTATCCCCTGCGCCCGCGTAGTAGCGGATAAGTTCCGCTGCGTTGTGAATGTGCATGCCTTTTGTCAAGCTGTAGAGATTTGCAGCATCAATGGTGTCCAAGGCTGCTAGTTCTTCTAGGTTTTCTTCTATTAGGTCTGCGAATTTCAGCATTATTCTTCGCCTTTCCTGAAAATAATATTTGGATATATTTTATTTCTTTCATTTTTGTATGTCAAAACTAGAGTTGTCAAGGGAAATCGCCCACGTATTAAAAATACACTTAATTTCTTAGAGTCAATCGGGTAGGACTGGTGTTTCGGCTTAATGTATCGGGTCCGATAGGACCGCTCTTTCGGACTTGCAGAATTGTAGTCCAGTCCAACTCTATTATCGGGACGATCAGGCTAGCCCGCGGTCGGTCGGTTTTTTCGACGATTGTAGTCAAAACTATAGTTTATTTATTATTTGCATAGGAAATGAAACAATTGATATTTTTCACCCATTTTCATGCACGCTCAAAATTAGGGCTGAAAAAACGAACCAAACTACTCGATACTCGATTCGAGATCGATCGTTAAAAGCTTATTTGAGCTCGGTTCGTTAATATAACGAACCAAGCTTGAATATATTTTTTCGTTTGATAAGTGTAGAGCTCGGCTTGAGCTCGACTCGATTAGTAAAAAAATAATAAAATATGTGTAAAAATATCAAACTACTCGAGCTCGATTCGTGTTCGGCTCGACTAAAGCTCGTTCAAGCTCGATTCGATTAATAATCAAACAAGCTCAAATACAATTTTTGAAGCTCAATTAAAATTCAAACAAGCTCGAATAATACCATGTTCGGCTTGACTCGACTCGTTTACACCCCTACTCAAAATTACTCATTGCCCATTGGCGGAACTACCTTAGGTTCAGGCTGTACTCTAATCCAGAATTGTCTACTTTGCAGCTCATATGTAAATGCATTTTTTGGGTATTAATATAGTAGCCCAACTCCATTCATATATTAGCCCGACCTATGTCGTGTCCAACCTATTTATAGTTCTTTTTTCAACCTATGTATGCCATTAAACAATTACCACATACCCGCATCCGAAACCAATTTCTAGATTCTATTATTGACAAATTTTATTCCCTGAAAGGTTGTCGAGTACAACTTCAATGAATATTGAGAAATAAATTTATGGTACTGAAGATTTTCATTTTTTAGCTCATACTATCGTCAATTTTTGGATAGGCCCCAAAAAATTGAAATACCCATAATTTTCTAGAAATGACGTGATATTGTCAAATATTGTCTCGATCGGTGTTAAGCTCTAATTATTTAAGACATTCGCCTTTAGTAAGTGGAGGTTTAGTTCATGCTACCCTATACTTTTAAGCCTTTAATTGCTATGTTTTCCAATATTTTATTTACGAATACATACATCTTCCAATACATCACGTTAAATCTCTATATCCAAAAATATTTCCCCAAAAACTCCCTAGTACTAAGAGATTGGATTCTCCATCTTCTAATTTATTTAAGGCAATTAACCTTTAGTAATAGGAGGTGAAAATTTATGTTACTGAAATTTATCGTTTGCGATTATTGATTGGATCGATTATGCAATTTGTATAAGGTAGGAATGAATAATATAATTGAGTTCAACAAAATGTGTGGGAAGTATAATTGTAAAATGTGATTATTCTAGTAGGATAACAGTATTTTGTTTAACATTGATGATAAAGTTGGATATATTTCAAAAATGATCGACCAAATTACCCCAAATGCAAAATATAAACATAATACTCCCCACATAAATGATGGACAAATTCGTCAATCACTGTTCAAACAATGATTAGAGTTGGGTGGAATTGTATAATTGCACCCTGAAGGCCTCGACCATTTATCAACCAAGAAACAGACCAAAAAAAGCGGTTCGGGACTAGTATGACGGCCTAAATAATTTATCCTAGCCAATCAAGTTTCGGAAAAACGAGTCCCGAAAGAAATAATACTTACAGATCCAGGCAATCGAGGCCAGGGGCCGTGGTCAAATGCCTGACGGGCAGCCTTCACAGCTAAATCAACATCTTCTTTGTCCCCTTCGGCAACTTTTGCGATCACTTCTTCGGTTCTTGGATCTATAGTCTCAAATGTTTTACCTATTATTTGGGGGCCAAAACGTAATTAAAAAAATTGGAATGAATGTTATTTACTAGAGAAGTATGAGACTACTTGGATAGTTAAAGATTGTTTTGCAAGTAACTATTGAATATTGCGTCGATGATATGTCACCTTTACAAAAAGTACCCTCAAGTTTGGTGTAATTACACAAAAAACCAGAAAATTTTCAAAATTATAAAAAAAAAAAAAAAACTTGAGGTTTGATTTCGTCATATATTTTTTATTTTTCCCCTTCATAAGAAAAAGATTGAACCCTTTATATTTATAGAAATATTACCGCTAACCCATCAAAATCAAAACTGAATGAAATCTTAGGGGTAGGTTTTTATATTTTTTTAAAAAAATGGGTCTTTTGTAATTACACCAAAATTCAGGGGTAGTTTTTGTAATCATCCATGTTAAAAACTTAAAATTACAAATTATTTGTACTCAATTCATACGGTTGTGGTGACTTTAATTGGAGTTGCACTCTTTGGTTCATCCAAGTTACTATCTCGTAATATTATATTATAGTCTTAAAAGTTTACAAATTGTTGATGCAACATATGTTGAACCAAGAAACAGCATCAGATTCAAAAAAAAAAAAAAAACACCTATTTTAATTTAGGGAAAATAATTTCTTTCATCCTCTAACTTGGACAATTTTGAGATTTGGTCCTCCAAGTAATCACCTTTAAATTTTAATTGAGTATACTTTTGAAATTTTGGACATTTAGTCCTATATTAACCGAAATTGTATAATTTTATTATAAATGGTTGCTGACTATGTTTTTTTTTTTTTTTTGAGGAAGTTGCTGACTATGTTGGTCATGTGCAAACATGTCAAAAAAATTGGAATTTTGGTAATTTAACACAAAATTGCTACAAGAACATTAAAATCCCCAAAATTTGTCACTTTTTGTAATTTGATGTACAATTTTTACCGATCATCAAAATCCATAAATTTTTTAGATATGTTGGCAACCATTGGTTCTTAAATTACACAATCCAAAGTCAAAATCGAACTAAATGCCCAAATTTTAGAAAAGACGTCGTACCAAAATTCAAAGGTAACTACTTAGACAACTAAATCTCCAAGTAGTCCAAGTTAACGGAAGTTAACGGACCGAAATCCCTTTAGTTTATGAAACAATAAAACTATACATGATATATAAGAACAAGTTGAGAACAATTACTAACAAAAAGACGAGATGAAAAAACAAAGTGGTGAACCTGATATGGAGTCAATGAACTCTCCATTAATGAACAACTTTGTGAACTTTATTTCAGGAACCTTGATCATGGATTTCTCCACATTCCCATTTCTTTCCCCACTCATCTCTCTCTCTCTCTCTCTCTCTCTCTCTCTCTCTCTCTCTCCAGAATGAAGTATACAACTTAATTACCAATATGTATAGGATATATAATAGGGCATCAAACCTAACTCTTTCTCTATAGACTATAGTTGTCATTTTTTATTATTTTGAGTGAATATTCAATATTGTGAGTCATAAGACAAGGACATGGACTATATTTTAAGGTAATTAATGTGGTCCTAGGATAAGATACGTTATTTTCCAAGGATTTCAATTTACTTGCTATCTTTTTTAATTAATATTACCTTTTGACTATTGATATACAAACAAAAAGTTGTGCTTGTCATGAATTATTTGGCCACGCAAAACATGTATTGTATTACTAGGGAGTTGACCAAGCAACCTTTTGATATTTTCAATAACCTTTTTTTTTTAATTTTGGTCCCACCAATATTTTTTTTTTCTTTTTTGTAATTGGACCGAAAAAGAAAAGTAATTGGGATTAAAATCGCAATGACCCCTATCTAATATTATGAAGAGTACAATTATTTGTATCGTTTTGAGACTAAAATCACAATGACCCATATCTAATGTGATGAAGAGTACAATTATTTGCATCGTTTTTTTTCTCCCAAATGAAATATTAAGACAAAAAACTTAAACCAATTCATCCTATTTGTTGTTATTTGATTTTAGTTTATTGAGACAAAAAGAGTATACATATTTTAATGTTATATATTATATAAACAAATCGAAAATATATAGGTAAATTCTCATATAAGACTGTCCTACAAATTATTTTTTTGTCGCACATATTATACTCATTGATCGATGATGGGAAATTACATAAAACCCTCGTTTGCTGATGTTGCAGTCTAAGAGTTACTCATCTTGCCATGAGCTATCCAATTCCACCGTCAATCGTCTTGATAGTTGTCGCCTTTTTCCTCAATTGACAATAAAAAAATTAAACACGAAGCTTTAAAATGAAACCTTTCCTTTTGTTTTCGTGTTTTTTTTTTTTGTTGATTTTCGGTTTTAGTTTGGGTTTGATTAGAGGTTTTTGTTGATTTCAATTGTGGTTTTGTATTTTCAATCTTGCGAAATATATTGTTGAATTAAATATGTTTTTCGTAAATACATATTATAAGTTTTAGTAAAAAGTATTAACTAAAAAAATATTACATGTTTATGTAAAAGATATTAATTTTTGTGTTGATTTTAAAAGTATTACAATATTTTAAAAAAGGGATAAATTTACTTTTAGTACTTAAAGTATTAGCGGTTTTCACTTTTGCACCGCTTTTTGGGGCTTATCATTATTGGTGCCCAACGTTTCAAAATTCACTCATTTTTTTAAGATTGTTGATTAGTCAACCGTTAAATACTAACGGTTGACCTGCGAGTCGGAGCAATGTTGGACGGGGTGGTGAATTCGACTCAAAATTTTATTCGAGCAACTTTGTCTTCTTGGTCGGAGGCAAATTCGCCAAGAACATGGAGATACTGTGCCCCTAAAAGTTGGAAAGTCGATTTTAAGATCCCCTTTTGTGCGTTTTTTGGTTCGGGGCCAAATCGGACCAATTGAGGAGTGGGCTTTGTGCGCCTTGAGATGAGGAAGACGATGGTATGCTCAATTTTGGATTTGGGAAAGTATCTTGGATGGAATTTGGCTTTGAATTAAACTTTGGTTTTTTGAATTATCGTCAATTGGCATCGGAGATTTAACTCAAATCATGAAATTGACCATTGGGCATTATAGGGCTGGCAGATACGCTCAAAATGAGTGGTTGCACGACACTTGGGGTCGCGAGAACCGGAGGCCTTGGGAGACGTGAAGCATGCGGCAACCGTGAAACTAGTTCTGATTGGCCAACCGTTAGTATTTAACGGTTGACTAACAGCAATCCAAAAATGAGTGAATTTTGAAACGTTGGTTCATTAATAATGATAAGTTTCGCAAAAAGTCATCAAAAATAACACCGCTTAATACTTTTTAGTGCAAAAGTGAATTTATCCCTTTTAAAAAATCAACGGATTTTATAAATCCACGCGAATTTCTTCTTCGCATTAACATTAACATATAACTTAAAATCTTAAATATATATTTAAAAAAAATCTGAAAAAAAATCCAACATCAATTTTCAATGGTCGAACCAAAACCCGACCCCCAGTTTCTCCCTCCACCGCCTTCCGCCACAGACGGCGGCGCCACCCCAATAGGCGGTGCTTTCCGGGGTTTCTTCCAATCGGGTCGGCCGAAGCTGCGGTTGACGTCCGAGTTCGACAGCGAGAGCTCCGATTTCTTCAACAAAATCTCGTGCAAATTATTCGATAATTTGGCGAAACTGAAGCTCACTTTTCACAACAACAGCAAAGGGGGAGTGTCGGAGCCCCAACTTTTTTTGAATTCGAAATTCTTTTCGCTGCAGTACGACGTCGTAGAAAGCGATGCCCTGCTCAAGTCGTCGTTCGAAATCGTTCCCGGATTGCAATTCAGAGCTGCGCACGATGTCAAGGTGTTGACCCATTTTTTCAGTTTTTTTTGGTTCTATGTTTTTAGCAGTGGGTTTTAATTATGGAAGAATATTGAGAATCATGGCCTAGCAGAACAGAGCTTCAGAAGGAACCAGCTTTAATGTTTTTAAGTATGAGTTTTTGGTTTTTGTTTGGTTATGATTTTTATGTTTACAGAGATTTGAATTTTGAAGTGTATTTTGCTTTAGGTACTAATGTCCTAGTATTGTTAGTTCAGTATGTAATGGCATTTGAAGAGGTTAATTACTTGCAATCTTCGGTTATTGTCTACTTGGCATGAAAGGTTTCAGTAAACAGTTCTGAACTTGACGACGATGCAGTGTTCTAAATAGCACTAGGTGCTAGTCGGGCGGCAGGTTGGGGCCTAGCGCTTAGACGGAGCCTGGGCGAGGACTAATTAGGGTTAGGCGGGGATTTGTGGAACAATGAGTGGAGGGGAGGTTTAGTTCTTGTTTGATTTGCTTCTCTCTAAAAGAACACAATTGGTCTAATAATACAAATAGAAGATAGAAAAGATTGTTTTCATAATCGTGCATGATGCTTCGCTTTTATTGGCGAGATTTTGGAATGTTTTATGAAGTTTAAAAACACATACATTGTTTTTAATCTTTCATATTTCTATTTGAAGGTCATTTAAAAGTTGGTCTGCTCTCAATCCTACATACATTAATGTGTTTAATATTTTTGTTTATTTGGACTCATAGTTTTTGCCGTTCTCTTTATCTCTTCCCTGTGTTTTTACATTGATTTGGAAATTGGAATGCCGAATAAAGGTATGTATATGTGCATCTGATCCTTAGGATTTGATTTTGCTTGATAACATTGCTTCTTCATTTAAGTTTCAGTTCATGAACAATGTACTTGATACGTACACTTTGGACGAGTATTGATTTTCTCAAAAGTCTGGCTGAATTCCTTGATTGGTTCTGGAAAGTTTTTTATTGGGTTATATCTCATGTGTCGTCGTTTTTACTATTGGTAATTTTTTTTTTCCGAAATGTTTTTTACCATTTCACAAACTCCCAGTGGAATTTGCCATATTTCATTCTGATTATCGACAAGGACCCTTTTTCGTCTTGATTGATTAATGCCAGTGATTAATACGCCATTCTAACTGCATTTGGAGAATTACAAAGTAATAGTGTGACCAGAATTAGTGCGTCACGCATGAATGACAAGATTGTTGTTTTATCACTTTTTTTTTCTTTTCAAAATTTGATGGTAATTCAAGTACATAGGTAGATGATAATTAGCAAATGAAAATGAGTCATGTAAAAGAGTGATATTGGCTTATTCTTAGCGAATGTGGTCAGATGGCTATCATGGGAAAGCAGTGTTTAATTCGATCAGAATAAAAGATTGTGTTGTTTGCTTACTATTTTGAGGAGTGAGCAAGATTCCGTTTGGTGGTTATTTAGTATCTGGGGAGTACGTCTTATATGTGGTCTTTTCTATTTTGCTTACAATACTTGTGTGAAATTTCAGGCTCGGCAAGGAGAGGTTGCAATGATTGCAGATCTCGCGGGTCCAGCCTACAAATTAGAATTGTCATCCGCTGTTCCATCTATAGGCATGGTGAGAATGTTTGACGCATTACGATTCATATTTTTGCTCTCTTTGAAATTTAGTTGATTGTAGGAAACTTCGTTCCGGTCGGCTAGAAATATGAAGATATTCATAGTTGTTGTGAAATTGGTTAAAATACCTTAGCGTTCAGAAGTTATCGATCTTGTCTGCATGATAGGGCTTTTGAAAGCATCATTTTGGTTAGGGATAATTACAAAAACACCCCTGTGGTTTGGGCTAATTATAAAAAAACCTAGAAATTTTTTAAAATTGCAAAACAATATTTCAAAAACCCACTAATATTTCTAGATTTATTACAGTTACCTCCTTAAGTTTAAGACATAATCAAATATGAGGGGGCTTTTTGTAATCTTGAAACATATCTGGATTTCTTTTGTAATTAGCCCAAACCTTGAGGGTGTTTTTGTAATTATCCCTTTTGGTTATGCTGTCTTGACTGCCAGCAATTCAACATTAGCATATGTTACACACACACGCACACACACTACCAGGGGAGACCCTTAACTTCTTATTGCTGATTTATTTTTTTATTGGTGCCGCAGCCAAGAGCAACCTTGAAATTTCCTCTTGGTGAAGTTTCATTAGAGGAGAAAGAAGTGGAAGAAGAGGAACAGAAGAGAGTTTTATCGGTAAATGGGATTATTAAAAGTCATATTATGAATGGAGTTTGTACCGCCCAATATAGCGAGGAAAATTTGGGTTTAAGATATGCATACAAGGTAATTTCTTTTGGACATTTCGTGAAGGATTTTTTTTTTTTTTTTTCGATTTTCACCTTTAAGTTTGTTAAAGTAAATGTATATATTATTAGTGAGTACTTTAGGGAACATGTTATAGCACTTTAGGGAACATGTTATGTCACTTTAGGTAGTGGGTTGATGACTTTAGGCTATGTGTCCCCAACCACTTGTGTATATATATGTAATCTCTTAATGAAGATAAATCAAGTTTTCAAAGATATTGTTACATGGTATCAAAGCACATAGCTGAGGTTCAAGAGAGGGTTTAGGAGTTTCAGATTTTGGGGTTAGGGTTTTTTTAAAAAAAAAAAAAAATCTCCAGATTTTTTTTTCCGGCTGCGTACTGTTCACACGCGCCACACATTTCTGGAGAAGTTCACTCAATCAGTTTGCTGCCTGTCTGCCTACTTTGCTTCTTTCTCCCGTCTATCAGTCCGCTGCCCGACTGCCCGTCTGCTGCCCGCTGCCCGACTGCTGTCCGTCTGTCAGTCTGCTGCCATTTGTCAGTCTGCTGCTCGTCTTGGTGCTCTTTATTTTCACGGTCTGCCGTTGGTTCGTTCGGTCAACATTCCCTTTGTGTTGGATCGATTTGACCAGGTTTGACCCTTATTAAATTCAGCCTTTGGTCCATTTTTGTTGAATTTTGGATCTATTATTCGATTGGTATTCGACAAATATGGATGAAAAGAAATCTGTGACTAAATGCTCCTGAACCGATTCCCGTCATGTCTAAAATAACGGATCATAAACTTAATAGTCTAATTATTTAGATGGACTAAAACTATTCGACTCTATTTGCGTAGTATTTCTATGGATCAACATTTAACCGAGGACCCACCTACTCGATGATTCAAAGGTCACTTGGCTACGAGGAGACGACTATTTCGTTTATTTTTAGAAATTCGTAATTCCATTGATAGTGACGTTGTTGGTATGATAAATCATTGTGAATTTGTGAAAGAATTAATGGATTACTTAGCATTTGTGTATTCGGGAAGGAAATATCGAGACGTATGTATGATGTATGTCAAGCTTTTTATCGCGAGAAAAAGGTGAAAGATCCTTACATCGATTACTTTATGGATTTTAAGAAAACTCATGAGGAACTTAATTTGTTATTTCCATTTAAGATCGATGTAAAAGCTCGGCAAACTCAACGTGAAAAGATGGCCGTTATGAGTTTCTTGACAGTTTACCTTCCGAATTCGAGATGCGAAATCTCAAAGTGCATTGCTTCACGAGATATCATCACTTCAAGAAGTTTTTAGCGAGAATCCTCCTTTGAAAAATCAACGCCTATTTCAACTCATAATGCTTTTGTGAGTCACACTTCCGATTCAAAAACCGATGTACAAAAATGGCAATCCGGTAAACTTTCCTCAAAATGTCGGGACTGGGGACCGGATTTGAGCCACATTTTGGTCGCTATTGTCACGAACCTTAGGATACTTTAAGAAGGATTTGCCCAAAATTACAATGAAAGAATCGGTTTAGCCATTCAACACATCTCGCCTCGGCTAATGCTCTCTTGAGTCCGTTTTAATTTCGCCGATGACTATGCTAAGTTCTCACAATACCAAGAAACTCTAAAGTCTTCATCTTCTCAATCAACGCCATCGCCGATTCGGGTAAACCTCAAGCATGTCTTATTTCCTCATCTTCCAAGTGGGTCATTGATTCTCGTGCAACCGATCACATGACAGTAATTCAGTCTTTTACTTCCTTTCAATCTCATACTCCTAGTTCATCGGTTACATTAGCAGATGGCTCCATATCTCATGTTTTGGGATCCGGCACCATTATCCCCACACCCTCCCTCCCTCTACAACTGCTCTAAACCTACCAGACTTATCCTTTAATTTGGTTTCGTTAGTAAACTTACCCGTTCCTTAATTGTTGTGTCTCATTCTTTCCCGATTTTTGCTTGTTTCGGGATCTTATGACGAAGAAGATTATTGGTAAAGGACATGAATGGGGGCCTCTACATCCTCGATACACACATTCCAAAGTCTCGCTTGTTCTAAAGAATGTTACACCCTTTACTACACATTGTCGGTTGGACATCCCTCATTCTCTACGTTGAAGAAACTTTGTCCTCAATTTTCCAAAGTATATATCCGCATTCAATTGTGAGTCGTGTCGGTTTGCTAAACACCATCGTTCGAGTTTTACTCCTCGAGTCAATAAGCGAGCTAATGCTCCGCTTGCGTTAGTTCATTCTCGATGTTTGGGGTCCTTGTCCTGAGTGTCTAAAATGGGTTTAAGTATTTTGTCACCTTTGTTGATGATTATTCTCGAATAGTCGAATGACATGGTTATTTTTAATGAAAAATCGCTTAATTATTTCATCATTTTACTACCTTTTGTCTTGAAATCCGAACTCAATTCAATACATCTATCCAAATTTTGCAGCATGATAATGCTAAAGAATACTTGTCGTAATCCTTTCAAAAATATATGGTACAAAATGGCATTATTCACCAAACTTCAGGTAGATACGCCATCACAAAATGGCGTTCTTTCGAACGCAAAAATAGACATCTTTCGAGATCGCCGAGCTTTACTATTTCAAATGCATGTTCCTAAACATTTTTGGCCGATGCCGTCTCCATCGCTTGTTTTTTTGATTAATCGTATGCCCTCTTCTATTCTGCACCGGTGACATTCCTTTTCGTGTTCTCTTTCCAGGTAAATCCTTATTTCTGTTGAGCACGAACATTTGGTTGTACTTGTTTTGTTCGGGATGTTCGACCCCACATTACGAAACTTGATCCCAAATCTCTAAAATGTATTTTCCTTGGATATTCCCGTGCAAAAAGGTTATCGGTGTTATTATTTCCACTCTTAACAAATATCTTGTGTCATCCGATGTCACATTTTTTTGAACAAACTCCATTTGCACCTCGACCGGTCCTTCGACTCCGGGGGACGCCGATGATGTTCTAATCTACACTATTACATCCTCTAGTTCGGACATTTCGCCAGTCTGCTAAACCTCCCATAACACAAGTTTATACTGCCGCAGCCTCATCTTCCCTAATCGCTTCCTCCCCGCTCCGTGTCCCGCACCACTTCTTCCGTCATCGATCCAGGATCCAGTGATGATCTCCCTATTGCGCCGTAAAGGTAAACGACAATGTACTTATCCTATATCCTCATTTGTATCATATAATCATTTATCACCATCCTCGTGTTCTTTTATGCATCTCTTGATTCTCTCTATACCAAAAACTGTTCATGAAGCTTTATCCCATCCGAGTTGGCACAAGTGGTATGATTGAGGAGATGACCGCTTTAGATAGTAATGGTACTTGGGACTTAGTTGACTTACCTACGGGTAAAAAGTGCTATTGGTTGTAAGTGGGTTTTTGCTATTAAAACTCATCCAGGATGGAATTTGCTAGATTGAAAGCACGGCTTGTTGCTAAAGGATATGCTCAAACATATGGAGTTGATTATTCGACACCTTTTCACTGCCGCTAAGCTCACATCTCGTGCGGTTGTTCATTTCTATGGCGGCCACATATTCTCGCCTTTACATCGTTAGACATCACAAATGCATTCCTTCATGGTGATCTTCTAGAAAAAGTCTACTTAGAGCAACCACCGGGTTTGTTGCTCGGGGAGTTGGGGAAAGTTTGTCGTCTTCGTAAGTCCTTATACGGTTTGAAACAGTCCTCGAGCATGGTTTGGAAAATTCAGTCAAGCTATTGAGAATTTTGGCATGAAGAAGAGTAAATCAGATCATTCGGTATTCTACAAACAATCTACATCTGGTGTCATTCTATTAGTGGTTTATGTTGATGATATTGTCATTACTGGAAGTGATCTTGGTAAAAGATCTCATCTCTCAAAACTTTTCTTCATACCCGTTTCATACAAAAGATTTAGGGGCACTAAAATATTTCTTGGGCGTTGAAGTGCTGAGAGGTAAGAAAGGGATATTCTTATCTCAAAGAAAATATGTGCTTGACTTATTATCTGAAACAGGAAAATTAGGGGCTAAACCATGCAACACTCCTATGGTTCCTAATGCACAACTTACAAAAGATGGCGAATTGTTTCCGGATCCAGGAGAGATACAGGAGATTGGTTGGGAAATTGAACTATCTAACCGTTACTCGCCCGGATATTGCTATTCGGTAAGTGTGGTAAGCCAATATATGTCATCTCCAACAAAAGACCATTGGAAAGGTTTGTCGAGCATATTTTGTGCTATTTGAAAGGAGCACTGGCGAGGAATTCTATATAGCAATCACGGGCGCATACTAGATTGAAGGTTTTGAGATCTTGATTGGGCGGGATCGAGGAAGATCAAGATCTACTTGGTTATGTGTATTTGTTGGAGGCAATTTGGTATCATGGAAAAGCAAAAAGCAAAATGTGGTCTCACGTTCAAGTGCGTAATCGAATATAGGGCCATGGCTAAGCAACTGCATGTGAAATAATGTGGATACATCAACTCCTCAAATGAAGTAGTCTTAAAGTTTCTATACCGCTAAGTTATGGTGCGACAACCAAGTCGCACTTCACATTGCGTCCAATCCAGTCTTTCATGAACGAACCAAACATATTGAGATTGATTGTCACTTTGTTCGTGAAAAGATTCGAGAAAAGGCTTGATCTACAGGATACGTGAAAACCGGAGAACAATTGGGAGATATCTTCACAAAAGCTCTTAATGGGTTTCGGGTTGATTATCTTTGTAACAAGTTGGGCATGATCAATGTTTATGCATCAACTTGAGGGGGAGTGTTAAAGTAAATGTATATATTATTAATGAGTACTTTAGGGAACATGTTATAAAGACTTTAGGGAACATGTTATGTCACTTTAGGTAGTGGGTTGATGACTTTAGGCTATGTGTCCCCAACTACTTGTGTATATATATGTAATCTCTTAATGAAGATAAATCAAGTTTTCTCAAAGATATTGTTACAAAGTTCATGATCTTGTTGTCCTAATGTACAAGGCAAAATTGCAAAATTGGTCCCTGTAATTATAAGACAATAGCAAAAAGGTTTAAAAATCACATTTTGCAAAAATGTCCTATAACTATAGCAAACTCGATTTTGGTCCGCAAAATGCACGGTTTGTAAAATAGTCTCAGAATCGTATGTAAACCACAATTTTGTTACTAATTTCACCGAATTTCAGTCACATGAGCGGCACATGTAGTTCCCAATTACCTGTGAAATTATGACCAAAATTGAGATTTTCATACGATTCTGAGGACTATTTTGCAAAATGTGCATTTTGCAGACCAAAATTAAGACGTTTATATAGTTATTGGACATTTTTGCAAAACGTGATTTTTACAGGACTTTTTTGCTATAGCTCTATAGTTATAGGACTAATTTTGCAATTTTGCCAGTGTACAATGGGTTCTTGCTTACTGTATTAACCTGTAATGGTTTTAGGATGAGCAAATGACGTTCATTCCAAGCATATATCTGCCTTCGAATTCGTTGTCATGTGCATTTAAGCGAAGATTCAGTCCTTCGGACAAGTTAAGGTGATATCTCCATCTGTCACTCTCTTTATATCCCGCACTCCTCTGCACTATTTAAAAGCCTTTCGAGTTGCCTTTGTCATGGACCTATTGATTACACATTACACAGAATATTTGTCCAAGAATTGGTATGCGCCATCGTAGACGACAGGCCGGATACTATTTAATTACCATTTGCCAGAAAACTATTATTATATAGGGATAATTACAAAAACACTCTTCAGGTTTGGGCTAATTACAAAAAAAAATACCAGAGTTCTTTTGAAAATTAAAAAAAAAAAACCCTTGAGGTTTGATTCCGTCTTGAATTGTTCCGCTGATTTTCAAAAACATTTCAAAATACCCCTGGCATTTACAAAAACATACATTTACCCCTTAAATTTAAGACAAAATGAAACCCGAAGCTTTTTTTGTAATTTTGAACATCTCTGGTTTTTTTTTTGTTGTAATTAACCCAAACCTCAGGGGTGTTTTTGTAATTATCCCTATTATATATTCAATTGGTAAACTATGTTCTTGGCAAGACTGCTTGCATAAGTAATATATTCTTTAATGGGTTATGTATTCAGCTACTTGTACAACTTCGACACAAACAATTGGAGCGCGATATATAAACACACAGTTGGGAATGACTACAAACTTAAAGCCGGTTATGATGCTGAGGTACGACTCGGGTGGGCATCTCTCTGGGTAAGTTTCTTATATTTCAATTTGGAACCCTTGATTAAAATGGAAATAGTTTCCAAATTTTCATTTTGCTGCCTTAAGCTGCTCTATTCTGCCCTGTTTTTTAAAAAATATTTATAAAAAAATGGGGAGTATTTGGAAAGTTGCCAAACTTAGTTGACGGTTTAGAAGTTTCCGAGCCGACTGTTGTGCATGAAGTTGAGAAGTTCAAGCCATCTCCATGCCATAAATTCTAACTAGAATATTTGAAGTTCGGGAAATTTGCAAAAGTGGTCCCCAAACTATAGGAGGCATGCAAAATCGGTTCTCTCTGATTTGCAATTTGCAATTAACGTCATGTATCTAAGAAATTGTTGCAATTTGAAGACTATTTTTGCAACACCACAATAGTTTTAGGACTAGTTTTACAACTTTTCGAAAAAATGGGTCCAACTCATCATTTTCTCTCCTTCAAACGGGCCATGTGACCAGCAATGCAAGTTTTTGGCCGGATTTTCAATCTCCGGCCAAAAAAGCCCTCAAATTCCAACAATTTCTCAGATAAAGGACGTAAATTTGAAAATTGCAAATCGGAGAAGACCAATTTTGCATACCCCTTATAGTTACAAGACCAGTTTTGCAATTTTCCCTTCAAGTTATAAGTACTTTCAAAGTTTTACTTCTATGCATAACCCTGAAAAATTAAAAAGCTTTTGCAACTTGTGAAAAGTACACTTACTGTCTTTGATCAAATTGATATACTAAAAGTTGAATTCTATCACTAGTACCTAGTCCTTAGTCCTTTCGCTTTCATTCATGGCATTTTCATCGTACATTTCGAACGACGACAGTTTCGGATGGTTCAGTTATGTAAATTTGCAATATGAATTTGAGAAACTAAATGTGATGTCTAATACAAAATGATTCAGCTTGGTAATGAAGATGGCAAAGCCAAGACAGCTCCCATGAAGATGAAAGTGCAAATCATGCTCCAAGTTCCTCAAGATGATATCAAATCGTCGGCTCTATTGTTCCATGTCAAGAAGAGGTGGGACATTTAGTTCCGGTCAGGGACGGAGCCCGGTCTCAACTTTAATTTTTCTTCATAGTTATTATAAATTTTGTATTATAAAATTATAAAATTTTATAATTTTACCCCCGTCAAAAAATGAAAAATGTCTCTTTATCTATTAGTGCCAAGAAAAAATAAATCTCGCCCCTGTTATTTTCATTTTCTGGCTCCGTCCCTGGTTCCGGTCGATTTTTATGTTGTTACCATCTTCTTGTAATGAATTTCACCTTCCTGAAAATATTCTAAAGTTTCACAGCTATTTATTAAATCTTAGTTCCAGCAATTGTTGAGAGGCTATTTTCTATTCTTTTGGATGAAAATGAAATGGAATAACATGCTCTCTTGGAAGTAATCCACTTGCCCTGGCAATTTGTGAAGTGTTATTTTTTTATTGGATATTAAATAAAGTAATTACAGCAGAAATAGAAGGGACATAATCAGAAGTCAGTCCACGAGAATGTTAAGATGGATGTGCGGATACACTAGATTAGATAGAATAAGAAATATACACGTTAGAAATGAAGCGGGAATAGCACCAATAGATGAGAAGATTAAAAAAACGAGATTAAGATTGTTTGGACATGTTTATAAGAGACTTTCAGATGCACCCGTTCGAAGTGTAGAGGACATGGAATCACTCATCGAAATCAAAAAATGAGCAGGACCAAAAAGACAGGAGGAAATTATTAAATAAGATATGTTATATCTTGATATAAATGATGGCGTGATATGATCCATATAGCCGATCCCATCTAGAGAGATTAAGGCTTAGTTTGTTGTTGTTGTTGTGTATTTTTTTTTTCTTTTTGAGAATGAAATATGCATGTAGCTATTATATCTGATTCTAATATTGAGGTACGACTAATCACATGAATACCTCAAATACTTTATACTAATAGAAAAATTTATCATGTATTTTATGTTCAGAATAATTTGGAGAATCATTTTATTTTTTAATTTCAACATGAGTTCATTGGTATGATTTAGTTTTTCTTAAGTTGAGATTTGATGTCTATTTACCTTCGATCAATTTGGTGTAAATTGAGTGGAACTTCGTGGTGCAGATTAAAGGTAAAAACATATGTACTATTTACTATTCTGATACAACTATGCTTAGGGAATCCAGAATAGAATTTTAAAATTTGGTAACTTGAAAATCGAAATTGGTAGTATTTAACCCGTTTTTCGTTGTCTGTCGGCTTCTGTTTCCAACAATTTTAATGGAATTTCATATTTTTCTCCAAAAAAGAAAAGAGAGAGTGTCCAAACTTAATTCGATTTACTTTAGGTAAGTTTATGTACAATTCGAAAATCCAATTATTTAATTAAGTAATTTAAATTCAAATGTAATATTCAAAATCAAAAGAAACTCCAAATTAAATTAAATTGTACTTTATTCCGATTAACTCACTTTCTTCACATTCAAAATAGTGATAATTGAGGGGAATAACCTCAGACTCGGTGGTTGAGGCATGTGTTGTAAGGGTGAATGATTGCATACGAGTACATGTGATCCCCTCCTCAAATTTCCTTCATTGTACTAAAAAAAAGAAGTGATAATTTAGATCAATTTTGTGCTCCAATAATTGAGACATGTTTTGTTCGCGTGATTTGACTCTTTCGATCTCATACGAATGCGTGAGTCCTCTCTCTTACCTTATACCAATGTTCTAAAAGCGTTAGGTGCTACAGTCGGGCGACATGTTCGGGGTTAGCGCCTGGAAGGCAAGGTTAGCGGGCCTAGACGGAGGTTAGGCGGGCCTGCAAGGGACTGCCGTTATAAGCGGTTGAGGAGTCTAACCGAAAACCATTATGCGAGAAGAATAATTGAAATTTAATAAGGGATTTTATTTTTAACAATATCTTAGAATAAGAAAAACAGTGATAATTGATTTTAGTAAAAGTCTTATTTGGAAATAATAAACATAAACAATAGGGAGAAGAAAAAAAGGATATAGCCTTTTTCCTCAGTTTTTCACTGAGGTCCCATCTCCATATCCTCTCTCTCTCTCTCTCTCTCTCTCTCTCTGGTCTGTCTCTGTGTTAAAAAGATCTCAATTAAAAAAAGGGCTTTGCAAGAAAGTATGGAGAAAGTAGATTCTCTCAACTGTAAGCCAACCAATTAAACAAACAATAAAAAAAAATTCTCTGCTTGACCATCATTGTTATCATTATAAAATTCGAAACCTACATCAGATCAATTAAAGAGTGATTGAAATTAATTACAACACACTCATTCAGGCTCATTCCGTCGCCATTTCCTCATTTCGATACCTCCAAACTCTCTGCTACCATTTATTTTTGTTCGCAGAGTACCAGAAGATTTGCCTCTTCATCATACCCTTCATTCCAGAAAAACAAGGTAGATTTTTCGTCCTTTTTTTATATAATTTTTTTCTTCTCATTTTTGTATATTTGTTTGTGGGTTTTTTATGATTGGTTATGATGTGTTGTGGGGTTGTGGAAAATGGGTTTTTTTTTTTTTTTTTTTTTTTTTTTTTTGTAGCTTGGTGTTTGAAGGGGAAAGATATCAGCTTGGTATGTTTTGTTGGATTTTGGGTTTTATTTTATCTGGGATTTTTGGGATGTGGATTTCTTTTTATCTGCTATGGTTCTGGTTGTTTTGTTTGGATTATAGATGTGATTCATTGTTATTGCAAGATCTTGGTTTTGGCTTTGTCATGGAATAAATGACTTTCTGGATTAAATTCCGCATATTGATTTAGAGTAGGTCTCTTGTAAGACGGTCGCACGGGGCGACGGATTGCACTTTTAGAGTAAAAGGTGATATTTTTAGTGTAAAATATGATAGTGTAAAATGTGATACCTTGTCTGAATACACTAAATTTAGTGTATTCAGATAAGTGTATTCAGATAAGGTATCACTTTTTACACTAAAAGTATCACCTGTCGCACTGTGCAACCGTCTTACACAAATTTTTGCCAGTGATTTATCCTGTCTATTGCATAAATTCTCTGTTTAAGTGATATGCCGTGATGAAGAAGTTTCATTTTGTTTGGTTTTTAGTGTCAGTGGGGGTTTAATATCTGTGGATTGCCAAATGCTAGAAGAAAAGTTAAGATATGTATAAAGATACTCCTGCTTTTGTTGGTAAATTAGTAGTTTTCTTGTTTGAGAGGATCGACTGGATGACATAAATTTTGGAAACAGAAGACCTTGTGTGAAATGAAATCATAATAAGGATTGTAGGAGAACAGGGGAACTGGGAACTTATGCAATTGGTATTTAGTTATTATTGATGGAAGATCAAATTTGTGAATCGATTTCCTTAATGTAATTTTCTGGATATGTATCGGTAATTGTAAAGCTCAGCCAAAAGAATGCGTATTGATCTCCATGATTTCCTCTTTTTTTTTTCTTTCTCTGAGGCATTTAAACTTGTCAGGATCTTAGGCACATTAATGTGTTTGTTATCGTTTCAAATTAATAAAATGGATCACATAGACGTCTAAAACAGTGATGTTTTGTAAATTGTAACATCATTAATAGTTTAATACCCATCCCATAAATTGCAGTGCTTACAATTAGTATTTTATCGATCTTTTAGAAATCTATTATCAATAAGTAGAGATGCACTTATCTTTTGGATCTTAATATATCATCTTCTGAGTGAGATGCATCACTAACTTTTATGTAAAGTGCATGATTTATTCGTTGACATTTGTGACTGATATTCTGTTTAATATATGCATATTTAATGAGCATTTTAGTGTAACCTAGTTTAGGAAAGGATAAGTGATTGTTACCTGCCACTCCTATGTTGAGGCCGTTTTTAGAGATTATGTCTCTTGTGGTTATCGGGTTAGCGGTTAGAGGTTTCAATGAGAAAAGGCCAGATAGCACCAACAAATATGAATTTATTTTATGAACACAAGTACTTAGTCCACGTGTCGAAGCAATTTGGAAATAGTGTACTTTCTTACTTTCACCGACCTGAGGTAAGAGTTAAATTAATGATGATCAACGACTTAATAATTTTCGCATTGTCATGTAGACCTCTCATGGAATCAAGTATATTTCAGTAATGCGAGTCGTATAAACCGGGTTACCATTCTGTTTGTATCAATGTGAATTCTGTAACAATTATAATAATACATGCCTATTAGATCCCGATAAACTGTTTATATGGCCTCTATTCTTGCAAAATCAATATGCATTAATCGTATATTTCCACGCGTCAGTTGGTTTTCACTAATGATTTACTACCAGGGGCCTGTGTTTTTATGTGCTGGTATAGTGGCTTTGTGGAAATGAGAAAACACATCAAAGCGACAATATTATAGGCGACGGAGAAAAGAACGAGATCCGGATTTCTGGTTCTGATGAAGAAGTCTCAGTTCAAATTCCATCTCAAGCGCAATCTCTTGTCGAGGGGTCCGGAGCTGTTTTGGTATCTGAGTATAGACCTGTTCCTGACGTGGACTATTTACAGGTTTGTTAACTTGCCCGTTTTATTCAAGTTCTGCTCGAAAAGTTTAGGCATCCACTTCTTTTGGCTAGTATCGGTTGAGCAATTGGGTTAGTTTTTATAGGGTATTAAATATATTCGGATGTTCTCAGAGTTTGAATGTCCATCTTGATGGAGCATAATTTAAGTGTGTGTACCCTCAATCTTTTCCAAATATATTAACTGAATAATTAATAAGGGTTAATTACAAAAAGTACCCTTGAGGTTTGACCTAATTACAAAAAAACCCAGCTAACTTTCAAAATTACAAAAAATATCCCTGAGGTTTAATTTGTCTAACATTTAAACCCATTATAAGCAAAAAATATCTCAAGATCTCCCTTCATATTTATAAAAATATTGCAGTTTACCCTTAATTTTAACATGAATCAAACCTCAGGGGTACTTTCTATAATTTTAAAAGTTAGCTGGGTTTTTTGTAATTAGGTGATACCTCAGGGTACTTTTTGTAATTATCCCTAATTAATAATTCAGCTTAAGTAGTTCTGCTTGTGGATCTTCATTTTACCGTACTATACCATACCATTTCTTCCTGTAGGTCAATAGCATTTTTCCAATTTCCTAAATTCTGTTTTTGCGCTTCCTATTCCTTGGCTCAACATGTTTGCAATCAGCCTTGTGATGTGGAATACTTTACGGATCAGGGTTTTTGCTTGTTGTTGGCTGATCAACATGTTTATGACATATAACGGTCGGTCATTTTAAAGCTTGAATTCTTTGTCAGGAGTTACTAGCAATTCAACAACAAGGGCCTAGAACGATTGGCTTTTTTGGGACACGGAATATGGGGTTCATGCACCAACAACTCATTGAGATTCTGAGCTATGCAATGGTTATAACGGTATTACTCTCACTTTCCCCGATTCATCCGATTTTATTTTTGCTTTTTGAGTAGAATTCTTACGTGATATCATTAGCTTCATTTTCTTTGTCCGAAATTTCCTCATAATTTCTTATCCTGCTTATTTCTTTGCAGAAAAACCATATTTTTACGTCAGGAGCATCGGGCACTAATGCTGCTGTCATTAGAGGAGCTCTTCGTGCTGAAAGACCCGAGCTGCTTACTGTGATATTGCCACAAAGTCTGAAAAAGCAGCCTCCAGAGAGCCAAGAATTACTTTCCAAAGTAAGAATTGGTGATTATAATAAGGGATAATTACATAAAACCCCTTGAGGTTTGGGCTAATTACAAAGAAACCAGAGATTTTTGAAAAATACAAAAAAACCCATAAGGTTTGATTCCACTCAGATCTTCCCTCTTCATAAGCAAAAAACATTTCAAGACCACCTTGATATTTGTAGAAATATTACAACTAACCCCTTAAATTTAAGACAAAATCAAACATGAGGTTTTTTTTTTTTTTTTTGTAATTTTGAAATATTTCTGGATTTTTTTGTAATTAGGCCAAACCATGGGGGTGTTTTTGTAATTATCCCTTATAATAATGTCTTCTTGGTTTTAATTATTAAATTTTGTGGGCTGTGTATCTTATCTGATAACTTGTTTTATTTGCCAGTTGATTTATTGGGTTGAGTCAATAGTTAAGCTTAATGAACATTCTTGTTGTTTTCTTTATATCTTAGGCTGGGGAATGATGAGAATCATGTCTCGGTACCGAGAAATGTACCACATAGTTTTTTTGAAAAATGGCCAAGTATCACACCTAATAATACAAGAAGGGTTGAACCATTAGTTTTTAGTCAAAACGGCTAAAAAAACATGTTTTTGAAAAACATGACTATTTTTCGTTTTCACAAAATGTAAGTGGCCAATTTGGTCTATTACCACTTACTATTTTATATTATTATAATATATGAGCGCTCAAAGGTGGTCCGCCACTACAAAACATTTCAAATTCCTGCTATCTTCCTCCCATTTCCCACTTTTGATTTATGCAATTTTGATTGAAATCCACACATTGTTCTAAAAAATCCATGCCTAGGCACTAGGCTTTCTTGTCCGCCTACGTTATTGTTCCGATTGCCTTGCCTAGGGGTGTTCCTAGTTCGGTTAACCGGCCGAACCAAACCGAAACCGAAAATTCGGTCCGAACCGAAAATTTCGGTTCGGTTTTCAGTTTTTTTTATTACAAAATTTCGGTTTTCGGTTCGGTTTCGGTTTTAAGGTTCGGTTCACCGAATCGAACCGAAAACCGAACTTTCTTTTATTATTATTCCTAAAATGTAAAGTGCAAACACATATGTTGATATGCAACAAAAAAGAAAACCCCCCTGCAAATACATATGATGTCTTAGCTAATTTCGATTTGTCCCTCCACTTCTACTTGTTCTCATCTTCTCTGCCCCTGTCCGCCCGCCAAGCTTCCATTACCGTCCGTCAAGTATTGGAGTTTTTCGGTTCTTATCGGCGGTCATCACCCAAATCGGCTGTTTCAAGCTTATTTACAAAAAGTGTTTTTTTCAGTTCCTATCGGCTGTTTCAAGCTTCCAAGAAGTGGGTTTTAAGTTTTCAACATGTAATTATTGTTGCTTTAGGTATTTATAAAAATCCCCAAATTATAAAACCCTAAATTATATATTTTGTGTAATTGATTGATAAAGAGATTTTTCTAAATATCTAGATTGCATCAGTTGGAACAAATCAGTAAGAATTATCAATTTTGAGTAATCCATGAACATTGAAAAACATGACAAAGCTTGAAAAAAGACTAATCTTGTTGTTTGGTTCTTTGTTAGCATATCAAAATTCTGCAAATCCATTTTTCCTCCTTTCTTTTTCTTTTTCTTTTTTTGCTAATTTTCGGTCAAACCGAAAAACCAAACAAAATAACCGATTTTTTTTCGGTTTTAACCGAACCGAACTGTTTAATACGGTTCGGTTTTCGGTTTTGTATATTGACCAACCAAATTTTCGGTTAACCAAAATTTCGGTTCGGCCGAATGAACACCCCTAGCCTTGCCTGACCCCATCCAGGTCTTGCCTAACCCTGCCTAGGCGCTAGGCCTCAGTCTGCCGTCTGCCTAGCGCCTAACACTTTTTAGATGACCACAGGCCATAGACCAATCAAAAAGTGAGTTTCCCCGACAATGAGTTGTTGGCGTAGCCGGGGAGGGAAGATAGATGAAAAGATCCACAAAACTAGTTCACCATTCTCGTAGTTGATAAATTTTACGTGGCAGGTAAAGAACGTAATAGAGAAGCCTCACAACGATCATCTTCCATTGATAGAAGCCAGCAGGTATATATGCAAATTATTGTTCCCTTGCATTGCCCGTCGTTTAGTTTCCGGCAGATTATATATATATAAATATATCGTGTACATGATAAACGCAGGTTGTGCAATATGGACATCATCTCACAAGTGCAGCAAGTGATTTGTTTCGCGTTCCACGACAGTAGATTGCTCATGGAAACATGCCAAGAAGCGAAAAATATGCGAAAGATCGTTACTCTGTTTTACCTGGATTGAAACTCAGGCCTAAGGATCTATTTATTTGTCCATATATTTCTCAAAAAAAATGATCTCATAGTAGTTCAGATGATGCTCAATGTCTTAATCCGAGACTGGAAAATGTAGATGATGGTTTTCATCATGTTAATTATTTGAGAAAATTTCAGGATATTCATCAGTACAAAATGATTTGAGTTAATTTCAAATTGCAATGTTGTGGTTATTTATAGTTGTTACATAGTCAGATTTAGCCTTCTTTTCTTTCCTACATGATTTGTTTGTAATAAGCATGTAATGTTCTTGATGCTCCTGGGAGGGAGTGGCTGGTAGGAATCGAACCTCGAACCTTTAGGGTTGGGGGCTGGGGCATGAGAGTCTTTTTAATCATTTCTACTATCCGATTTCTCAATGCCCTTGAGATTTATTTCATAATATGTGTTTCATCTTTTATTTTAAATTACAATAATAACCCAGGAGGTTTAGCTTAATTACGAAAAAACTCCAGCTATCTTCCATAATTATAAGGGATAACTATAAAAACTACCCTTGAAGTTTGGGTTAATTAGTAGAGGGTCTTTGAAAATTACACAACAAAACTGGGAGGTTTGATATTATATACACATGACAATTATATAAAATTAAGGTTAGTAAATTGCTACGCTAGTCGGGGCGGTGGCTCAAAGATCTAGCGCCTAGAAATAGTATTGTTTTTCTCTTCTTTTTTTTTTTTTTTTTTTATTTTTACCATTTTTGGCTGATTTTTGCTGTCCATGTTGCCTAGCCCACCTAGGCGGGTGCCTAGGCTCGATTTGTTGGTCGCCCAGGTCGCCTAGCCCACCTGGGGGCGCCAGGCTCGATTTGTTGGTTTCGCCAGGCAAGCGCCAGCCCGATTTTGGCCTCGAACAATTTTTTTAGGCGATTTTAACAAAATCGGATCGGCCTAAAGGCCAATTTTTACAACATTGTATATTTTGTATATTTAGTGTACATTTTTTTATCCCCTCTATCCACCAAAGTTCTAACCTTGACCTCTCCAAATAGAGGCCAAGAGTTACACCACATTAACCAATTGGTCAAGGATCATTGGATATATATTTAGTGTACATTAATTATAAAGATGAAATACAAAATATTTTAAAGATTCAAATAAAAATAATGAATCCGGATGAAATTTTGCCTCAAAATCATCGAGAATCGACGTGTATGCAATTTGAAAAAAGTAAATAAAACATGCATGTCTCGGCTGCGTGCATCTTTGCATGTCGAGCTCTATAACACGTAAACGATGAAACCACCATCACAATCAACACGTACCTCCTCTCCCTCTATATTTTATTTCCCACAATTTAATGCCATTAAATTACTTCAATGTTTGATGATCTATATATATTCATGTTTCCAACACCACAATATTTACTGGATTTTCTCATTCAACTTCTCAACTCTTCTTACCATTTGTTTGTATAGGTCTCTCTCTCTCTCTCTCTCTCTCTCTCTCTCTCTCTCTCTCTCTCTCTCTCTCTCTCTCTCTCTCTCTCTAATACAATGCAACTCTTTGTATGTTAAATTATATTTTTTGCCATCTTAAATTTTATTATTTTTAGGAATAACTATAAGAAAACCCATGAGGTTCGGGTTAATTACAAAAAAAAGAAAAAAATCAGAGGTTTTTGAAAATTACAAAAATAAAAATCTTGAGGTTTGATTTTATCTTACTTTTTTCCTCTATCTAAGAGAAAAAAATATTTCAAACCCCTCTGATATTTATAGAAAAATTATAATTAGCCCCAATCAAACCCCTACTTGAGTGCCTTTTTAGGTATGTTTATGACCACCCTTGCGGGTATCCGAGTGCCTTTTAGGCATGTTTATGACCACCCTTGCGGGTATCCGATGGATTTTTTTGTAATTTTGAAATATATCTGATTTTTTTGTAATTAGCCCAAAATTCATGTTTTTTTTCTGTGTGTGTGTGTGTGTGATGGCTCAAATGCAATAATCAGTATATCACCAAATTAAGCTACAAGTATTGCAGATGTGGTTTTCTATTCCAAAATTATATTTCATTCTCTATTCCACCACACATATATTTGGCACGTGTATAATACTTAACCATATTAATTTTCAAGCATAAATTATGGGTTTCTAATATGATAAATATAATACACGCGTATCAAACATCAGTACGGCAGAATAAAATATGAAATACGATTTTGGATTAGAATTTGCTCTAATTGTTCCAAATGCTTTGCCAATTAAACAATGGTATATATATCATTAACAACATTTTTTCCTTTTTGGGTAGAGAATTAAGGAAGCATGAAGGTCCATGTCCAAACCCGAAAGCTCGTAAAACCATGCAAACCAACTCTCCCACACCTCCGCAGCTACAAGATATCCATAATCGATGAGCTCAACCCATCAATGCACGTGATCCGGATCCTCTACTATCCACCCCACCAAGCTCTCAGTGGAACACATACACACTTAGAAAAATCACTATCTCAAGTATTGCCCCTTTTCTACCCACTCGCTGGAAGATACATCAAAGAGAAGCATCTCGTCGATTGCAACGACGAGGGCGCTGAGTACTCGATGAGCACATGTTCGATCGCGAGCTTCTTGGCTCGTCGGCGGGCCCGATGTGGGGTCGAGGAGCTCAACCACCTCCTTCCGCTCGATATAGGCGACGAGCCAAGCAGATCCAATCTTTGGCGGTTGAGATCAAGTTCGGTGCGGCGGCCTGGTTATCGGCGTGTGCGCTTCAGATCGGATTTTCGACTTCGTGCTCGCTCGGCATTTTCCTGACGGCTTGGGCTAGTGTTGTTGGTGGTGGTGATGGGGAAATGGTTATTAGGCCCGATTTTGATTCGCCGTTGTTTTTCCCGGAAAACGTGGCCCCCCTGGATTTGGATTTCGGGGTTTCCAGGTACTAATTAAAGTTTAAATTATTAGAGACGTGAACCATTTAATATTTAATTAAAAAAGAAATAGTGTTTGAAAATTTAGTTGTCTAATAGTTACCTTTAAATTCTCGTCCAATATCTTTTAAAAATTTAGACATTTAGTCCGATTTTGATTAGAATTGTGCACTTTTACTGTAACTAATTAATGCTAAGTACTAGGACTGATGTGCGGTAATGTTTCTACAGGCAAAATTGCAAATTAGTTCAGTAACTATAGGGCGGTAGCAAAAAGATCATGTAAAAATCTTGTTTTGCCAAAAGGTCGTGTAACTATTTAAACATCTCAATTTTGATCCTGTAAAATGCACGATTTGCAAAATAGTTCTGTAACTATATGAAAATCTCAAATTTGGTACTACTTTCACTGAAAATTAGAAACTACAAGTGTCGCTCACGTAATTGAAATCCAGTGAAATTAGTACAAAAATCGAGATTTCTATATAGCTAGTTACGTAACTATTTTGCAAATAGTACATTTTTTGGACCAAAATCGAGAGTTTGCTATAGTTACATTATTTTTTTGCAAAATGTAATTTTTACATAACTTTTGCTACCACCCTATAATTACAGGACTAATTTTGTAATATTTTTGTATCTAAAAAAATTAGGGATTTAGGTGATTTGAAGCAAAATTTGACACACAAAATTTGAAGATTTTAATGTCTTGATAGCAATTTTTTGCGCCAAACCATCAAAATTCCCAATTTTGTTGACATGTTTGCACTGGCAGGTGATAGTTAACAATTTCAATAAAATTGCACAATTTCGATCAAAATAGGACTAAATGTCCAATTTTTAAAAATATTTGACTAAAATTTAAAGGCGACTACTTAGATGATTAAATATCAATATAATTCAAAGTTACTTAACAAAAGAAGTTATTATTTTCCCTTTAAACTAGTATTAGAGAAGTGGATTATTTAATATTTAATTACTCTACGGCTCTACCACCAGGACCCGAGATAGGAGCATTGTCGGCAAGAGGTTCGTGTTTGACAAGAATGCCATATCAAGGCTTCGAGATAGCGCGAGCCCCGAGTGGAGATCAAGCGACCGCCCGCCGTCCAGGGTGATGGTGGTGTCCGCCATTTTGACACAGGCTCTTCTGCGTGCCGACAGGGCCAAACACGGCGGCGAGCCAAGAGCGTCCCTGATTGCACAGGCGATAAACGTCCGCGAAAGGACCGTTCCACCCGTGTCAAAATATGCTTGCGGCACATGGGTTTCCATATCCTACTTGGAATACACCCCAATCCAGAGCCGTGGCCTGGAAAACAATTTTCCAGGCCTGGTTCTGAATCTACGCGAGGCCGCCTTGCAAGGAGTCAAGGATTGCGCGAGGATATTGTCCGAGAAAGAGTTTGGACGATGGGTTTTGGTCGATAGCTATTTCGAAGCGGCTAAGAAAGCTTGTAGCCCTAATTATAAGGTTATATGGATCACGGATTGGTCCAAGTTTGGAGAATATGAACTTGATTTTGGATTTGGGAAACCCTGTTTGGGTGAGCTTGGGCGATGTGCCTCTTAAGGATCTTTTCATATTGATGAACACTAAAGAGAAGGATGGAATTGAAGCGTGGGTGTATTTGCATGAGTCGGATATGCCTTATTTTGAACGGGATGAGGATATTAGAACGCTTACAATGAAGCGAGGATAAATCAGAGCAGACGGGATTTTCTATTTCAAAATCGTATTTCGTTTGGTATGTCAATAAATCATGTGATGAGCAATAAGATAAAGTTATTATTGTACACATAACATTCATTGGTGTCTTTTGAAGCGTCACATGCGGGAATATTAGCCAAATTTCTTGTATGTTGAATGCTATGTATAGAAAATATGGGAAAATTACATAATTAGTCATGTAATTAAAAGACGACGCAAAAGGTCCTTTAAAATTCTCAGATGACAAAATAGTCCTGTAACTATGTATGAGTTTGCAAAATAGTCCGCAAAATGCATGGTTTGCAAAATAGTCATGTAACCTGGTACTTGAATATCAATTTTGGTCCTAATTTCACCGTAAATGGGAGTCACATGTGCGACTCACGTGATCGAAATCGGTGAAATTTCAAAATTGCCTTTGAAATTAGAACTAAATTTGAGACTCAAGTATAAGTTCAGGACTATTTTGCAAACTATGCAATATGCGAGACTATTGTGTATAATCGCACATAGTTACAAGACTATTTTGCAATTCAGTATTTTGCAATTCGAGTATTTTACAGGACCTTTTCGCAACCTCATTTTAGTTACATGACTAATTTTGCAATTTTGCCTAGAAAATATTCCAAAAGACTTATGTTCACTAGCTAGAGATCTCTTTTCCTCATGAAGATAAACATAGCCCCGTTGCAGTAAACATTTCCTCTATGAATCAAATTCTAATATTCTTAAAATATTTTCATCATAACCTCAAGATTTTTCTATGAATAGCTTAGAAAGATTTTGTGACCATCATGTGTATATGCCTTCTTCTTTTTCCTTGAATATAAAAGAAAAACTTTTGGAAATTCTAATTGGCAACAACATAAATGGAATTATTTTATTGATTAAAAAAAATGAGCTTAAGCTTAAACAAATAAGGAGTTAGCAATAGTGTTTTGAGAAGCGTTCAACACTAGGCAATAGGTAAATTGGGGCCTAACGCCACAACAGGGCAGGGTTACGCGGAAGAAAAATATAAGCGGTCAAAGAAAATCTAAGCCCTTAGTTGGGGACTAGATGGCTATTTTTAGAACAGTGGTTATTAGAATCAAACCACAGACCCCCTAGTGTACGAGTGTGAGTAGCGAGTTACAAAACCTAATTAGTTGAGACTAGTCGAATCTAAATAAAGAGTTTTTCGTGAAACTCAACCAAAATCTTTGGTCTAATAGATATTATTCATGCAGCAATACACTAGATGTAGTATTAATAAGCCATATATATACCTACGTATAATTCAATAATAACTAATAAATTAAACATGTTACACCCAATCAACTTACTAAATCACAATATATAAACAATAAATACACCCAACTATAACTAAAATAATAAATAAAAAAGTAATTCATGTTACACCCAATCAACTGGACAATAAACCATTTTATAAGACCATGAGTATTGAGTAGAAGATTAAAAAGAAAGGTGGTTGAGAAGTATTGTTGTCACACTCAATTTACATTTGTGCACGTTCATCCCACTAAATGAGACCTTTGTGGACAACCTGTTTTTATTGTGTTACCAATGTGTGGAATGCATGTCTATTGGTCTTGGAATCCGTCATAAGTGTAACTTTTTTCCAAAGTTTAAAATATTTGTCTTTTTTGGGGATCAAACTTGTGCTCACCAGACGTGTGTTATAAAAACGATTAGAAATTTAAAATGTCTTTTTCCGGGATCATACCTTGTGCTCCTCAGACGTGTGTTGTAAGAACGATTGAATCTAATTTGATCACATACAAAACAGCGTGTGATCCCTTCTCCTACTTCCCCATTAATTGTACTGGAAAAAATGTCTTTTTTTCCTTTTCTTCTCCTAAGGAAAACAAAAGTTCATTCATAATAATAATAATTACAAAAACAATATTTGCCAAGTCAAATGAGAATAGAGATATTATATCGAACCAAAATAGAAGTAACTAAACTTGACTTATATATATGGATACATGATGCATGTAGCGTATACTTTAATTGCTTGAAATTTATTGATTTTATTCTTGAAATATCTTAAGATTAAATTTCATAAATAAATCCATTTTGTATCAAATAGCCATATATATACTTAAAAAGTTAAAATTATAGAAATCAAAATTTCACTTTTTTTTATAAAATTATTACTTGTGAAATCAAATGAGAACCTTGCATATATATATATATATATATATATATATATATATATATATATATATATGCTTAAACAGTTAAACATGTTCTAAGCTCCACATGAACATGATTTGAGCTGTCAAAATTAGTAGGGGCCGGTGATAGGACCAGACTGAACTACGTACAATTTTAGAAGCCCGAAAGGAACAAACCCTATTTGGCCCGAAAGACTAAGTCTGCCTGACACATTTTACATGTATCGTTTACGTGTGGGTCGGGCTGGGGTCCCAAAATAGTTGCCCGGTGGATTTTCACTTGGCCTAGTCCGATTTTTCTCTTTGGTCCCCCACCCATTTAACAGTTCTAAGCTCCAAGTATGATGCAACATATATTTCAATTGTTTGCAATTAGTCACTTTTACTCTATGAAATATCCAAATAATATATTAAATTTCATAAAACACATCCATTTTTATCGAAAGCCCTCTTACTCGAATGTTCATACTGTAAAGCTATTTGAAACTTTTGTTTTTCAACTTTCACTTAATTCAATTTTTTAAAATTCAGAATAAATTTTGAGAGCGTGAACAAATACAAGATGGAAGTGTAACGATAACTATGAAGTAATAGTTTTTTTTAGTAAAACATCGACGAGATGTGATTAGTAACTGAAATAAAATTGAATAAACAACGTATTTGTGATATAAAATATAATGATAACAAGTGAAGTGATAATTTTTTATGAAGTATGCCTATGATTATTCTACTAATTAAAAAGGTGAAATCGAATACATAACATTTTTAAAAAATAATTTTACAAGCAATAGTATATAGAAAAATAAAATTATTCATTGCAAAGAAATAAACCAACACAGAGCAAAAACGAACTAAGTTATTCGATACTGGATTTGAGATCAATCGTTAAAAATTCGTTTGAGCTCAGTTCATTAATATGATGAACCAAGCTTGGACACCTTTTTCCGTTCGATAGATAAGATAGTCGAAGCTTGAGCTCGAGCTCGATTAGTAAAAAAAAGAGTAAAATATGTGTAGAAATAATGAAATATCAAGCTACTCGAGCTCGATTCATGTTTGGCTCGACTTAAGCTCGTTCGAGCTCGGCCGATTAATGATCAAAAACAAGCTCAAACACAATTTTCGGCTCGATTAAAATTCAAACAAGTTTGAGCAGGTTCATGTTGGCGACTCGGACTCGTTTACACCCTACCAGCACATGGTCTCTCTCTCTCTCTCTCTCTCTCTCTCTCTCTCTCTCTCACACACACACACACAAAACCTTGAAAAAAATGAGAGCTTTCATGTCCGTACATTGCCAGCATATTTCGCCTTTCTCTTCGTTCTCCCCTTCGTGGAATGCCACCACCACCACCACCCGGGAAATGAGATAGCTATTTCTTTTACTCTCAATATTCCTATTTTGACTTTTTCTTTTTTCCTCCACACATTTTCACTGAAAAAATTTCTTGATTCCATTCAACAATCGATCGACAATGATGAAATTCCCTCCTTCCATCTCTTTCCTTCTCCACTAATCCTCGAAAAAAAAAACCCCAAAATCAGACAACCCACATCGCGATAATGAAAGAGAGATTGGAAGAAGACGACCGAACAGTCCTGGCGGGGATATCCAATTCGCCGCCGCACCGGAAAGCCCACTGTTACAGCCAGCAGCTCCGAACGAACACCGGGACCCACCACAAGCGCCAACACCAGCTCCGCAAGCACAGCCTCGACGAGAATCGCATTTTGGGCCACCATCCCTCCGCTCAGAGCAGCGTTTTTTATGGCAGCACGCCGAATTCCTCCGATGACGATGAGTTTTACCCTTATTCTACTGTGACTGCAAATGGGGGTGGCGCGGTGGGGTCAGTGAGCGACCACCACGTCGATTACCTTCATTTGAGCCGAGGGATTGAGGGAATGTCGGTGGTGGACGGCGGCGATGAATGTCAGAATTTGCCGCAGCAGCCGTTGCCGGAGTTTATGGGGAGTGGTGGTGGGGTGGGGATATTTAAGGTGCCGAATAAGGCGGCGGTGAACCCTAACCGCCCGCCGTGTCTTGAGCTTCGGCCTCACCCTTTAATAGAAACGCAGGTAGATTTTTCATGGAGTCATTTGAATTCATTGTCACAATGTTTAAATATAAGAGGGGACCAAGCTGTATTTTAATAAACAAATTACAGGTGAAATGTGTAGTAGTATTAAGTTGAGGCGATTCTAGCGCACTTTCAAATTTTCTTGGTGCTTAAAAAAGTGATAATATTGTTGTTGTTCATACTGCATTAATAGTTAGAAAAGGTTGTGAAGGTGTGGAATTATTGAGAGTTTTGTGAATTTATGAGATGAAATTGGTGTTGTATGTAGGGGTGTAAACGAGTCGAGTCGAGACGAACATAGTAATGTTCAAGCTTGTTTGAATTTTATTCGAGCTTCAAAAATTGTGTTTGAGCTTGGTTTGATTATTAATCGAATCAAACTCGAACGAGCTTTAGTCGAGCCGAACACTAAACGAGCTTGAGTAGTTTGATATTTTTATACATTTTTATTCTTTTTTACTAATCGAGTCGAGCTCGAGCCGAGCTTTACATATTATCGAACGAAAAAATGTGTTCAAGCTTGGTTTGTTATGTTAACGAACCGAGCTCAAGCGAGCTTTTAACGATCGATCTCGAATCGAGTATCAAGCAGTTTGGTTCGTTTTTCAGCCCTAGCTGTATGGAATTGGTTGAATGTCAAGAAGAGCATTCTTTTGTGTGTGTGTGTTTTTGTTTTGCCTCTGAAGGCAAAGGATCTGTTTTTCTGTGAAATAAAATGGAAACTGGAAAATTGTCAATCATATGTTTGGTCATTTGACAATTTTTTTCTAGAAGAAACCAAACTTTTGGAATAGTAATTCTCTGAATTGTGTAGGGAATAGGGCTATACTAGAATTTTCTGTGTCTTTTAGTGAAGGATATGGAAATAGCTGCATGGGTTTTCATTTACTTCCTTTTTCATAAATGGTTTTTCTTTCTTTTTTTTTTCTTTTTGGGGTGGGGGTGGGGTGGGGTGGGGTTTAAGGTTTTAGTCTTTTATATCAATCTTCATTTTGAGTACCATGTTTATTTTTCTTGATCTCTAGAAATTTTCTATAATTTCTATGTTAGTAATAACTATCTTATTAATATGATTTGAAGCAGTTTTACCTGTATTATTGTAAAAACGCATAAGTTGCGCGATTATATGTTTCATACTTTGCTTAACTTTTCTTCGTGGAGGAAATGCATGAGAAGTTATTGATTGCATACAGGTCGGAAAATTTTTAAGGACAATCGCCAGCACAGAAACGCAACTGTGGGCAGGGCAAGAATCAGGTGTAAGAGTATGGAACTATTCAGATTCATATAAGCCCGGGACTGGGATAGGGGGAAGGGCAAGGAGAGGCGATGAGGATGCTGCTCCATTTTATGAATCGACGAGCACATCACCGACGATTTGCTTGATTGTTGATCAAGGGAGTAAGTTGGTTTGGAGTGGGCACAAAGATGGTAAAATTAGGTCTTGGATGATGGATCAGGATTTCTCCGATGAAAATGGTTTCAAGGAAGGTCTTTCTTGGCAGGCACATCGAGGTCCGGTTCTTTCAATGGAGATTTCTTCTTATGGTAAATCCTTTTCCTCTTGCCACGAGTTTTTAATTGCTCTGTAACAAATTGTGTTTATTATGATGGCGTCTTTGCTTTTGTTCTACCTTTACGATGTAAAGTAATGATGATTTATAGGCATATCTTTTCCTTGTTGTAGGTTATTTTTTCTTCGTAGATTTTAGAAGTAAATTCGTGTAAGAGGTAATAACTTTCCTATGTAATTGTTCCTTTTAAAAATTAACATGGAGCTTCTTCTTGATATTACATAAGTCTATAGCATACACGGATATATCCATTAGCTTCTTCAATGACCTTACGCACGGCATGCTATTATTCTGTTAAGGCACAAAAATCATACTTTATGGTCTAGTGTCTCTTTAATTTTCGCCATTTTACCTTTTATTTTCATGTAATAACTTTATGGCTTGGATCTAGGCGATATTTGGTCAGGATCTGAGGGCGGGGTTATAAGGGTCTGGCCATATGAAGCCGTGGACAAATCTATGTCTCTATCACCAGAGGAAAAACATATGGCTACTTTGTTAGTGGAGAGATCATATATTGACCTCAAAAGCCAAGTTACAGTTAATGGTGTATGTAATATTTCTTCTTCAGACGTGAAGTGTTTGCTAACAGATAATGCCCGAGCCAGAGTCTGGGCTGTTGGCTCGCTGTCCTTCTCACTATGGTACCTTTTCTTTCACATATTCTCTCCTATGATATATTTAACTATTGTCATTCACCTAAATTTGTCATATGAATGATTTTCTTTGATGCTCTTAAGATACCATATCGAAAGGCAGGGGCACATTTACTATTCACATTCTATTACGAGGAAATGTTAGTCTCTACTTATCATTTGCTAATAATGGTTCGTGCAACAGGGATGCTCGAACAAGAGAACTTCTAAAAGTATTTAATACAGAGGGTCAGACTGAGAATCGCGTTGACATATCATCAGCCCAAGACCAAGTAGTCGAAGATGAGATGAATGTTAAGTTTGTCTCCAAGTCCAAAAAGGAGAAATCCCAAGGCTTTCTGCAGCGGTCTCGTAATGCTATAATGGGTGCTGCTGATGCTGTTCGCAGAGTAGCAACAAAGGGGGCTTTTGCTGAAGATGGTAAAAGAACAGAGGCTATAGTACTCGCAGCTGATGGAACGATTTGGACGGGATCTTCAAACGGTTTGTTAATCCAGTGGGACGGAAACGGCAACCGTTTGCAAGAGTTCACTCACCATCCTTGTGGTGTTCTCTGTTTTTGCTCTCACGGGTCTAGAATATGGGTCGGTTATGTAAGTGGCATGGTCCAGCTTCTTGACCTTGAAGGGAATTTAATAGCCGGTTGGGTTGCCCATAATGGACCGGTTATAAAATTAGTAGTTGGAAATGGTTCTGTTTTCAGCTTGGCAACTCATGGTGGTATACGTGGATGGAACATTTCCTCGCCAGCGCCTATTGATAACATAGTACGGGCAGAATTAGCTGAGAGAGAAATCATGTATACCAGGCTAGAGAATGTCAGAATTTTAGTCGGAACATGGAATGTTGGTCAAGGAAGGGCCTCTCATGATGCTCTTATGTCGTGGCTCGGTTCTACAGTATCAGACGTCGGTATTGTAGTTATCGGGCTACAAGAAGTCGAGATGGGTGCTGGTTTTCTTGCAATGTCAGCTGCAAAAGAAACTGTAAGCCAGTAGTCTAAGTTTATTGATGTTATTACCATTTTCTCCATAAAAAAATGAGACAACACATGCCGTGATGAAATATTTTGCCGTTTATAATTACAAGTTATCGAAAGAACATAGCACTAAAATTGCAGCATCTTTTCATAGATGTAATAGGACTTTATATGGGAGTTAAAAAAATAGCAAATTTTGATAAACAGTGGAATTTGTACTGTTTATACAGTTCCGTATCTGTTCTAAGTTTTTTAATGTGCCTCCAGAATGTTCCGTTACACATAAAATATATTTGTTGCATCTTTGCTGTCCTTAAAATATTCCTTTTTTAATATATTCTGAGAGCTACCGTCCATTTTAGGTAGGGCTAGAAGGAAGTGCTATCGGACAATGGTGGCAAGATCACATTGGCAAGGCTTTGGATGAAGGATCTACTTTTGAACGTGTGGGGTCTCGACAACTGGCTGGCTTAATGATAGCAATCTGGTATGGTTCCACATCTTAATCTAATTATAACATTATGCAAATGTAGTTACATTGCTTAATTCTTAACGTTGGGTGTCATTTAATCTTTTCAGGGTGAGAAAGACTCTTAGAACGCATGTTGGGGACCTTGATGTTGCAGCAGTTGCGTGTGGTTTAGGTCGTGCAATTGGTAATAAGGTAACAAGGTTTTTTTTTGCTTTTCACAAGTGAAGTTAATTTATTTCTCCATCTTATATGAATTGGATAATTACAAAAACTACCCGAGGTTTTGGGGTAGTTACAAAAAGACCCAGAGAAGTTTCAAAATTACAAAAACCCCTTTGATGTTTGATTGTCTTAATGTAAGGGGCCAACTGAAATATTTTTACATATATAAAGGGGGTGTTTGAAATGTTTTTGCATATGGAAGGGGCAAAGTGTATGCATAATCAAACCTCTAGGGGATTTTTGTAAGTTTCAAAAACATCTGGGTCTTTTGTTATTAGCTCAAACCTCGGGGGTAGATTTTGTAATTATCCCTATATGAATATAACAAACTGGCTTTATACCTAAATTTGATGTCCTAATCCAAATCAGTTTCATCTTAGCGTCTTCAATTGCGATTATGATTTATTGGCTCGATTTCACTTGCAGGAGGCGTAGGTTTGAGATTGAGAGTATTTGATCGGATAATGTGCTTCACAAACTGTCATTTGGCTGCACATTTGGAAGCAGTTAATCGGCGGAATGCTGATTTTGATCATATTTATCGGACAATGACTTTCACCAGATCATCTAACCTCCTTAATAATGCTGCTGGTATGCTGCGATACCTGTATTTGTCTTGCTCTCTTGTCTTCTCAACGTATTTATTTTGGCTGCTTTATTCTTGTGGCTTGCCTTGGCCCCTCTCTATTGCAGCTGGTGTTTCATCAGCCGCTCAGACGCTTCATGTGCAAATGTATGTATATTGTAATTCCAAAACGATTATTTCAAATTTTGGCAAAATTGCAAAATTGGTCTTATAATTATAAGGCGGTAGCAAAATGGTCTGTAAATATCACATTTTGCAAAACTTTTCTGTAACTAGCAAACTCTCGATTTTGGTCCTGCAAAATGCACGGTTTGCAAAATAGTCCTGTAACTATATGTAAGTCACAATTTTGGTACTAATTTCACCGAATTTCAGTCACGTGAGCGGCACATGTAGTTCCCAATTACCTGTGAAATTAGGACTAAAATTGAGATTTTCATACAGGACTATTTTGCAAAATGTGCATTTTGGAGGACCAAAATTGAGACGTTTATATAGTTACAGGACATTTTTGAAAAACGTGATTTTTACAGGACGTTTTTGCTATAGCTCTATAGTTATAGGACTAATTTGCAATTTTGCCTGAAATTTTTTTCCCTTCTCAACTGCGGCCCAAGTAACAGTGGTCATTTAACTATAAAAGGCTACGGCAGTTAACCCTGATGAAGGCCGGCCTGATCTTGCTGAAGCTGATATGGTCATCTTCTGTGGTGATTTTAATTATCGTCTATTTGGCATATCATATGATGAAGCAAGAGACTTTGTTTCTCAAAGAAGCTTTGATTGGCTTCGAGAGAAAGATCAGTTGAGAGCAGAAATGAAAGCCGGTAAAGTTTTCCAAGGAATGCGTGAGGCGCTCGTCAGATTTCCTCCCACTTACAAGTTCGAAAGGGGAAAACCAGGATTAGGAGGTAATATTGTCATGTCATATCTGTTATAACTCTTCTGTTAGAGCTTATAAGCTCCCGCGTCTTATAAGATGTTTTTAGAGCTTATAATATATTAGATCTTATTTAACAAATACCTTTGTTGAAGTGTTTGAATAAAATAATATGGTGGAGCTTTTAAGATGCTAGTAATGGCAACTTTGAAATTAAAAAAGTCGAAATTAAAGAAACGTGTTAAAATAAGATCTAATTTTTTGAAAAAAGTTGTCTCCTTACTTTTTTCAAAACATAAACAACTTTTTTTAGAATCTTATTAGCCATTTCAAAAAACTTGATTCAATGCATTCATGAACCATATTATCCTTTTTTATGTTAGGTTATGATTCTGGCGAGAAGAAACGAATTCCAGCTTGGTGTGATAGAATACTATATCGAGATAATAGGGCAACTCCCACGGAAGAATGTAGTTTAGAGTGCCCTGTGGTTGCTTCCATATTACAGTAGGTCTCATGGCTCTTAATTTTCCCAAAGTAGTCCCTTTAAATTATTTTATTTACTTAATACTTATAATTATGCTCTTTCTTTTATTTTGTATCAAAGATATGATGCTCGTATGGATGTGACCGAAAGTGATCATAAACCCGTAAGGTGCAAGTTCAATGTGGACATTGCTCGGGTCGATAGATCAGTAAGGAGGCAGGAGTTAGGAAAACTTCTCCAGTCCAATGATAATATTAGATCAAGTCTAGAAGCACTACGGTTTGTTCCCGAAACGTCTGTCAATACAAACAGAATATTGCTCCAGAACCAAGACACATTCAATTTGAAAATCACGAATCGAAGTGGGGAAGATATGGTCTTTTTCCAAATTATATGCGAAGGTCAATCCACCATCAGTGAGGATGAAGTAGCATCCGAGTATCATCCAAGAGGTTCATTTGGCTTCCCACGATGGCTTGAGGTATTTTTAGTTTATCCATTCCATAATTTAGTCATAGTTTTGCACAAGAATCAAATTGATCAATATCACTGCGTTAGTATTGTAAACATGAAATATTTGGGGATCAACATTGTGCTTCAGTGGTAGAAGTTTGTGCTATCAGGGCGATTGACCCGATTCTATCCCATATGAGTGTGTGTTCCCTCTCCTAATATCCCCCACTGTATATTTGCATTTTCGTCTAGAGGTGGCAATTTCTAATACCACACGAACCTAAGACGTTATAAGTGGATTAGGCTTGGCGGGTTTGGGCCAGAATTTGGTCCAATCCTAATTACACGAATAATATGCAGGTAGGGTGTTCGGCTCCACTTGAAATGACCCGATTAACTCGTTTGACCGTCTGCGTTGTTATTGTGTTGCCTTTTGTCATTTTTGTATTAATTGAAATGATGGTTAGTATGATGATTGAATTTCAGAAAATTGTCTGATGTATGTAAATATAACTTCAACTCTAACACAAAGGGATTTGTATTGCCTTTTTTTAAAAGGGATAATTACAAAAACACCCCTGAGGTGCGGGTTAATTACATAAAAAACCAGAGATGTTTCAAAATTATAAAAAAACCATTCAAGTTTCATTTTTCTTGAATTTAAGGGGGTAACTGTAATATTTTTATAAATGTGAGGGGTTTTTTGAAATATTTTTGAAAATCACCAGGAAAAATGTAAGACGGAATCAAATATCAAGGTTTTTTTTTGTAATTTTCAATAAACTCTGGTTTTTTTTGTAATTAGCCCAAACCTCAGGGGTGTTTTTGGAATTAACCCTTTTAAAAATATACATGTTGTTTCAGGTTGGGTTCGGATTGATAAATCGGACACGAATAATTAAACAACTTAGGTTTAGGTTGGCATGTTTGTTGTGAATATCGTGTCTCAACTCGACCCGTGAACCCAAACCCAAACCGAATTTCCACCACCCCTAATTTTATCATCCTTTTTTGTCTTTCTTCTTTGGTGCATTAGTGAGATGCTAGTCAGTTATGTCTCTTTATAAGAAGGAAATGTAATAAACCGGATTGTGGTTTAGGTCACTCCGGCAGCTGGCATGATAAACCCCGATCAAGTTGCAGAGATATCGGTACATCATGAAGAGTACCATTCGTCGGAGGAATTCGTTGACGGGGTTCCACAAAGCTGGTGGTCTGAAGACACCAGAGACAAGGAAGTGATTTTACTGGTGAATGTAAGAGGAAGTTGCTCGACCGAGACTAAAACTCATCGAATACACGTACGACATCGCCTCTCTGGAAACCCCGTTACCCTTGAGAAAAAAAGTAATTCCTCCAGAAAACATGGAGGAAGTTCTTACCAAAGGTCTGCACTGACATTGAATTAAAATCTTTATGCAAATACTCGTGGAATTGTACACGTCCGTCCATCGTTACATACCGTCTTCATGTAAATTTTTTTGTGGACCATTTTTAGCATCACAAATCTTGATTTTTCTACCTCATATCATGGTACATAAAGGTCTAAAGTTGTTGTAACATTTAGAACAGGTTCTTGATTCTTTCCTTTTCTGTTGGTCCACCTTTCAATTGAAGGTTGAAAGATATAATATGGTGCACAAAGTACATAGTTTTGGATAGGCAAATTTTTCCAGTTCTGCAATAGATAATTGTTGTGTCCCATATCCCTGGCTAAATCTGTGGCAGAAAAGAAGTTTTGAGTTTTGCAAATTACATTAACACCCCTAGAGTTTTGGCTAATTACAAAAAAACCAAAAGATGCTTCACAATTCAAAAAACCTGTCAGGTTTGATTTTGTCTAAAATTTAAGGGGGTAGTTGTAATATTTTTATAAATGTCAAGGGGGTTTTTGAAATGTTTTTTTGTTTATGAAAGGGAAAATGTAAATTGAAATTAAACCTAAGGTTTTTTTTTTGTAATTTTCAAAAATCTGTGGGTTTTTTTGTAATTAGACTGAAACTCAGGGGTGGTGTTGTAATAATTCCTAAAAACTTGTATCCATTTTTTTTTCTTTCTTTTGGGCACTTTTAAGTACATAATCTTTCAATTTCTTCACAAGCGACCATTCTGAAGAATTTGACTTCTGTATAATGAAAACGGATAATCACAAAAACTACCACTGAATTTTGGGTTAATTACAAAAAAAACCTAAGATGTTTGACAATTACAAAAAAAGCCTAGAGATGTTTGAATTTGTGTTAAATGTACGGAGGTAATTGCAATATTTTTACAAATGTATCGGGGCGTTTGAAATGTTTTTGCTGATGAATCTGTAAAATACAAAATCAAACTTCATGAGGCTTCTTGTAATTTTCAAAAACCTGTGGGTTTCTTTGTAATTAACCCAAACCTCAGGGGTAGTTTTGTAATTATCCCTAACGAAAATATATCAATAAGACACAGGATTTCAAAATTAGGCCAACTTATTACAACTGATATGTTACATCAAATATAGGCAACATCCATTACAAATCTTACCTATCAGCACTTCCCAGTAAGCTGATAAGCTCCTGATACAGTCTTCTCAATACACTTTACCCTGATATATATATAGATAAGTGTCGAAAGTAATAACGACAGAACTCTTTCGATGCACGGGACGACGAATGTATCCGTTCTATCTAATCTGCTCCACCAAGTTTATATCTTGCTCATAACATGGAAAAGCTCGACGAAACCAACATCAGTAGGCTCGGCAGGTTGTAGTGATAACTACATTCTTCAGCTCCAAACGGCGATTCTTGAATACCAGTATACCCTAAACGGCATACATCCGCTTATATCTCTCACTATACATCTCAGGATCCGATGCGGGCATAGAGAGAGAAAACGACCGCGAAAGTGTCGAACGTTTCCTTATATTCCTCATCCTCGAGTCTTCCATCCTATGCCGAACCACGCAAAAGCACATGGAGCCGATTGTTGTCATCATTATCGTACTGCCAATCACAGTAGCGCATATGGCAAGCCACTGTTCGTGCGCTCCGACCACGATATACGTGAGCGAGATAAAAGCGATGGAAATGAAGAGACAAGCCGACCACATGAGCTTGTTTATCACAAACATGAGCTGTTTCTTCGCCTTGTGCTCGATCACGACTACAGACGTCTGAACGACAACCACGGCCAGGGAGATAAATAACGCCACGCTGTCGAACAGAAAGAATATTATGAAAGCCGCGTTGTTCGCGATGTGGGCTTCCCCCAACGAAAACCCGTCCGTTTTCTGCTCGACGTACTGACCGGGTACGGTGAATATGGCCGCGAAAGCGACGGTAGCAATAAGAACGGCGACGACAGTCGCGGAATTGATCGCGTTATTGAGACCCTCGATGTGAAGCTTCTTGACTTTCTTTGCGATCTTACGTACCTTGAAGCCCGTCTGACGGGTCTGTTGGAGTTGGGACTGAACGTCGTGCTTTATATCGCTAACGGTCTGCTTGAGTTGCTTTGCGGCACTTTGGGGTTTTCCGTAGTCTTTAGAATGAACGGCTCCGACTTCTTTCAATATAGATACAAGTTCTGGAGT